>CM070032.1:51621078-51662971 GCA_036250615.1 Ptychadena robeensis
AAAAAAAAAAAAGATAAAAAGGAACTTTTAACACGTTAATTGGCCGCAGATGAGAAGATAACAAAAGAATCTAAAACAAGATCTATTGTTTGCCTAAACTTGCCGTATGATACACAGCAAAACTATCTTGCAGTACAGGCTATTTTAGGGAGCCCAACAGAAAAATAAAGGCTTCCATACATGGGTCGATGCCCGCAAGATGACGAAGGAGCTCTAGGCGCAGCGCTGCTGCGTCCTCAAGCTCAGCCAGTGCTTTGCATGAGGGCCCATGGTCCCCATCCAAAGCAATGGTGATCGTGATTTCCGGTCATGCCCCATAACCCTGTCTTCAAGCTAGATTGATCTTGCTCTAAGACAGGGGTGGCCGCATTAAATATGCACTAGACAGATGGCCATGAACGCACATGGCACTCAAAGCAGTTATCTATCTAGTGCATATCTATGTGTGTATGGACATCTTAAGATTGCAGTGATTAAGTTCATACCCACTTACTACTTACTATTTCCTCAGCTCTGTGTCCAATTTGCCCACACCACAGGAAAATGCCTCAATGGTAAAGCAAGACCAAAATACATAGACACCAGAAATAAGCAAATGTATATAATACATGGGTTTGGAGCTTGAATAGTATGGTTTTTTGTTTTTTTTTAAGGAAACTTAAGAAGCCCTGACTAAACTAACCATATAGCTAAAAATTGTATACTTGGGTTATCATAAAGTGTTGGAATAACCAATGCCATATAGGTTATGGGAAAAAAATTAGATATCAGTTCTGCAAGACCTCAGAATATGGCTACAATCAGATCAAGTCCAAACCTAGTGTTCTAGTTGTCACTTGTACTGGTAGCTGAATTAAGTCACTCATATCTCAGATAGTTATTGGAGACATTTGGCCATTTCAGTAAAGCCCACAATTCAATATGAAGTGTGTTGTGATCCTTAACTGCAATTATATGACTGTCAAGCATGTATCAGTTGAGTAAGAGAGAAAGTTGTACGTTCCTTCTAATATGCATTAAAATAGTTTAGAATAATACATTGGGGAACATAAATTAGGTTGACACTCAGCTGGTACCAATTAGGTCATCTCCTCCAAAAGGTCAGAGATGTGAAGCATCTACTCCATAGATTATGTGTCTTGAGTGCATATACCCAGCACATTCAGCTCTGGCAGACTACCCATGCAGTAAATCATATGATCCCTGCTTCTATCTGCTAAGAATCCTGTAGATGTATGCATGCTACACAGTGATCTGTACTTGAACAATAAATTGATTATATAGTTTAAAGTTAGTGATAGGAAGACTGTCAGCTCACAACCATTGTACCATGCTAATCTAACCAACAGGATTACCAGCCATGGAAGTCAATTCAAAGGTCTAGGCATGGAAGTCACTCGAAAGGAGCGGATGGGTTTAAAACTGTAGTATCTAAATGAAATGAAATAAATATTAAATTTTTTTGAGCACCACAAAAATAACAGCAGTTAGAATGTGGAAATTTCAGTCACATTTGAAACTAATTGGAAGCAGATTAGGATTCTGCCTCAGGGGAATGTTGTCAAACTAGAAGCTGGAGCAAATGAAGAAAGAGGTGAAAGTATTGTGAAGAGCTGACAGATTTACAGTGCTTAAGGCAATAAACGAGTACTAGATGAAAATGAATATGCTTTACTGTAATGCATGCAGTTCTGTCAGTCACATCTGAGCAATAACAACATATGACCTGGAAACAATGTCTTATAACTTATGGAAAATATGAGAGAGAGGCTCAAGTGCAGACTGTGGCCCACATGTTACGCAGAATAAATGGCAATACAATACTGTGTAAACAAAGTAAAAACCAAGAAGAAAAACAAAGAGGCAACCTGATGGAAAGTATTATTTTCCCTAATCAGCTTTTTATGCCAAACAATAAAAAAAGACAACCTTTAGTATAAAGAGGGAAGGGGTTTAACCTGATTAGGTTTGTATTGTTGTCTGAGTCTCTGTTAAGGAAATGTATCTTCTGAATGGGTCCTGAAGATCACAGGTCATTTAAACATTAAAGCTAGCCACACACGGTTCGATTTTGGTTCAATCGATGCTCGATTAGATGAATTTTTTCATCGATTGAACGAAAATCGAGAAATGCCCACATGGTATGATCGACGATAATTGTTCGATGAAGGCAGAAAACCAAATCGAATTTTGATCGGACATGTTGGAAAATCGTCGATTGTGCCAAAATCGTTTTATAATCGTTGATGTTTGTGGTGTTTCTCCTGGATCGATTAGATTCGATATAATAACATAGACCACTTCAATCTGGAATTCAAACGTTTCAATACCAAAATCGACGATTTTAGTATTATTTTGGAATCGAAATATCACCACAATCGCAAACTCAATGTGGGGTGTATGTTGATGCGATTAAGATCAATTTTCGATTAGACGATTGAATTCCTCGATCTAATCGAGCATCGATTGAACCAAAATTGAACCATGTGTGGCTAGCTTAAGGTTCTCTTTCTAATAAGAACTGAACTTTGCCCATTCCATCTTAAAAGCAAATTCCCCAAAAAATAATCCTTTGTTTTTAAGAATCCTTTTGCGTTTAAGATTTGGATAGAGTGGCGGGTACTTAGATTTGCCATCAAGTTTGTGGGCATGTTAGGGAGATTGACCCTCTCCAACAGTCCTGATCACCAATACCACTAGGGATAAAAACAAGGGTCAACCCAAGCTGACAGAAGAAAAAAAAATTTTTGTTAATGTCTCCACTTGGGCGATGTGCTGCGATTCCAATCACGGCGCCGAGACTGTGGGTGATCGCTAGCACCCAGCGATCCCCAGTGGTCTAACGTGATTAGAATCATAGCACAGATCACCAGTAGCTGCAGGCAGGAAGTGGGGGGGGGGGGCAGTAAAGGACATCTTGCCCCACCGCTTGATCACGTCCATAGAGAGTAAATGAGACACGCTTTTTAACCGCACCCACTCATGTCTATGTCCAAGATCAGCTGCCACCATCCGTGATCCAAAACGCAGTGACCCACGTTCTAGGCATATTTGATTTTTCTCATGAAGAAACATTAATTGGAAATGGTCTTTTTTTAGAATACAAACAGCGAGTGCTCTTCAACAGCCAAAAGAGCTCCCAGATATTAGCTCTGGTAGATGATTGAACAGCATGACAACAACAGGTGAACACTCAATAGAGGGGCAATTTTAACATTTTTCCTGCTTGGGTGCCCAGGTGAATAGTGTATGGGCAACAATTTTTCCAAGCAGCTGCACATATGAACATGACCTGAGATACTCACTTGTGACACACTTGTGAGTCATATCATGTAGATCTGAGTACCAGAGGTGTTTTCTTTTTTTCAGACGTTTGTAAATATACAAATTTGACAATTTGAAGAGCTACATATATATTCCTCAAAATGATCATGTAAGGGGAATATAGGATTAACACACAGCTCACATAATAATAATAGAAGATGCAAAAATATACACTTGCATGACATAATGTAATTTAATCTGAAAAATAAATTACACTATGACTCCAAGAGTTTGGACTACACCACACAAACAAGCCTCTTAAGAAAAAAAAGAGACGCTCCCAGGAATAGAAACGTACCATCCGTCACTTAGACATTCCCATAGAATTTCATGAATACAGAATGATACAGACCTGATATTGAATTTTTCCATCACATCTTAACAAATACATATCATTTTTAAGACTGGGATGTTTGAAGAATGATAGAGACCTGCTGGAATAGTTACAACTATATACCTCAGTAGAGTAAATTGTTTGTCTATAAATGATTTGTTTATATTTATTATCGATATCAACCAAATTAAATATAAATGCCATGTATAGCTTTTATATACAAACCCCAAGGAAAGGTCAGGACATGACAAACCTTAATAAAATGATTACAAAAAGAAGAAGTCTTTAATAGCCAATATTTTAATCTCTTGCAAAGTAGCCCTAGCTTTATATTCTTATTTTATATACATCAGTGATTACAATGGCACAGAAATAATTCCCAGGCAGAACACACAACAACAAAAAAGTACATCTACACTGCAGTTCTAAGCCTATAATAAAGCACAGATTTGATAGCATTATCCATGTAGTGCGGTGAACCACACACAAACAAACAGCTCTGTATGAAGAATGAGAACTGAAAGCCCAAACCCTTCCAATATAAACATAATTATTGCATTTTAACATCAGCCATCCAAAATTAGCCAGCCAGAGAGGTGAAAAGGAAATCCAAAAATAATTTGGTCTGGCTGGATATTTATTAAAATGAAATGAAGGTTTGCTAGATACAACACACCACTTACTTAACCCCTTTTTATGTGTTTATAATGTGCCCTATAAAAAGGGATTGCAGACAAGAAAAAGCTCACAGTTCCTGTACACTTAATTCCTTCCTCCAATTCACATTCATCTCTGTAATATTAACAATCCTGCTTAATGTCATAATATTTAGAGGAAATTCTGCTTTCACTGAGCAAAGAAAAAGATTTAAATACAAGCCTAACCCCGTCTGAGAGTGTAAATATTACATCTGTATTCTAGGTTTAGGCTTGAAGAGAAATTGCTTTCAAAAGGGTTTTGAAATGATTTTCTTTGATCAGGAGCTATTTGATAGTTGAAAGGGTATTCTTCCAAGAGAGACCTGGAGAGCATTATGAAAGGTTAAAATGTGCAGAATTCATATACTGTATGATATTCATTAAAATGGTATTGAATCTGTTCATTAAAGGGCTTCTCTTCAGTCAAAATGGGCATAAGCTATTGTTTTTCTTCCCAAAAGCTTATATATTTAGGGTGTTTACTGCCATGTATTTATTTTGTCAACTCTGAACTGGCCAAGGATTGAAGCTTTAAATCATTTATTACTACCTCTGATGTCCCTTGGAAACCCAATTTAGCTAACAATACATGTGGCAATTCTTATGCTAATCAAGACTGGGATGGACAGTCCTGCAATATCTATTGTAACTAATGCTAGGCATACACATGCCGAAAAGCGGCCGATTTTTATCCTGACCGCTCGCAACGTCGGTCAGGTTAAAAAACGGCCGCTTATCGGCATGTGCCCAGATCCCTGTCGCCCCACAGCTCGGCCGGCCAGAGAACGGACATGCCCGATCTTCTCTGGCTGATGCAAGCCGAGGCAAGCCGATGCCATAAGCTGCAATGAAGACGGCGTCTTCATTGCAGCTTATGGCCAGCACACACAGGGTGCCCGGCCGACTGAAGGGGCCCCATAATGCAACGGGTGCTAACGTGATGACATCACGTTAGCATCCCGGAAGAAATCGGGACTAGGCTTAAATGTGAATTTCTTTGACACAAATGTGTTACCTCATGTCCTTTAGTCATGCAACCACTAAAACTCCCTGGTAAGCTGAGACATATACATTGCTTACCACCCTTGCATATGTTGTATAACAGCATCAAATAAGCTGCTAGGTTTTCCATCTGCCCTTCTACTGCACTGAAATGAACAGAGCATTTTTTTTTACCAACAAATCATATTTTTATACCATAAGGCAATTAGGGGAAGCAAATTTGGTTGATGGGCAAATCAATTCAATGACGAAGACCCATTTTAGTTGACGGACTGACCAATTTTGTACAAAACGAAATGATCTGATCAATCATCACTGACTTAAAGTTTTTTTTTTCCATTGTTCTACTTTTTATGTTGCAAGTTTGGGAGGTAAACATTTTATTGTTTTACTGTAACTCTTCTACAAAATAAATAGGATAACTTCCACTGGACACCACCTTCTAGTTCTATTAGATATTTTTTTGCTTTTTTTAATGTTCCTGGCATTACAGGGAGGTGTCACTTTTCATTCCAATTGCAGTACATAGGACATTTTCTTTAAATATCCCACCCCTACCAATTAATGGCATGACATCATCAAGAATTGTAAAGAAATGGAAGAAGCCCGTGACTTTGGTTTACCCCGAGTCCAGCTTGGGTTAACCACATTTTACAGCCCAAGTTGGACTCTGGGCTTAACACCCGAGTGGTTAATAAATAAAAGATATTACAATACATTTCTCTATGTTAACTTGACATCTTCTTTTAGAGTAAGTAGAAGTGATGAAAGGTCTTCTAGAACTAGAACTGACCTCAATAAGGGTCACTTGGCAGGTATTGGTATTGTAAAACAGTACATTTTTTGCAGTTCCGTTCTATTTTTATAAATATTTGACCATTTTAGTTCATTATACAATCAGCTAATTGGTATATGTTGCTTGAATTTCCTTTGGCTTATAGGTACTGTATACTCTATACTAATCTTTTTTTCATATTATTTTGTACCTGTCAAAGAATGTTTTATTTAACACACATTTATTTATTGTCTTCTTTATTTTCCTTTTGCCAAATTCTGGCCTAGAATGTGTGATTTTATTCAAAATTATGGGTTTCTTAATGCTATATTAGTAACAATAAAGATGCAAACTAGCCTGACACGACAGATCATTCAATCAACACTTTCTAAATAGCACCTTTTCTGGTCACTTACCAGGCTTGAGTGTGAGATCTGAGAGGATTGTTAATTTCCAATGTTTTCTACTATGTCAGCAAGACAGATTTGTTATGTAAGGCCAACTAGAATATCTTGATGGGTTTGTGTACAGGATACAATTTTTTTGATGTTTTTATTTTTGTCTACATGTCCACTGATGAAACGTACCGTTTGATGCATGCAAAGGTGAAATGTCACACTGATAAGTGCAAAAGTTATTTAACGAGCTTAAAAAACGAAATAAGTCCGAAATTGTCCTCACTGGACAATCAGAGGAACTTTCCCAGCAACAGTAATACAAACCGACAGATCTACTCTTTGCAATCCTCAATAAAGTGGGGTTTTCTTAAGTTAAAATCTAAAAAAAACTATTTAAAAAGAGAATTCTCTATAGTGTTTGAGATATGAATTATAAGAAGTTGTCTTAATTAGTCAGTAGAAAGTCCTCACTCAAAAAGATTAGATTAGGTTAATTTCATTGACTCCTCAAACTAATGCTGGCCATACACATGCCGATAAACGGCCGGATTTTAATCTGACCGACGGGCGTGCGCGCTCTCGCCGTCGGTCAGGTTAAAATCCGGCCGTTTATCGGCATGTCCCCACATGGGGCGACAGATCCCTGTCGCCCCACTTCTCGGCTGGCCAGAGATCCGACATGTCGGAAAATCTGAGCCGATGGGAGCCGATGCCATAAGCTACAATGAAGCGGCTGCTTCATTGTAGCTTATGGCCGGCACACAAAGGGTGCCCAGCCGACTGAAGGGGCCCCAGAATGCAATGGGATTGTAAACGTGATGACGTCATCACGTTTACAATCCCGGAAGAAATCGGGGCAGATGTCGGCGATGGTCGCCGCGTGTATGCCTGGCATAACCTTCGTATGTTCATTCACATGGAGATCAAACAGATCTATATTTAACGGATGTTGGATACATTATTTATCTTTAGATTAATCTCTATGGAAAATAAAAAGGACAAGACGGCAGAAGGTTACAATATGTTGGCAAGTCATTGCGTTTTTGAGGTTTAACTCAATTTGAGCGAGACCGGCGTTCCCACCATCTCAAACGTAGCTGAATTCACAGTGTAACATGAGCATTTGTACCTGAATAGAATTGAAGCCATGCATTCAAATGCAAAACATACCAGTCCAATTACAATAGCTGCTAAGTGAGAACGAAGGTGCTATCAGCTGCTTTTTTCTCTAAATCATACACAATACAGGACCATAAATAACGCTGCTGGAGGTAAGATTTTCTGCATAACAAGCTAGATCTACTACCCAACACTGGAATGTACAGGTTTCCCCAATGAACACATAATGACAAAACTGTACACTTCACTGAGCAGCCAAAAACAATTATCAAGGCTACTAGAATTTCACAAGTGCTCTCACATTTTTAGTTGTAAAATAAGTGATATGCAAACCCCCTTTTTCCAGACTGTATGGGTGAATGGAACAAACAAAACTTTTTCCCACAATCTCAGTCAAATCAAAAGAACACTTCCCTTTATTTTTCTGGTATTTATTTTTCCCTTCCCATTAGCTTGCCTAATGCATTAACTAAAAAGAAAAAAAAGGTATTGATAGTTTTCATTGTAACAATATAACAATTAACAATACTCTTAGAACTGGAATCAATAAAGCTTTCAACAAACATTATTCAGAGCAAGTTTATTGCCAGAACTGCTCAGATGACTAAAAATGTTATGTGGCTGAGAAGTAATGTTCGGCCAAGAACCAACGTTTCAGCATATAAACCAGCCTCCTGTTAGCTTTGGATTTAAAATGGTGAGTTAGAACCCCTGTTACATTTTAAACGTTGTCTGTGTTCCCAATGAGAGGATTTTTCCTTACTTCCTACTGCGGAAACCATCACCTGTACAGAATAAAGAAACATACTCAGTGGGGGCACAGACAGAACAGAAATCTGAAGATGGTTTTGTAAAGGGATCCTTTACTCCAGTCCCATACCAGCCATAATCATGTACATCCAACCCAGAAACTCTGCTTGCATCTCTTCATTTCATCGTGAAGATTTCTGTGGGACTGTGGTCCAAAGACAGAGACAAAAGATAAGAAGACCAGTCCCGCAGAAGAAGTGTAAAGCAAAATATGCACAGGCTCATGCAGGAAAGAAGAGTTATATATCAATATGTAAGCAGCCAAATCTTGGCAAGTTCAAGAAGATATTTAATCCATGGTTTAACTTTATGGGTTGGAGTAGTGCCAATATTCCTATAAACTGATCAAAGTTCAGAGGCTCTGGTGCGTCTACTTCTCAACTGAGTAGGATCCTTCAAAGTGAAGGAGGTCTTTTGTATGTATATCAGTTGCAGACATTGCCAAACAGGATTCATAGAAAAATGCATACAGAAGGCTCACATGTGTTACATTTCTCATAACAGAAAACATTTCTCATATTACTTCAACATGTAATATGTGACATGTAATATTATTATTATTAACATTTATTTATATAGCGCCAGCATATTACGCAGCGCTGTACAATATATTAGAGTGGAGATACAACACATTATAACACACAGGTACGGGTAATGACACAGGAGTAGAGGACCCTGCCCGGAAGGGCTTACAATCGAACATGCTGACTGTCTTAACCATGAAGGTTCCGCTGCCTCAGATGTAGCCTTATAGTCTTATATCTAAACTTAGTGAAGCTATTCTGTAATTTATTTCTAAATAAACACAGAGTTGTGTCAATTGTTAACAATTAGGAGAAGAAAGTTCAAATAGCCAATTAGGCTAAATTCACACAGGGTTCAGGATCCAGCCGGTTGACACTCCTGCCCAATTGAAGCACAACTGCTTGGTTGTTGCCCTTAGACTTATCATGGGGTGGTTGAAAGCGGAATGCCTGCACAGTATTGGCACCCACTGTATGCAGCGTTTGTAGTAACCTGCCTGAAGGGTTGTACACCCTAGATTTTCATTCTCTGTTATCTTGGGTAAAAATCCAGAAGAGTATGCACCATGTCTGCTGGCTAAAATGACCACCCCCCTTTCCTAGACATCATGTTGTATCTTACCATAGAAGAAGTGCTGTGTGCACAACATTCTATGCAGCATTAACTGAAAATGTGTATGCAATCCTACCAAAGTAAACATTACATATACTAACTGTATTCATATGACCTTTTTGCTTACTCTGTTTACTGTTTGGAAATACTGTTTGAATGTAATCATTACTACACCCTGCATGGTTTTAAAACTAACTTCCCTATTATGCTAATGTAAAAGGATCTGTGTTTTTCCCCTTTTGTTACAGCTATGACAAACCCTCCCTGCAGCTTCAACATTAACATGTCTGTTGCCTGTCAGACCACTCAAAGATAATGTCATTTATCTCAGGGTGGCACAAGACCAGTCATTAGCCTCAATAAAAGACCTCAAACAAAGGCCAGATGATGTTTTCCTTTTCAAGGCTTGTATGCTGGCAGGTCACAGTTGTAATGGATGAATGACTAAATTTTAAGTTTACCTAAAAACCCTCTCACCAGGGAAAAATGTAGAGAGACACATAACATTTTTATTAGGTGATTTGTCACTTACCAGACCACAAATCTTAACATTAAATTTGCCCATTGAACATTTGACAGGATGTATATCTTAAATTCATTGCTATTTTCCAAAGAAGGATCCTGATAGGCCAAGATTTACATTTTTTTTTTCCAAATCAAGCAAATTGTAATTGATGTGAACCACATTTTAAAAACAACAAAAGTATATGCAATAGCAAAAAAACACAGGACATAATAAAAGCCTTGTGTGACTTAATATATGGTGGTGAAAATGAAAAGCAGATGTACCGTTTGTAGTAGAATAACATTTACAATCTCTGTATGCAGTTAGCCTACACACACAGCCAAGATATTTAATAACAATTGTAGCACAATTCAGAAAAATGTTGGACCTAGGCCAATAAGCTGGTAAATTAAGAGGAATGAAGCTCACAAGTTTAACGTGTTAAACTATCCAGAGTCACTAAATGTATATGTACCATTACTAGTGAGGTAGAGGATCTTGGGGTAGCCATTAGGTATTATTGGAAAGCATTGGTTTTGATCTGCTTCTTCTGTTTATTTAATATTTCTTTCCCCAGTGCCAACAATCTTCCCCGAGAGTCTCTAAAATACTAGTCCCCGAGGGCTGGAATCCACTTTTTAGCATTTCTTTAACAGACTGCAGTTAGTGCAATGGATTACAAACAGTAGCCAAAATCCAGATTGAAGGTGGTCCGTTGGACAACCCTCCTCTATCCACATAATCTTGTAGGTTTAGCATCCTTGGATGTCAGTAAAGTTATTTCCCAACCCTTTCCTTTCACCTTGATCAGTGTGTGTGTGCCAAGAGAAAACAATTGGTAATGTTAACATTTTTATGTCCTTGTAACCTTGTGTATAAATGTGAGTCTCAAAAACCAGAACTGTATTAGGCTTTAAGAAGGGATCTGAGAAATCCTAAAAACTTGCTTCTCTAAAGGTATGCATACACAGGCAGATACCCGTTTGATTCTTCATCCGTTCTACCGCCGCAAATCGGGTGTGTCCACCAGGCAGATTGACCAGGATTCTACCGCATCTCGGATCGCACGATGACGGTTGGTTACAGTGCAACCCCTATTATATTAAACATAACCATACTATGATTTATTACCAAATCTTCAGTTCACTTTACAATGACCCCACTTGTAAGGAGGTATCTGCTATATGCAAGGGTTTCTAGTTAATGCGGTGAAATAAGAGGGGATTGTCCGTACAGACGTTCCAAAAAATATCCTACTCTTACTTGCCACAGTGCTTCTGAGGTATCAACAAATTTCTTTACTTTTCTTAATATACTAAAGATTTTTTAAATCAAATATCTCATGAGTAAGTGGGTCAAGAGAAGTAAAATGGTTTACATTTACACTTTTTTTTTTTTTATCAGTCCACACTTTTGGTGTAAAAAGATTGCACACTACCAACAAAACCTAACAGCCTTCAGCAAGGGTAATTAAGAGACCCCCACATTTAGCAGTGCATCAAACTGCTAAATCACTTATGTTGATTTGAGAACTAGCTGCTGTGCAGCCTCAACAGATTTTGTATTTCAATTATAGCCAGTGACCTTTCTGACCCACTGCTTAAGTCTGAATACACTACACCTCATGTGAAAAAAAATGAAAAGACACACTATAATCAAGACAATCAAGTCATTAAGCAAACTGGAGTTTGACTTTTTACAAAAGAAAAAAAAATGAATTGCTGGCTTAAATAAATAATCCAATAAAATATTAGACTTTGACACTAAAAATGGAATATGCAGTTAAGTCTGTTCTTTATCTTGAGTGATAAAGTGTTAGAAGCCAGTAAATTCACAATGACTACACAAGATATAATGTTACCTACTGAACTTTGTAACCTAGCTCTTGAGAAACTTTGCTTTGATCAATCGGATATACAAAATCACACGGTCCAAAGTTAAGCCTCATTGTTAAATCCTTGGTCATTACAAATTCAGGAACACACACCAAACAGGTATCAAATAGAAACATTTCCTGTTGTAGTGCACAAAGAAACTATATACCCCCCACTATGTTATTTAATGTTTTTTAAGATCATGACATCATAGTAAAAAAAAATTACCAACTTGAAAAAAGGGGAATTGTTATTGGTTTGACTTGTATCACATTACACTTGAACAAGGGGTGTTGATCCTACAAGAAAACTTCTGCAAAAACGAATGTGTAGTTTGTGTTGTTTGTCATTACATCAGTTATTTTTTGACTCCTATTCTCAGTTATTTACTGCCATTGCCTAAATTACAAGCATGTAGACATGTAGTCAGGCAACCTACATGAATTTCTACACACTAGTGGTATCAGTACACAGACACATTATGGTCAATAACATGTAACATCCATTTATAGTAATATGGGTTACTGTTAAGCAAACCCAGTACATCACAGCTTGTACATAACAAGCTGTGATGTACTGGGTTTACTTTACAGTGAAGGCTACCAAGTTTACTGCCTACTAGACTGGGAAATTAACAAGTCTACTTCCTTACGCTTCCTAGTTAAAAAAGAAACAACACATATTGTTGTATTTACTCTAGGACCTGCTTTGTAGGGCACCTAGGTTTGATAGGACCTACATGATTAAATTAGCAAACCAACTCTAAATGTAAGACAATTAATACAAAGCATATGCAAGCGCAAACCATGTAACTATCCTGTGTGTTTAATATTTGAATATATACACCTGTTCCAAAAGGTCTTACTGGATAATATGTTTGATCAGTTCTATTACCCTTTATAAAATGTTCATGTCTGGTTGTTGCAGAGCAAATAGATTGAGTTGACTCTGAGTTTAACATAAAAGTATGCAGATTGGAAAAGTCAACAGTGATCAACTCAATTCATTAAGTAATTTAAAATTGTGAAACAAAAAGCTTTTCTTCATGCTGAACAGGTAACAAATAATTTCAGAAGGGCAGCTAAGCTTTTAGTTTGTCAGCAGGACCAATAGCTCCCTACTTCAGCTTTAGATTTGTTCTATCTTCTTCTATAAAACTAAAAGGTAGCCATACACTGTTTGTTATTTCCATTCGATTTTCTACCAAAAAAAAAAAAAAAAAGTCTTTTTAGGTCGATCGAATGGGAATCAATTCAACCCCATCTGGTATGATCGACCAAAAGTGATGG
The DNA here is from genome assembly GCA_036250615.1 of Ptychadena robeensis. Lineage (NCBI taxonomy): Eukaryota > Metazoa > Chordata > Amphibia > Anura > Ptychadenidae > Ptychadena > Ptychadena robeensis. The sequence goes on from CM070032.1 coordinate 51,634,344, forward strand.
AAATCGAACATTAAATCGATCAAGCATTGATCAAACATGCATTTCAGTCAATTGTCCAAGAATCTGACGGTTTTCTAGGTATTTCGATCAATTTGTATTATGGAGCATGCGCAGCAATCTAAGTAAAGGCATCAATCATTTTTAAAAATCACTCACACTGTGCCGTTACAGAACTGATGCATATGTAGACATTTACTCAAAGTCAACAGTTTAGCCTTCATCTTTTTTTTAGCCCTCTGACTGCTGATGGAAGAAGTGATGCTCTCACAGCAAACACTTATATGTCTTATTCTGAGTGAGAGACAAAATGGTGGCACCCATTTACTAACTAGGACAAAATTTCAGACTAACTCGTTCGCTGTTTATGAGAGGAATAACTTGTTTTTGGTAGTTGTATCTATAATTATTGATGAAGTAAAGGGTTGCTTTGATAAAAAACAGGCATCAATAAAAACTGAAAAATGTATGCTGATAATAATAACTGTATTTTTTAAGATTAAATGGATGTTTCAGCACTCAGTGGGCTCTTTTTTTTTGTAGCAGATTTGATGTCCTTGTACTAACAACTGATACAAATTGCAAATGAAGATTTACATTCCTTTGTGACATCCTTGAAAAGGAAAAAAGGAAGAGATAAATGTTATATGGTTTCTTTTTTGCCCCCCTTCTGGCCTGGATGGAACTTGCCATTATCTTTGGTTACACAGTTCCTAATGATTCTGAAGAGTCAAACAGGCAAGATAAGCTATCACAAGAATCTGGCTGGTTCAAAAGGAAATATTTGCTTGAGGCAAGGAAGAAAAAAAAAAAAACACACACATTGTGATGTAAAGCACAACTTCGCCCATACAGGGCCACAGAAAGCTATAGCAACTGCTTTGTAAATGAATTCACTGTGGAGTTAATAACTGCAACCATAAAAACACAACAATAGCAAAAATATACTTCTCTCTCACACACACACACACCACACATTTTATCTCTGAAGAAGTATTGTGAATAGAATTATTAAGAGAAGCAGGGAAACCACAGCATGCTAATCTGGGTTGCCATGACAGCAGCCTTTCAGATACTGAAATGTACAGATTGCCAGCTAAACAAAATTGTAGATTGTGAACATTTGGCTGGAAGATTAAAAGGCTAAAGGGGATATAAAAGGGCAGTACCTCCCACATTCCAGGAAGCCACTAAATCCAATCGAAAAGACCTGACTCCTTAACCAGTGCCATTATAATCACTGGATTAGGGCAATTTATCTGGACTGTTAAGGCTGATTAAGAAACTGCGCATTAAAGATTATTGACAGTCAGAATACCTATGGTAAAAGAGCTAACGCATAAACAAAAAGGCAGAGATTGCCGCAGCAAATCTTGAATATTTTTCAGACAACCCTAAATGGTATGACACACTCAACCGTGTGCTATTTTCTCTGTTAATACATCAAGTGGAGACATGACATAATTACAGTGAGTAATTTGATGATAAAGAGCGAGCAAAGAAAAAGATAAAAAAAAAAAAAGGGAAGAGAAAAATATTCCTCTGTTGCCTTGATTTTAAATAAATTCAGAGATTTTAGATTGAGCAAGATTATTTCTTGTAAGAGTTAAACAGTAAATGAAATGATGACCATGGAATACATAATCGCCACAGTACTTCAATTCATGGAAAAAAAAAAAACATGCAGGGTTCACAGCCTGTAGAATGCATTTGACCCTTAATTATCAATCAACAAAAGCACTAGTTCCCCAGAGAAACCTTACGCCCTCTGGATAACTGCTAGTAAATAACCTGCCTCAATGAGCAGCAAGAATAGCCATTCTCCATAACCAGTCCTAACATTTGATTTGCTCATGTGCTTTCAGGCTACTTAGCATTCACACAGTTCAAGACAGACTGGTTGAAATCAAAGGACTGCCTGAAACAGTGCTGTCTTGCATTTCTTGAAATAGCTCTCTAGTTACATCGTTAGAGGGGAAGAAAAAAAAAACATTTTTTCACAGTGCAATACTATCTAGTACAGCTCTGCCAATGCAAGAGGATACATGAGACACCTCCCCCACCCCATAGGCAAACAGAGCAGATTATTGTAACCATGTCATCTCTCACTGGTTGTTTATACTCTTGCCTGTTGTGCAAATAGAGCTAGCTGCTACAGGCAATAAGGATTATGGGGGAGGGGTAGAATAGTAGCTACATTAACACCAAATAAACATAGGAACAAAACAAAGCCCAACGAGATGAACTGCCCAGAAAAATGCAAATAGCTAAGATATTATTTGAAGACATAATAAAAAAGAAGCGCAGCCCTCTTAACGCTTAAGGATCAAGACAATAGTAGCTGCTAAAAATAAACATAACAAGGTTATAACAAACAAGGCTAAAACAAAGATTGGTTATGGGAATGTTTTACAATCTCAACATGTGCCTTGCCCTTACATGCCTCTATTTTGCCACAATGGTAAAAGTTGAACATGAAATGAAAAGCCAGAACAAGTCATCCAAAATGGGTTCAAGATGCTTACCTTTTCTGTTTTTAACTTTTTGTTTCGCCTGTGTGTTTCTTCTTCGTCGTCTTCTTTTTTAGCCAATACCGAAGTCCCCATAATCCCTGAATCAACGGAATTCTTAGCCAACTCTCCTTGAAGGCTACTGCCACCACAATGGAAAGGGCTGCTATTCCCAGGGGCTTTGCCACTTCCAAATCCATACAATTGCACCACTGCCTGGGTATTCACTCCACTGTTCGCGTGCCCAAGGTCATACAATTTATTAGTGCTGTCCTTCCTAGACTTTCCTGAATCCTTATCCCTTTTAGAGCCCCTGGTGCTTTGGCTTTTTCCTACAGTCCTTTCCTCTTTGACATTTTTCCCACAAGTAGCATTAGCTGTGAGGCCAACTCCATTGGTGCTGGGGCCCAGTGCAGAATTCATGCCAACTGCTGATGCCACTTCCCCAAGGCGCACTGCTTCCTGCTGCCGTTTACCAGTGCTGCTACTAATTTCAGGAATCCCATACAAAGATGCAGAAGGCAATGACTTATTAACATCCTTAGAAGCTTTACTCCTTTTCACTTTTGATTTGCTTGTCTCTTTGTGGCTGCTCCCTTGGGGCCCAGAGGGCTGCTGCACAGAGGCAAATGTGAGACTGTCAGCCAATGTAGAGGAGGTAGAATTAACTGGTCCAGTAGATGCCAAGCAATGTCCACTGTCCTTGGATACACAGCCACTGCCTGTTGAATTGCTCATCTCAAATTTCTGTCTGTCCTTCTCCAAATCAGCATCCAGATCGATAATCAAATTTCCCACACCGATTTCCCAATCATCCCCACTGTCATAGGCATCAACTGCATTCGGATCCACACCTTTAATTATAGTAGAAGTGCTCACTGACATCCTGAAGATGAGATTGTGTGTATTACATTCCCATAAACTTCTTTCCACAGAAAAGTTGACATTCGTCGATTTCCATGGAGCAATGTCCCAGTTTTTAAAATGATCATTAAAAAAATTTAAAGTAAAAAAAAAAAATCCAAAAATATTCCACCGAAATATTAGGTCTTTTGTCCTAAGTACTCCAATAAACTGTCCAAATGTGACTTTCTTCAGTTAGATTACACCTCCTGTGGGGGGAGGGGAAAGAATCTGGGTTATACATTCACATAAAGCAGATATAATGAAGACATAGACATGTGTTTTACGGGACCTTGGATGTAGATTCATAACAGCACGGTATTTTTACTTGCAAGGAGAGAATAAATAATGAGTAAATAAAACACATCCAAATCATAACATAATGAAGCAGGACCTTGCAGCAAAATGTATCATCTAAATTGTTTAAATGCTTGAAAACAGTAATGAGGGAGAAAGAAAAAAAAAAATCAAATTGCAGGGGGATCAGGCGGCAGAGAATTGCTAAGTGTGTTAAATATAGTATTACTGAGTGCACAGGAAACTGATTAAGACATACACTTTAAGTGATCTGCACCAAGGTGGCCTCAGTGACCGCAAACAAGGCAGCTTTTGACAAAGATGAGTTAAAGGGATCTTTAACAGGGACAAACACTACGCAAAAGAATAAATAAAAGGCAAACGACTTACCTTATTACTCCCGTTTTGTCATTTTTTTATCCTTAATAAGGCCACCAGTATAGAATCCGGCAAAGCGTACAATCAACACAAGCTGCCCTCATTTTATTTAAACGCCACTGATGAGCCAGAAGACAGCAAGTCATGTATCCCAACCAGAGGGCAATCATGTAATTCACAAGGATCCCTTCTCAAGGAAAACCTCAGATTTCATTTTTTTCCCCTATATTCCTTCTGTGCCAGTCTTCCCTCCTTTTTAAGACAAAAACATGGTCTGAAAATTTCAACCATAAAAAAATTTGTTTAAAAAATGTAAAAAAATCAGTGACATGCCAAAAATTAAAAAAAAATTGTATAGGAGAAAAAAAAGTTGTAGGTTTTATTTCCTTCTAGGACTTCAATCACGTCTTTCCTTTAAACAGAGATTTCACAGCCATCCTGATCAGTTAAGTAATGATCCCTATGAACAAACCTACAGGCGTCCGCTTGTAACAAGACAGAATGTGCTAACATCGGGATAAATTAGTGAAAGGGAGAGAGAGAGAGAGGGGGGTGAAGAAAGAGAGAGAGAGAGAGAGGGAGAGAGAGGAAAAAAAGAGGGACTGAAACTCTGGTCTGGATTCAGCTCCCTGCTTACTCAGGAAGTGGCATTTCCCACACCCTCCCCCAACCACCAGTTTTCCTGACAAATCTGCTTTCTTCAACAACACATGAACAGTAAAAGTAGGAGGAGGGGGGAGCCAGGAACAGTGATGGATCTGAGATCTGATAAACCTATTATCAAAACATTTTTAAGTGTGATGTTCAGTCTTCAGAGAGAGCTGAACCTCATCCTCTGTGCACTATAATTTGTTTGTGCTGCTTCAGCAAGTCATAGTGGGATTTAACTGTTTCTGCAACAGTAAAAAAAATAAAAAAATAAAAAACTAAATTGTGTTTTGATAACAGTCAACATGACTTCCTCTGGTTTCATCTGTGCCATTGAGATGATCTCTGTACATGCTTAGTATTTTTAATTAGCTGGCATTAAAGAAAAGAAAAAAAAAGCTGTAATGAATTGCTGATGGATTGAAAGTCTAGAGTGGTTAGAAATGGAAGGAGAGTGGGGGATGGGCGGCCAGCAACAAGCAGCCATCTGAAAGCTTCAGCAGCTATTTTGTTGCAGCTCAAGCTTTTACATCACGTAAGGATCAAGGGCTCAATGGCTTGGCGTGACGTTAAAACACAAAGTGGGTGACAGGCAAGATCAGGAAAATGCTCATCTCCCTCTCTCTCTCTCTTTTTTTAACACAAGCCTCTTTAGGTTATGCTGCTCTCCCTTCCTCCCCTGCCATAACTATTACTCATGAATGTGAAACAGTTCTCTCTGCAGCTGTACATCTGTGTCTCAGGGAGGAAAAAAAAATGAGACAACGTGCTATGCATACATAGGAGGTGTGTGTCTCAGGGTAATATATAGAAGATATCTCAAAGCCAAATGTTTCCTCTAACCTCTATGTGTTAATAGAGCTGATTTTAGGGGAAAAAAACAGGAGAAAGATCAACAATGAAGATAAAAACGAGCTGTGGGAATAAGACATCTATTTTTTTTTCAGTTTTAATCAAGTCATCTGTATGTATGACTTACATAAAAAGCACTGATGTTTTATATATTTCAGAGATCTCAGGAAGCTTAAGGTTTTTCTACATCCCATATATTTAAATAAAGCTAAAATTAAGGTAAGATTGACTAAGATTAAGTAATTTCTGTAAAAATTATACTAATTGCACTGATGTTCTATATATTCCATACATATCTCACCAGCCAAATATTTCTCTCCTCCCATATGTGTATGTGAATAAAGTTTAGTGAAAATTAAGGTAGGCACTGAAAACCAAGTCATGTTTATAGAGCTAGAAAATTAAGATAAGACTAACAAGAATTAAACTGTGCTGTGTGGATGTCTTTTTTCAGACATCAATAACCAGTCATATATATATATATATATATATATATATATATATATATTATATTTGAGGCATTGGTGTTCTATAGATATCTTAAAACTTTGTTTTTACTACCCCACTCATGTTTATAGTGCTAATTTAAAAAAAATTAAGGTAAGACCAACAAGAATTAAACTATGTAAAATGTCCTGTATGGAACGTCTTTTTTAAAAGACATTTATAACGAGCTTTTATATTTATATACATATATATATGGAGGCGTCTGTGTTATGGATATCCTAAAACTTAATGTTTTTACCATCCCACTCATGTTTATAGAGCTACTTTTAGGAAATTAAGGTAAGACCAACAAGGATTGCACCATAATGTGCTGTATGTACACACGTATACATCTTTAGATACTGGTGTTCTGTGGATATCCTAAAGCTTAATGTTTCCACCAGCCCACTCATGTTTATAGAGCTAATTTTAGGAAATTAAGGTAAGTGAACAAATGGAGTTGAACAAATTAAGGTAGAATGATGATGAAATGCTCTGCATATACACTTAAGTTGTGTCAAATAATAAAGTATTGAAGTGTTAATGAGTAATTAGCTCTACTAGTAGATAATGTTAATGGAAGATGTTTTATGTTTCATAAATATTTCCAAATCCAACATTTCCACCATCCCATACAAGTGAAAAGGATATTAGAGAGACAATGAACATTTAAGACTCAAGCCTAGTACACATCATCTTTTCAATATGCCATTTAGAATACATCTCTATGTATAGATGATATAAATGGCACTGGAGTTTGCTGAGTTGGAATAAAATAAAATGTTGACCCTATAGCCAGTGTAGGGTGGATTGAGCTGGCAGCAGCTACACATAGCACTCCCTGCCTTGTGGACAGCTTAGTATTATATTTAGGTCTATATTAGTGGTGTGGAGTTTGTTTCCTACAACCCCCAGGCTGTATGAAATGCCCTGAGTGTTCCATTGAGGCTTTGCTGCACACTCACCCTTTTCATTCCTCCCAAGCTCAGGCTGATCTAGAACAAACAGCTTCATAGTTCCTTTTTTTTTTTTTCTTTCTGGACGAATTAACAGTTCAGAATCAATCATTTGACACAGCCTTGCACACATGTGTACTTACGATCTGAATAGGATCAAGTTGACCTTTGCTTCTAATTGCATCAATGTTTTATGTTGCTGCCGAGGGCTTTTTTACATACACCTATTTTGTTTTCACGTTTCCTCCAATGGCACATTACATGTATAAGTTACACAATGCTTCCTTCTTAATGAGCAATAACACAGCTCACTAGGCGAGAGGCAAAACTGCCAGCAATCAGGACTGAGAAAGAGAGAAAAGCCTGACACGGTCTGTCTCTACCTGAAAGGGTTTTTCTTTGTTCCTAATGCCCTTTCTCAGTCGACCAATCAAAGTGCACCGTTGGTGGAACTAGGCTTGCTGATTGGCTCTGTGTTTCTTTAGCCTGAGTAAGGGGGAGGCAAAAGAGAGGGTTGTGTGTGTATACATATAACAAACACTCATGTAAAAGGAGAAGCCAGCAAGCAGTCACACAGCAGGCTGTAGAAAAAAAATTACCCTAGCAATAAACACATGTTCCTAACTGAATTATGGGCAGTGTAAAATGCAAACCTGCTCGGCACAAAGGGATTGCCTGTCAGAATTCAGCTCTGAGCACAGTCCTGACTGTGAAAAATGGATATTGTGCCAGAAAACATGTGCAATTACTGTATGTTTGGCATCCAGTCTGCCTACAAATAGAACAAGAAGTTCATGTATATTTGCTAAAGGGTGACTGCAAGTGTACAGTAAATAAGGGAGCTTAAATTAATACATATGAATTACATCAATGTTGAAATGTAAGGCATTTAAGACACAGGGTATGAAAATTTGGCAGGCATGCTACAGTACTGTTCTCATACACATTTATTTTTTAATATGAAAAACGAGATCATATTTCCACTTTGACTTAATAAATCATGGTCATTTTATAAGTTAAACAGCTGTAATGTAAATAGGATCTAAATTTTATATATACAATTTTAAGAGATGTACAGCGAAGACGAACACTTTGTTTAATTAAAATTTAATCTTACCATGTTTGTTTCAAATAGAACAAATTACATTTGATTGATCTCTATAGGCACATTTAAGCCAACCACAGGCTGAGCACTATAGGATTCATTGCAGGTTCTTGGCTGAGTATTGTCCAAAACCATCCAACCCACTTCTTGTTAGTTGCAAGTCATGTGTGTCCTTCTTGCAGACATCATTATGCTGATCAGAGATTACACTCATAGCTAGATCACCATTGGTTATGACATGGTGCAGTTGGTGAAAACTGTGCATCTGCTTTTCACTTCACTTTAGGTTGTCTCTACCATTTGAAATCCTCTGATTGTCAATGTAATGGATGGCACAAGCTTGGTACCAGGTTACTTGGTACAAGTAACAACATGTTCTGCCCTAATCAATCACTGTTGATGTTATTTCTAGACTGAGTGACATGTACACATGAGTGACGCACTTTCCGGAAGTAAGGCAAGCCACCTGAGGAGAAGTTGTTGGACCTGTGATTGTTGCCAAACCAGCAAGCAGTAAGTCTAGTCTTTTCTGTGGAGAGAGGACAGAATTAACTGACTAATGGAAGATCTCCCCCACTGTTAGGACGACAGTATTTGTAGTGGTTAGTTAATGAATGATCAGACATAATAAAAAGTGACACTAGGGTATACCTGTAAACGTGCTAGATGTTTACCAAAAGTGAACATTAAAATAGTATTGATTACGATTTGTTATTGTTAATATCAGCACTTTGAGAATTTGCATTGATTGCAAATATAGTGCTATATATTCAAAAGTTTATACATCAGTACCCGGAACTTTTTGCTTTCGCAATATTTTCATATCCAGTGCAAGCAAATTTGCAGCATAAGCAAACTTACCCAGAAGTTTAAAACGCAAAAAGCATGAAACGTCTGAAAGAAGTCCACAATAGGTGTGGACGAAATGCGTTGGTGACTCTTGGGCTACACCGACGTGTGTGGACTGTGTATGATCCAAGACACTGCACAAGGAGACTGAATCAAACCAACAAGCTGGAGCTTTGACATTCAGAGCATATGTCTTATGGACCAATTTCAGCAACCATCAGCTAGCTGGAGTAATAAAGAACTGGTATAGTAGGTGCTGGTAAGTCACTGTGATTAACCACCCAGTGTGGAGCTTGGACTGGTGCACACTGGCATTAGCCTGTAGTCTTGATATACAGCTGAAGAAGATTGTAAAGTGTTTCCTCAAATTACTTTACCCCTGGTTTGAGATATACCCACAAATATATTTAAAGATTATGCTTTACCATCTTTTATAGCAATTGGGGAAGAGGCATCCCTAATTCAAGTCAAATTATCTGTGATGAATACAGTCTATCACACTGGCCAGTAGTAGTTTATACACGCTTCGATTTTTCATGCGATTGTTCACAAATTGATGCATGCATAAAGTGTGTGATTGACCGAAATGGTGAGAAATCACATGAAAAATCGATCAGGTAGGGATCAGACATGTCTGTAAACTTTAGTAGATCGATCGTGAAACGAAGGATCATGTTGAGCCAATATTTTGTTACATCACCACTTGATTGGCGTTAAACGATCGCTACGATCTCTGGGAAATCTAAGCACCTATGACCAGCTTTAGAAATAAATGACTATAGTATGTACATTAGATTTTGAGCTCCCCTGAGAGACAGTTTGATATTTACTCTGTGAAGCACTGCATAATTATAAATACGTGATAATAATGTGTTTCAATTGACGTTGTGGTATGGTAAGGGTAAATATTGTGATTGTGCATAGTAAAGGTTATTTTTGTAAATATACTCCACTGGCCCCTTAGCTTTACTTCTTTTCTGTAATTTTTTCAATATGTGTTTTTAGTATTAGGGGTTACATATTGGAACTTTGCCCCTATGAGTTCTTTTACAATTGTTACCTTTTGTTTTATATTTGCTCTACAAGACATACGCATATTTTCCATCTGATTCCATCCTATAGAACAAAAATACATGAAACATGGGCCGGAATGGATGTCTTCCATGCCTGAAACCAAGACAGTGATAGCAGTGTGAGCAAATAGATCCTGGAAATCCCACATGTCATGAGCAGTTACTCATGTATTTGGGTAACATGTTTTCTGTCAATATTTAGGGTTATCCATCTTTACTCTTGAATGCCACTAGAAGGAGAGTGTCATCAACCTCCAATGTGGAGAAGAAGGGTTAAATAAATATTCTAATTGATACATTTTCGCCTTCATGGCATGATCAATGGAGTGTAAAGTTATTTTTTTCCCATGGGGAGGGAACACTGGTCTAACTTGCATACATGTACAAATGAAAATGCGAGGAAAACTTGAATGATCCTCAGTTTTAGGAATTTTGTCTCGCTGTTCAACTATTTAGGGCTGAATCATGTTATAATCTTACATCTATGAAACACTAGTTTATTCCAATAATCCCTGTTAAATCTGTATTTTTAGAGATAACCCAGTGTGGGGGCTGACAGCAGGGAATAACTCTATGGTTCCCCTACCCCTTAATAGCCATTTAGCACAGCGTTTCTGCTTCTGCTGAGATCATTTGTTTTTTATGAAAAGCTATGCTTCAGCATATCATGAAGCAGTAAGTTTTTGCATGCTTGTCACATAATTTTCTTATGTCAACCTGAGTACAAGAGGCTTAAAGGACCAGACTGTATAAAAGGGAAGTTTTATTTATAAGTAAATTCTAATAGTCACAATACCTTGACTTTTCACATGTCATAGTTCTCCTGCCTGTAATCTCAAACTCTGTTCTTCACTCTACGTGGAAGTTTTGGTCTATGTGTTCCATAATCTTGTATTATATCTTTAATGGTATAGAAGAGATTTTGCAATGTCAGTCCTCAAGTACAGCAGGCCTTAAACTTCTGACTGTCTAGTTACAATGTCATCAAAATGACAACACATGGCTGCATGTGGGCAAGTGTGTTGGGGAAGGGCTGTCAATGATTGACAATCAGCCCCATGTTAACCCTATGGGCAACCGCCTAAAGATCATTGGCTGGAGGTGACATGTCGTTTTCGCCAGGAGATTGCAGATTTCGGCAATTGGACTGTGGAAATCATGGGTTTTAATCAACCTCCTGAATGATCCCTTAATTAAATATTATAACTCTGAATCCTGGTCCTTGAGGAATGAATTAAGACAACCTAGGTATAAAATTAAACATAACTCCCCTAAAATTATGACAGTAGGCATTTATCATCTGTACTATAAAACTTATACTAAAACTTCTTAAACCAATTAAAATAATTTCTCAATTTGAAAAAAATATAGTATGACCCCTTTAGGATATGCACTTTCAAGAGTCTAAGGGGAGCCTTGGGGGTATAAGAAATGGTCAGGTTGTTTAATACCTATTTATCAAAAAAACTGAAAACTATCAACTTTAGTTGTAGTGTTTGCAGATCAGCAATATTAAGACTATTCCAGGTCTTATGAGGGCAATCGCAGATGAGACAGGGTTACTTTTCTGCCTGATTGAACTTCTGCTTACATGGGAAATATAGGAATGGGGGAGGATAGCTACCCAATTAAGCCAAGACTTAATTAGGCATCTGTCATTTTATACAGAACCTTTGCAGTGCTCAATAAAAGAAACTATATTCCCTATTGTTTTATTTATCACTGCAAAAGTTTTGAGTGAGATTTGCTCATACATGAAGTGATATGATTGTTATCTAATTGATGGTAATTGTGGGTATTTTGTGTGGGGGGAGCAGAATCTGGCTCATTTATGTTATCCCAAATGTACTTGTAGGATTCGGTATAAGTATAAATTTGTGCAGAAAATCTAATTTGATTAAACATTTCCTCTGAACAGTAGTGTTGTATAAATGGCAGATTTGGCCAAGTCCTTAAGTTCAGGCTGGGCACATTGCAGTGAAAGCATAGCGTGGGTTGAATGGGAATCGCTCTACTTGTCACACAAATGAACTTTGTTGTGGTTTTCAGATCAGCATGAGGAATGCCTGCCATGCTTTCCAATTAAGAAAGAAACCATTCACCTAACCTCAACTTTAATTACATTTTTCTCATTACACTGAACGTCTTTTACTTTATTTAAATTCTATAAACATGCAATCTGTATTATCTGCTTGCCATCTTATCTTGAAGAATAAATGAATGTTTCCTGCCCTTTGCTCTCCATCCATTTACACCTAATTTAGGCTCAAATATTTATGCCATCGGTTTATAATGAACTGCCTGGATTTGACGTTTTAACCCTGATTTGCAGAGATGAACACTTTCTTTAATTGGTAGTCTAGCATTTTATCCATGGCTCTTGTATTCATGTTTCTATATTGTATTATGTTTTAAACCTAAATGTGTTGATTATCCTATCATACTGTGCCAAGGAGATTTTAACATCAACATATATTCTTAGCAATGTTGGAGTATGCACAAGCCAGTGGAAGAATTATTTCACAAGAGACCCCAGAGAGAAGCCAGTCTCTCGTGAAAAAAAACGAGCTTAAACTGAAAATGACGTTTTTTCTATTCAAATTCCCCGGGAACAGTAAAAGTCCAATCCACTTTTTCACGGACGGACCTGGCCGAATATATATATATTGTAAATATAGTGGGGCTTTTTTGTCTAGTACAGAATCCATGTTTGTGATTTAATGCTTCTTATATTCCAAGAAAATTCACAGGGTTGATTTAGTAAAAGAAGAATCTGTGCTTTGAATACTCAATTAGTTGCCATTAAAATCCGTTTTGTAAACTTCCCCCAAGTGATTTTGATATTTAAACGAACTAGAGATTCACTTTGTTCACTAGCATTTACTATTCACTATTTCTATAGTAAATCAACCCCTGAGTGTCAAGTCAAACACAGGACAACATCTGGTAGCTTGTCCGCACTCAATTAGCAAGGCTGCTTTCCACTATCTCATGTAAAGAAGAAGAGTCTATAAATCTGTAGATGAAATATTGTCATGAAAAACTGCAAAGCCAGCAAATCACATAAAAAATGCACTTCTAGGTCAATAATGTTCAAAACATGCCACAATAATTTTGACCAATAGTGCAGTAGCAAAGTATTATTATGCAAAAAATATTTTCTTCATCTTTGTGGCTCCTAACAACCACCAGCCAATGATACTTTTTCCTGATAGAACTTTCAGTGTCGTGAAATTTTATATCCCAGCGAACGCTTATTCTTGGTGCTGGCAAGCAATGGTCAAAATTCTTTTTGGTGAAAATTCTAATAGGTGACTTTGTGAGCTAATTACAAGCCCCTAAACACTGCATAATCACCAACTGCTGGAGATACAGAGAAGGACTGTGGGAACATTATAAGAAAACAAAGTATTGCTCTAGCAAAGTTGTTTTTGCAAGTTTAAGTTCAAGTTTTTTGTAACGTTCCCACATGCCTTCTCTACGTTTCCAGCAATGTAGGTGAGAATATAATGCTGAGAGGCTTTGCAATTAACTTACAAAATCAACTAGTCAAAATTTTGCAACCATGCCTGTGTGAAGGCACACTGAAGAAGACCAAACATTACCATTCAGTGTGTGATTGCTTTAGCAATAAAGAATGGCCTTGTTTTTAAAAGAATTCTGTAAGATTCATGTTTTTGTTGAATCGTGTTCATTAGAAAAGGGCTTGGGTACACTTAAGCTAGGCATACACTTTTGGGTTTAACCTCCTTAGTGTTCATCACGAGCCCATCTCGTCCAGAGTTTGTGTGAAGAACAAACTCTGGATGAGCTGGGCTCCCATGAAAGCCGCATATCCCCGGAAAGCTACGGTGATGCTTCCAGCCACAGCATTTCCGGGGCTCTGCGGCTTCACTGATCGCGTCGCGGTGACGCGGAAGGGGGCGAGGGTGAGCAGTGCCATAGACCTCCATGTTAATGGAGGGGCTTCTGCTCTCCAGACCTCACTGCCAGTGTCATGAATGACACTGGCTGTGTGGAGAGGGGAGGGGGGAAGGAGGAAATGGCAGGCAGTGTACCTTGTACACTGCTGCCATTGCCTGTACCACACTGTTAAAAACGGTGCGGTACAGGCGGTGCGCTAGGGAGGTTAAGCACGATTGATTTCCGATTCAATTTTAGATCTTGATGTTTTAATTGGACACTGATCGTAAGCGAATACAAAGTAGTACCACATAAAAGGTCCGATCGCAATACGATCCTAATACGACCAAAATTGCAGATTTTTGTTTCAATCACAAAACACAAGAAAGAGTCATATATTAATGTCTCATCGAATACAATCCACCCGACCAACAAACAAAATGCTACGATTTTAGTTCAATTGTTGTACAATCGACGAAAATTTTCCAACATGTCCGATCATTTTCCGTTCAATGTTTTGATCGGTATTGAACAATTGTTGCCAATCGAGCCATGTGTACAGTATACGATTTAAATCCGATCAATGTAAACTTTAATTGTTTAAGGTCGATCGAACGCTAAAATCCAACCCTGTATGCCTAGCTTTATCCAAAGAAATTTGGACATCAGGCACCTGTGGTTTGCACATCTAAAGGAACCTTTGGGCTAAGCTCATAGAGTGGGTTAGGATGATGCTCCGGACTGACCATGAGCAGTCACAGTGACATTAGGGGGTGAACAATCATCACCTGACCACACCTAAGCTATCTTAAACTCTCTGGCGGTATGCAGTTTTCCACTGTCCGGGCAATCGCAGCAGAGTGCAGTGATTCCCCTATTCACTGTGTCGGCGTCCCTATTAGAATATATAGAAGAATCAATTCCACAATGAACAACTGAAATTTCTCATTATGCCCAATCACTTTCAACTGATTTTATGTTCAATCAATAGTTTATCGCGTCAGGTGGGCAGGAATTGATTTCCGTTCCATTGACTTAAAAATCAATTGTTTTAAGTCGATCAAACGGAAAAATCGAACCATGTATGGCCACCTTTAGTGATCACTACAAGTGTGATAGTCCTGAAATCTAAAGATTTCCCCCCACTTCCATTTCCTCTATTGTGTACTCAGAATTGACTGTGTTTATT
Source organism: Ptychadena robeensis (assembly GCA_036250615.1). Classification (NCBI taxonomy): domain Eukaryota; kingdom Metazoa; phylum Chordata; class Amphibia; order Anura; family Ptychadenidae; genus Ptychadena; species Ptychadena robeensis. The sequence continues at coordinate 51,649,490 of CM070032.1, forward strand.
ATTTCAAACTTAACAAATGTTAAAAGAAAATGTTATAGTAGCTGCTATTATAACCATTTACTTGTGCCTCTGTGCTACGGCTTACAGACACAAAGTGCCCTTCCCCCACCTAGGACAGGAGTACACAGTCTTTCGGTGTTTGCCATACCCTACATGGTAGAAAATCATTCTTGTCTCCTCTGATCTCTTTACCTGCTTGAAATGTGGGGGAGTTTGTTCATGAATTTAAATTTCAGATATTCATCTGAAAGAAGTTCTTTGATTTTCCTTTTTTCTTTTTTTCAATCTCTGCTCATGTTAAGACTATAAAGGATGTTTCTGTTCTTGCATTTTTATGTTAATTTGTGTTTTCAGATAACATACACTTGTTATCAGATATATTTGTAAACAATGTCTACATTTACAGAAAGTAAATGTATTAATACTATTTAAATTTCTACATCAATAGATCATAATGCATTGTAGTTTTTTTTTATAGATTAAAAGCTTAGTAAAAATGCATCTCATATGATGACCAGTTAGCACTGGTAACCATCAGTAAAACATCATTATTCTAATTTATTGTATGGAACATACCTTGTTTGTCACTAAAGTTACGATGAAAATGTGGCTTAGTCTCTGCTTTTCACCCGCATTAGACACACACCAACGTAGCTGGTATCTTAATGTAACTAATATGGCAGTAGTGATCAACAGCATAAGTCATTTTTGAATTCACAACATTTCGCAATTTATTCTCCAAATATTACAAGAAAATTCTAAAATGCGAGATCTCCTGTTTACTTTTTGCGAATATTAGCACTTTTTAAATGTGAATATTGTGATTGCAATGTCACGGCAACATCAAACTCGCTCAAAGACAGTTTTTTTTTTCGTAGGATCGAGCAAACAGAAAATCATATTCAAGATAACAAAGATAAAGCACTATATTCAAGATCTTTGCAAATCCTTGAAGTGCCGATATTCGCAAAATAAAATTAATGATTAAAATTGCAGTACAGACTGGAGCTCCAGCTTCACATTGCTTAATTTTTCCTCATGCTTATTGTGACACGGTGATGAAAAGGTCACCTGTGTTTCTGGGTAAAGTGTTGGATGGCAGGTATGTAGGACCCAGGTATCTCAGGTACGCCTGAGATGAGATCAGCAAGCATTGTATGGGCAGGGAAATCCCAGGTATCTGCAAAGGCTTTTTTGGTTGCTGACGCAAAGCCCCTGTGTGGGAAGAGTGTCTGTTTGGACTACACTGAGCAATAAACATGGGCAGGAGCCCGTAAACTGACTTTATGTGTGATATCGCCTGCCTACCTGCTTACCAGCATGAGTTCATCTCCCCACATTATGCATGTAAGCACTTCCCAGCAAGTCAACTGAAAATACATTAGGTGTACCCTTAAAGCATTGATGTGTTTTTCATGCATTTGGGTTAAAAAAAAGAAGTAATAGAATGATACTGGTCCATGTAGAAACTTAATTTTTGTAGATGTCATGGTCAATAAAAATGTTCCCCTAGTCTTAAAATCCTGCCAAACGTTCATATTTTACAGGTGACCCTTATTAAGTACTGGTAGGGAAATCATACTGGTTTTAGGAAACATTTTATGTAACATTTAGACTACTCTCTGTGCTGGTTGATATAAGCATCAATGGTCAATTGTCGAGAGAAAGGATTTCATTAGAGAAATCTCAGAAAACTTGCCTATTTTAAAGAAACCAAGAGCACAAGTGCATCCTATTATTCCAGGTGTTGATGGTGCATTTAGTTAAGTTTGACAGTGGCTTGCAAAAGTATTCCGCCCCCTTGAACTTTTCCACATTTTAGTCACAAACATGAATCAATTTTATTGGAATTGGAACGAAAATAATACATGATTTCAAACATTTTTTACAAATAAATAACTGCAAAGTGGGGGGTGTTATTCAGCCCCCTGAGTCAATACTTTGTCGAAGCACCTTTTGCTGCAATTACAGCTGCCAGTCTTTTAGGGTATGTCTCTACCAGCTTCGCACATCTAGAGACTGAAATCCTTGCCCATTCTTCTTTGCAAAGCAGCTCCAGCTCAGTCAGATGAGATGGACAGCGTTTGTGAACAGCAGTTTTCAGATCTTGCCACAGATTCTCGATTGGATTTAGATCTGGACTTTGACTGGGCCATTCTAACACATGGATATGTTTTGTTTTAAACCATTCCATTGTTTCCCTGGCTTTATGTTTAGGGTGGTTGTCCTGCTGGAAGGTGAACCTCAGCCCCAGTCTCAAGTCTTTTGCAGACTCCAAGATACTTTACAAAAATGTATGGTTTATTAAACCAAAAGTAAATAATTTTACGTATTTGTAGATTTTACTTTAAAGAATCTTGTATGTGTATATATGTCGAAGACAGCACTACAAAATTAAGCTGTGTTTACAGTTCAGCTCAATAATTAACCTCCCTAGCGCACTGCTGAGGTCCAGATTTCCATACCAAAAGCGCACCATAGACTTAAGTGGTTTTTCTTATGTTGTAGGCCTGTAACTTCCCAAAATATGTCTGTACAAGGGTCTAGTAGACATCCTGAATATAATAATGTTTGAAACACACAGTTATGTAAAAAAAATACCTTTTTTTATGTATCATTTGAATGATAAAATCTCTTAAATACTTATTTTGTATGAAAGATTTTAAAACAGTATGTATTTATATTTATATTTTGTTTCTAATAAAATGTTTGTTACAATTAGAAATGTGTTTTGTGATTTTATTTTTACTTTGAATTGTATTGGATACAGTTGTCACTGTATACAGTACAATTCCCTTTGGCACCCTCTCTCCCCTGGTGACATCACACCAGGGCAGAGAGGGTTAACTGCAAAGGGGCACATATGGGTGGTCTACATCCGAAAACTGCTTTCGTGGATTTACTTTTGAATCTCCTGCCACTGCCCCAATTCCACACGTCCGGGGGGGGGGGGGTATTGATGTGGGAGAGAACAGTCCCTCCTCATCAGATGGGAGCCGCGTAAGCAGATTTACCATTCCATCCATGCTGCCAGGGCTCCGATCCTTGCAGGGCGGCTCCATCTCAGTCCAGTGCAGTACTGAGAGGACATCGCTGGTGAGATGGTGCAGTCAGTAGGCAGGGGGTTAATCAGATTAATAATTGGTGTTTCCCTATACTAGTAGAGGGGGTGAGGGGGTCACTTTGTAAGGCCAGAAGAAAATTGTTTTCTTTAAATACTTGAAAAATAGTGGGTTGGTCTCCGTTCAATGACTATCGTTATATTTGCGTTCTCTTGATTTAATATTAAGTGAATAGAACGTACGCAATACAATGTAAAAGGCTGTATAGAACAGAATTTGCTGGCTACATTATTATTCAGCGTCTTGCAGTCTTATAAAACCTTTAATTACTTAGAAATGTATGAATCAACAGTGGAATTAACATCTCTGACTCAATTTGAAAATGTTTTCAACAAAACTGCTTAAAATGACGTTTTAATCGCTATATTTTTTCCTTCATTTCTTCATTCCAACCCCTTATCAAATGCAAATACATTTTTATTTTAAAAAAACAGTTGACTTTAATGGCACACTTTGTTTTAGACCCGGGGTGTGACTATGATCCCTGTACATATCGAGGGTGAGCTTCATTGGGTAAGGGAAATATTTGGGTCATTTTGTGACCCTCTGGTAATGTAATTTTTTTACTATTACTTAGGCAGAGAATGAAAAAACTGTGTTTTAGATGTAGTCCCTCTCTGTTTAGGTGTGGTGGTTTAATCTGGAGTTTTATTTTCTGCCACAGGGATAATAAACCCCCAAAGGCTCAAATATAGTTTTCTTTTATTATGGCAATGTGCCTCTTGCCCTTTAAGATGTTCGAATTTTCGTACTTTGCTGATTTTGTGAGCTGATTGCAGAGCCTCTGACCTAGTATCTCAACAAAATTACTGGAGATGTATAGATTGAGAAACTGAAATGTTTTTTTTTTTTGCCTAAGCACATGTGTTTGCATTAAAATTAAGTCACGTTGAACATTTTGACTTTTCAATGATTGACTTGACTTTAACTTCATTTATGCAAAAACTATTTGTGTTAAGCCATAATTTTCTTGTAGTATAAACCCCCAGCCCAAGTTCAGTTTATCCATATCAAAAAACGAGGTATGCAACCCATTGCATATACGTTTCAAGAAAAAGTATGTGGAACCCTTTGGGATTATGTGGTGTTTGCATGAATTGGTCATAAAAATTTCTTTACTCTCAACCAATAAAAACACCGTCTGCTTAAAATCTACACTATAGAATGTTATACATTTCACCTTCTGTAACTCGTTGCCTCTAATTATAGAGTATATTCAGATGACCCATTTCTAGTAGGTGGTGGGCCCGAACTGTTCTCGCCGGAGAACTATTTGCGCGAACATCGCTGTTCGCGTTCGCCCATGTGCGCGAACATATTGCGAGTTTCGGTTCGCCCCTATCGTTTTACATTGCAGAAACTTTGACCCCTAAGAGTCAAGTCAGCAGACATATCCAGCCTGAGGCAACGCCCCACCCCACCTCACAGACCCTCGACACCCCCTATAACATATCTATTAACAGGACTCATTACAACATTTCTGCTGGAACGAAGAGAAGAGTTCGGAAAGAGAGCTGCTCGCTGCTATAACGGGAACCATTACGCTCAGGGCAGTGTTTTTCTGTGTGATCTACATCCATTCACTGAATATCCCCATCCATCCATCCATGGTGGAATATCCACTCCCCCAGTGTCCTCCCCACACCTGAATCATCACACCCAGGGTCCTCCACCTGTCCATCTCCCCCATGTCCCGCATACTGACCATCCCCACCATGTCCTCCACACTGACCATCACCACCAGTGTCTTCCACATTGACCATCACCACCAGTGTCCTCCATACCTGTCCCCTCTCCACCATGTGTCCTCCACACTTAACCATCACCACCAGTGTCCGCCATACTGACCATCTCCCCCAGTGTCTCCACACTGTCCATCCCACCAGTGCCTCCTACTGCCATCACCACATGTCCCTCCACACTGACATCACCACCAGTGTCCTCCACACTGCCATCACCACCAGTGTCCTCCACACTGTCCATCTCCACCAGTGTCCTCCACACTGTCCATCTCCACCAGTGTCCTCCTCATTGACCATAACCACCAGTGTCCGCCATACTGACCATCTCCCCCAGTGTCCTCCACACTGTCCCTCCTCCACCATGTGCTCCAAAAATTAAAATTCACCTTTTAAGCTTTAGGCAACGTGGAAAGCAGATATTCACAGGTTGTTTCAGAGTGGAATTCACACAGGCATTTACCAACCATGTTGTTTAGTTGTCTCCACTCCTCTCTTATGTTCAAATCCCATTGACTATCTTGTAGAAATCCTTTGTGCGGATTTGTGCGTGAAAAAAAAATTTTTGGGAGTTTTTGCCAGGACCCCCCTCTGTCATGTCCATTGTCCCAGGTTTTTTAGTCCCCTTGAATAAATTTCCCAACACTATTGTGGCCAGAAAGGGTCCCTTTGTTTTTTTAATGTTCGCCTGCCCATTGAAGTCTATGGGGTTCGCGAACTTTGCGGAGGTTCGCGTTCGCGAACATCAAATCCGGGTTCGCGCCATCACTATATGTAGACATAGCAAGCAATAGTGTGTTTGTTCCACATTTTTAGGTCCAGGCAACTACTCTGAAACAAAGTTAGCTTCAAAAAATAAAATAAAAGAAAGAATTGGATAGATTTGATGGTTTAACAATATCACAATGATGTTGGATAGATTGTGGCAAACTAGCAGGTCACTTTTGTTGAGGTACCTAAAACATACCCATTATCAATTTTCAGACCTATACAATTGAGTCAGATTTTATGTTTCTGTTGACCCTCCTTGACTTAACAAGGTAGACAACCACTGCTATGTGATGGCCGAACATTTGGCGCGTCCGTCCGCGAACGGGCGGAGCGACTTTTAAAAAAGTCCGCTGTCCGCCCGTTCGCGGACAGATTAAAATTCCCACCCCACCGCCTCTAGGCTGGAAACACCCTAGAATCGGAATCACCAATCCCGAAAAAACCCAGATGTGACGTCAGTTGACGTCGAACACACCGCCCTACCTGTCCGCCAGCGAGAAGGAGGGCGAACATGCTTGTTCGCAGTTCGAACTGTCCGCCTTGCGGGCAGTTCGGCCATCACTAACCACTGCCTTATCTTTCTTGTGAAAAGTTATCGGTATTGTCAGGGTATAATTTAGTATAGTGAACACTACTTATTTCCTTGCAGATACGCCTTCAATCACGCCCTGTCTTCAGATTTCTCACACCATGGACCAAAATGTGTATGATTACCGTGACGAAACCTTAATAGACAAAGAGGGTTTGAATCTGAGTTATTCATGCATGGAAACCCACCATTTAATATCTTTAAGCTGCCAAACAGAATTGCCCATTGGTGCATAAAAGATTAAAAAAGCACAAAAAAACAATTGTAAGGTTATTCACCTTGGCCAGAAGATGACCTGGATTGTTACAGATTTAGAATTGTATATAGGATGATGCTATTAAGCTGGGTAGCATGATAGTCTGCTTATACCTGTGTTTGCCATAAGATGACCCAGTATTGATTTATGTAGCACAGTTCTGCTTCTCTATAAAGTTTTCACCATCAAGATCCTGTTTTCTGAAGAGGCAATGAAACAAGTCTGGTCTGCTGCAGTGTTAATTGCATAAAACAATGTGGAGTGGGGAAGGGAGCAGTAAAATGTTTCTATTAGCTGAGATCTACAACGATAGCTTTATCTGTTTGCTGTGTGGAAAGTGGCATAAAATAACAATAGAGCCAATGTTATTCCTACCCTTTTTAAACATGCAGCATTTACAAAGCATGCTTAGCGAGTTGAGGCATTTAAAAGATCAGTCTTTGGCTGCTGAATGAAAGGCTGCTGCTTGCGTGACTCACATACCAAATGGAAAGCTGCCTTCAAAGCTTGGTTTGCTGTCTAATTATATATACACAAAACAGAGACGACTATTACAAACAAATCATATAAAAAGGAATAAAACTCCTCTTAAGATGCTATTTCCAAGGTTTTGTCATAACCTTAGAATGTAGGCTTTTAATGCCCAAAGAAAAAAAAACTACAGCTGCGAGATCCAGATAAGACCCATGTAATTGTTTTTCTTTTAATTATTACTATATAAAGACATTATACCTCCTACTTAAAATGAGCAAAATTACCCGTCTTTTCAATTTTTCAAATTTTCTTTACAGAAAAGATGGCTCATTTGCATTTGTTGAAATCTGCATTAATTTATCCCTTGTAGGATAGAATCTGTGTTAGGATTCTGCTGTTCCAAAGGCGCTTTCAGCTAGCAACACATTATCAGGCTATGGAGGAGATAAAAGAAAATGCAAAATATGTTAGAATCCATAGCAGCAAAATTCTAATCAGCTGGAATACAATGACTCAGTGGGTAAAGTTAATTTGCATCAGTGTTCAGAGCTGAATGCAAATGCAAAGTGGAAGAAGAGATACATTAAACATCCAGATGATTGGTACACAGGGCTGAAATTGTGGTGTTTACTGTCATTATGTGATAATTGCAAGGAAGGAGCCTTAAGATTTCCTTATTGTAAAGGGAAAAACATTTAGGAGGAAATGTATAATTCCTAACTGATTTCTAATAGAGGAAAACATTACTATAGGCATGTCACTTCTAGGTAGATGTAAGTACATTTGAGCATGTGGAAAACAGGCATTGTTTAAGTTTGTATGATTTCTATAGATATAAAAATGTCTATCATGTGATATCTGTGATTTCTGTTCAGATGACAATTGAACAGTTTACAAAAGACTTTGACAAGTAGTTTTTGTACACGTCCTTCAGATAATAGCTTTTAATGTTTTATTGAATTATAACTAGATGTTGCAACTGCCAATCTGAAGTCTAAACGGACTAAACCTATCTGGTCAAACCATTTCTTACTACATATAGAATACATATTTTCAGATGCCTAATGTAAAGGTATCTTAAGGCTTCATGGATGTCACTCTCAACTGTTTATTGAATTCAATGGCTGCAGATGAGTCTTTACATTACACTTCACAATTGGTTGCACTATTCGGGGGCTATAATTCAAGATAAATCCATTATTATGATAGAATTGTTAGGGAAATGTTCCTACTCCCTTCTCCCAACTATGATACAGATTAGGTATGGAGTTGCTTTTGCTGCTCTGGTATAGCCCACCTAGGGCTTAGTATTATACAGATCAATGGGAGATAATGATAAATGTTTGTGTTTGGATACATGTAAGTTGTAAAGATTTAGTAGTGGAAAGGGGGATGAGCATTTGAGGTCTGCTTGTATTTTTTATGATGGCATATTCCACTAATGACGAGCAGCATAGGCAATATTGGTATTCGCAAAATATTGTGAAATTTTCACCTAGTATTCACAATAAATTCGTAAATTCGAGAATTTGTGATCTCAAAATGTTATGACCCTGATTGTGCAAATCGGCACTTGTACATGCACATATTGTGAATGCAATGCAGGGTAATTCCCGATACTGATGTAAACAATCTCTATAGTGCTATATTCGAGAACTTTGCAAATTCTTGAAGTGACGATATTCACAATACAATTTTGCGTTTAGAATATTTACGATCAACACTATATAGCACTAAAAGCCCACAATGTTTTCTTTTATGTGTCTTCCTATATTTCTGCACGTATACCCTTTTAACTAATATTATAAGAGAATCCTAATGCACTCATAAGGTTGTATAGGTATTTGCTGTGTCTAGATTTTTTTCCTTTTCTTTGGAACTCATGACAGATGCAGCTTGTTATGTGGGTAAGTATTACCAGTATCATTTTACAATTTATGTGGAATTTAAATTTATTACATGTTTTACATAAGTTATCCTGATGGTCATGGACTTCCAAGTATGTTGCATAACTTTTGTATTTATAGAAATCTAGGGAGAGCAAAAATGTTCTGGTGTTCTTTCCCTTAGCTTCTTATTGAACCTAAACCTTATTCATGCCTTTTTTATTGGACCAACCCTAAGACAATATGAAAGCTCCAGTTGTCCAAATGATTCTAAGGAATATTTATTGCCTGTATGTTAAGCTATGTACTCACTTTTACATTTTTTTTAATAGGAATGATCGTTTATGATCAAACAAAAAAAAATTAGCGTTGTACATATGTTCATTCTGTTCAATGGAAGGGGGAGGACAAGTGAGCAGCACATCCACAGAAGTCAATGGCTGTTGGGCTGGACAACCGTTGTATGTTCTCCCCTGGCAGTTTAATCAATGACAACATTAAACAATGACAACATTAAACACAAGAAATTTTGTACCTTTAGGCTGATCTTTAGGATTAATGCTAGCCATACACAGCCCGATAAATAGCCCGATCAACCAAGCCAGATCGAAGTTTGCATAAATCGGGTTTTGCCCACATGGTCCGACAGAGCTTTAACGATCAAAATTTAGCAGAAAATCGGCCATCACATGATCGGACATATTGGAAAATTTTAATCGGTCCGGTTACATCGTCCTACTTTTCTTGTAGCGCCCGACTAAATGAACACCGATCATCCCCGATATTACTATTACTTCCCATTGAATGAAAAATTGGACGACAAAAATGACGATAAACTCCGACTATGATGTACGATCAAAACTGTTACATCGTTCAAAAAGAATTTTTCCTATGTGGGGGTTTTTTGTTAGATCATCCGAGAAAACGCCGATCGGGCTTGGTTTATCGGGCTATTTCTCGGGCTGTGTATGGCTAGCATTAGTCTAAAGCAGGGTACAGATGGCGCGATATTCGAGCTGTCCGATGTACCCTGCAGTAGCGTGATGACATCATCACGCTGCTGTCAGATATCGGCAGAGCCGAGGAGACGGTTCTGCTCTCTCCTCGGCTCAGCTGAAGCTTTGCCTGGAGACTAGCGATCTCTATGCAAAGCATCGGACTTCGGACATATTTACGGTCATGTCCGATATGGCTGTTTTCGAGCGGGATTGATTTGTCCCACTCGAAAACAGCATTATCAGCAAATTATATGGGCCATCGATCCGGCCCATATCTGCAGGTCTGTACCCTGCTTTAGAAGCACATCTAAAACAAGCATGACGCAAAGTACATGTTGTAAGGCAGTTAGCTAACAAAAAAGTGTCATTCATTCTGGTCAAATGATGAAAGTATCATGGACCCAGGCACATCATTCAAGTGATACAGCAGTTCTATTACCTCCTCAGACCAACCCAAGTCTCTAATATATATATATATATATATATATATATATTTGGGGTTCAATGCAGAACAATTCACAGTGTGTTTTTTTTTCTGGCAAAATAAGGTATGTATGAATGCATCTCAAAGATCTACAAATTATGAAAGATATACTATACATTAGAAAATGTTGTTAAAAATTTAATCGAGGGGTCAAATATGGTAGTTTTCTGTTAAAGTAAACCGCCTTCAAATCTTTGAAAACAATGTTGTTGGATTTAACTTGCTATCATAAAGCAGAATGATGTTTGCGTATGATTAACAAATCAGTAATACACTACAGAACTACAGTGCCACAGAATAATTTCTGTAAAATTACTTTTGGGCTACTCACGTTGGAGTTGATTTGCTGAAGGAGAGTGAATTGTTGCATTATAACTTCATAAATAACTAGGAACTGCATATACAAAACTGCAAATACAAAAACTATCTGGGGGCACAATATTTTTTTTCAAATGTATTTTAATTGGAAGGTTTTGCTAATATGTCTAGCTCTAGGAATGAAAATTCCACAATTAAGCATTGTTCTTCTTTCTCATCATAGTTTCTAACTGCCCTCAGTGCTAATCTAGCATCTCCAATATTTATATATATATAGAGAGAGAAAGAGAGTTCAATGATTACTTAACTTTTTACACCTATTGATTTCTAAAGACAGCCATTGACATAACAAGAACATTAGGTTTATACTGGTACATTGCAGTAGCATTTTTTTAAGCAGACCAGCTAATAAATTTGTTTGCTTATTTTCCATAAACTTTGCATTTTTTTCACTGAACAGAACCTTTCAGCATGAGGAAAAAATGTAAGGGTGCATTATCATCAGCAAGTTGGATTTTGTAGGGTCATTGTTGAACCAGTTGTTCAAGTATCTGATGGGTTTTCTTGGTATTATCATCGATTTTGTATCCCATGTTACAGGGCTTTGGAAAGGAATCGATCGGTATGAATTGATGACATGTGTGGTGGTATGATCAATCAATGCAATATTTGAACAGTTAAACTTGATCAAATCTACCCCGTTTCCCCGAAAATAAGGCATCCACCGAAAATAATGCACCCTTACATTTTTGCCTCACGCTGAAGTATTTATCATCCCCCTAAAAATAAGGCACCCCAAAAGATACGGCACTGTAATTCTGGACAGGTGAGATCAGAGGGGGGCTATCAAAATTACACAGGAGGAACAGAAGGGGTTACTAAAATGGTAATCCCCCCTCTGAGTCTCCTGTTCCATTTTGATTCCCCCTCTGATCCCCCCTGTGTCATTTTAAGTGACCCCCCCACCCTGATACCTCAGTGCTGTATTCTTCTTCATGGAAAAATAAGACATCCCCCGAAAAAAGGAAGTAGGGCATCTTTGGGAGCAAAAATTTATATATGAAGCAAAAGTTGATTGGGCTAACTTAAGGCTGAATTGTTTCACAAAAAAGATACATATATACCGTTCCCTCTCAGTTTTTTGATTGATCAATGTGTGCCATCATCCCAACAAATACATATATACAACAAAATTTTGGAAAATGGGGGAGATGAAGGAAGGACACCATTAGATCCATCCTCAGTCAACCCCCTGTGTGGAGACTAGGGACTCCACGGGACTTTAAGGACACCAATAGATCAACGATTGTAAAAATTTATAGTTTATTGTTGTCATAGCATACCAGAAGATAAATATTGTTAGATAATATATAAATACAAATAGCAATTTAGTTAAGCAATAGCTGTCGTTTAGATCAAATCTTAAACATTGCTTACTGGGCCTCTAGTATATTGCTCGTTCCCCAAGGCAGTATCGTACTGATTGTAGATGACTATTAGTTTTGATGCGAATACGCATTGTTTGATACGGTGTCTGGGGGGGCTTTTGAGAACCCCCCCGAGCATCTTTTGGAGCCAATGAAGTATCCAAGCCAGATACCCTACCCCTAGACAAAACTAACCAGATTAAGTTGACAAGAAACGAGTAATATCTAATATAATAGAGACACTCTGACATCGAAGTATGAGATGATAATGCATTGATTTCATCTGTATTGATTGAAGATAGAGACCAATGTAAACCTGTACTGCATAATACTTTAGAATTGAGTAATATATTGCCTATTCTATTTATTTATTCATTGATATATACATAATACTACTTAATCTTTGCCTGACATATTCAATTATATTTATCCACTTGTTTCCATGCACTGCACTGATGATGGCCAAGTAGCCTGAAACAGCTGTATGCAGTTTGGAATAAATGGCTCTGTACCAAAAAGGCTATATTTGCACTGTACACCATGTGCATTTGGCTGATGGGGTGAAAAGGAATAATTTGCATGGCTCCGCCCACTGTCCCAAAACGCAGGCTTCCACCTAAAGTTTTGGGATTTGTGCTGGATTGGGCCGTGTAAATACCTTCTGTTTTAAGAAGGCTTGATTGTGCTTTGCACTGCTCGAGTTGAGGGCTTTTTGATTCCTTTCATCCCTTCTCACCATAGCCTTCACGGGTGCTTCTCTTTATTTATACACTATGAATGTGTTCAATATAGATCATAGAATACCAATTTTATTATGACTCCTATTGAAAATCATTGAAAATGCAATGAAATTGAATTACAAATGGAGACGATTGGGTCTGTTCGGGGCTCCCGCTGGCTGGCGGGGGTTCCCCCTGGGGGGTCCCTATGGGAGATCCCCCACCCGCCACCAGGACCTAGCTTTGGGGGGGGGGCAGCCATCTATGGGATTTGCAGACGCCAACAGGTCCTTTTAGTACCGGAAATTCCATCTGCCCAGTCATCCGGGTTCCCGCCCATTGACCTGGCTTCACATTGGGTGGCTGAGGGCTGTGGATGGGACCTTGTACCCGTGACTGAACTGGGGGTGGGTACATGGGAGGGAGTGAGGTTAATTCCCTCCCCCTATGTGTTCACCTCCGGGTCTGGTGCATCTTGGCGTCCGCGCGTCGCCATGGGAGCCGCAGGGCTGCACACTTGTTTAGGGGGGTGTGGCGTCGCGGTCTCCATGGTGACGGCAGGGGATTTAGGGTGGGCGTCCGGGGTCGGCCGTAGTGGATGTGACGAGAGGCTCACCCCTCTCCGATTTGGAAGCAGTTCGGTCAGTGGAGCCAGTGTGGGATGTCAGCACATGTCAGCCAGCGGAGGTATGGACTGGA
>CM070032.1:51687623-51706103 GCA_036250615.1 Ptychadena robeensis
CCCCCCCCCCCCCTGAAGGTTATTGGCCCTTCCTGTCGCCAGTTTGGGTTCACTCGTGTTTTTACTCTCCAGACATTGATGTGTCCACCACCACTACACTGCATTAGATCCAGTACTGACTGTTGGTAGACTGTGAGTACTTCCTGTTTTGATATAACAATATACAATAAACAATAATTAATAATGATACTGTGGATTATTTAAATCAAGTTTTGAGTCAATAGCTGTTGAAACCTATATTTTGAACATGTATATCAAACGTAATGGCTGTTCCCTTAGCAATTATACAGGATGAACGAGATAGACTGTTAATAATTTGTTGCATATATCAATTGTACATATACTTATGCATATATGTTTTTTAGTTGGTTCTCCCTGAAGAAGCCTGGTGTGGGCGAAACATGTCAAATGAATAACCATAACTACCAAGTCTGTTACACCTTGATGCAGGGATACATTATGCAGTGATTATATGTTGATGCAATCTAATGTGTCATGTGTAATAATATTTTTGTATGTTCTGTAACCTTTTATATACGTGTGGAGGTCCTTTTTGCACAATAAAGACCTTTTTATGTTTATATTTACCAATTGGGCTTTGAATATATTAGACTAATGTTAATGCCAACTGAAACCCCTGTTAGTATAGTTTCTCATTTTAAACATTTTAGGGACATTTTATTAAGCAATTAAATGATTGGGGTGTGGCATATTAACTATTCACCAGCTACCTTATCTCCTCTTTGTGTATTCTATAATATTTAAGAAATGGAGACACACAATACAGATCATTTCTCTTCATAGGCACTGCAGCTAAATGAATTATGAATATACCACTTTAGTGTTTATTGTTAAAGGTATTTCTACTAATGCATTTTGAAGATGGTTTAATGGCATTGTGTAAACATCCAACAATCATTAAACCCGTTTGAAGATCTCATTTTGTGTTTTAAATTAAATCTTCTGAAAAAGAGTGAAAACACTTTTATAGTACAAATGTACTCTATATCGCCAAAAGTATTCAGACAGCTAGCTGTACACACATTTTAATGACATCCCATTCTTAATCCTCCAGCATTAGCTTGGACTTGGCCCACCGTTTGCAACTATAATTACTTCAGCACTTATGGGAAAGCTTTACACAAGGCTTAGTAATGTGTTTATTGGAATTTGTGACCATTTCTCTAGAAGAGTTTTTATGAGGTCATGCACTGGCATTGGATTGGAAGGCCTGGACCATATTGTTTTTAAAGGTTTTCTGTTGGGTTGCGGTCAGGGCTCTATGCAGCTCAGTCAAGTGGCTCTACAACAAACACACTCATCCATGTCTTTATGGACCTTAGTTTGTGCACAGGTGCATAGCCATGTTGAAACAGGAAGGAGCCATCACCAAACTGTTCTCACAAAGTTGGGAGCATGAAATTGTCAAACATGCTTTACATTTCACTTGGTGAAGTAAGGCTCCGATGCAGCTGCTCAGCCATGAAAAGGCATTCCATAAGCTCTATGCACTAATCTGATGGCCATATGAAGGTATTATTGGAGCTCTGTAGTTCTTTCCCCTGCAAATAGTTTTCGGCTCTGTGAATGTACTTGAGTTGCTGTTGTTCCCAATTGCTGCTGCATTATAATACCATCAACAGTTGATCATGGATTATTTAGCAGCAAAGACATTTCAAAAAAGTCTATGCTTGATTTAATACACATGTTTGGTAATCCAGTATGTTGTTTAATGCCCACTAAGTAGTTATTGGTATTTTAATTCATCTATGAGCATTGCAAAGCCAAACTTTGGGGCACAATAAATTTTATTTTGCCCACATGCTTGAAGTATAAATGCAATGTGGTTTTACTTACTATCTCCATCTGATCTCCCACAGCCACTTTCTGTGTGCATATGGCCAAATCAATTTCCATGCATTGTATGGGAGGACCATCCCCCCCAAAATGATGAAGAAGAAAGCAAATGGCTACAAGGGAAATATGGGAGAGGTAAATATATTATCTATTTGCCCATAAACATAAAACAAATACAGTGTGGGATTAGTTATATTTTAAATTAAAGTGCAAGCTTAATAAACAAACTAAGAACTTATCCTTAAAGTTTACCAGATATGTGAACTTGAATCTGATAAATATTTGTCAACCATATATATGTGTATGTAAGTCATTATTCAAATATCGATTCTGAAATGTGCGATACTCATGGCAGTTTTTTGCTGTCATAGGTTTCCCACCCCTAAAATGCATTTTGATGACTTCATTATGATCTGTGTCTCCAGGGGAACATGAGCTGCCTTTGGAGCATGGTCAAAGGTTAACCGGTGTCTTCATTATACCTTCAGTGGGACAGGGATAGACCTAACATGTATTTATCTTTTAGGTTCATCATGAATCCCCAGTGCTCTTCAGCTGAAGACCACACTTTTCAAAGAGCCACTGACTTGTACGATGGGAATGGTATCAGAGATTATGAAATGTACCGTTTATGTTTTTTTATGTTAGAGAGAATGAGATTCATTACATAAATACATTACATACCAAAATACTGTATTTATCCCACTGTCTGTCTCTCTTTCTTTCTCCTGATCAGATCACATTCTATCCTTTCCCTGCCCTGCAAACCTACATTAGCTGTAGGTTGATTGGGCAGGGTAAGGTGCTTGCAAGTAATCCCATTTTGATGACCTGAAGGAGAAGGACTATTGACTACTAGTCCTGTAGTTTTGATTGAAGTTGTTGCGATTGCGGCATGGTTACATAAAAATGGACGATCATTCAACGAATCGATATGTAGCACTTTAGGTGATCAATCCCTGGCTAATACTTTTCCAAAAGTAATAGTGATTGAACAGGGATTTACTGACATGTCAGATCCATGTTCGATCAGCATTTCATTTAAGCGAGACCCATTGCTCAAGATGGGCAGCGTTCGATTACCGAATGGTCGATCACCGTGAATGCACATGGCGATTGGTTGTTGGGAAATCAAATGCAAAATCGACCCAAGTATGGGTACCTTTAGAAGTAGAGGGCTTTTTTTTAATATGTATAATTTTCAGATACTGTAAAGTGAAGTAATTATTTGCTTACATACTGCTTCCAGTTTGAACATCCGTTTTTACATACTCCTTAGTTTAGCACATTAAAACTGCATTTTAAAGAGTTACAATCGCGTCTATATATAAAGCTGTTCTCACAATAACATTCATGACAAGTGTTGACCTGCTGGTTGCTGCCCACAGAATGCTGACCTTTATTGCACATTTGATCTCATTGCTTTGTGGCGGATTGTCTCACCCCCTGTGAATCAGGCTCTGTAAATTCAGGGCAATTAGGTCAGCATCTTTTCACCATGTTTCTTTTTTTTTCCCTTCTCTAGTAACTCTGCTCAAGGGCATAGCTACAGCAGCTTGTACAACCTGGCCCTGGAGGCCCAGGTCCCAGAGGAAGCTGTGTGGCTACATAGCTAAGCAGTCTTTGCATAGTATTTTCTTTTGCAATGAGATTGTGTATTTAGCTTAAAACCAAGTGTCAGGAAAAATGTAACTTGTATTCCATTATGTAGACATTTGTAGTGACATGTGTTATTAGATCAAAGCATAATACACAACTGCACAATCTTTCTGATAACATCTTTATTTCTTATTCAAACTAGAAAGTGTGTAGTCTAGAAAAGAACACCTTGAAATCATGATGGTTTAAGTATATTTACGTATTACATTTCTGATTAGTAATGTAGGCCAACAGGTTCTATTTCTTGCAAACAAATTAACATTTACACCTTTCTTTTCTTTTTAATGTGATTTTAGGCTGTAATAGGTAAACAGCTGGGAAACCACGCCCGATTCTCATCGGACAATGCTTTTCTCTGGTGTGTCCATTATTGCGGTGACAACACGGTACCCTGAACAAGTTAAAACTGTCCCATTTACTTGAATGGCAGGTGTCATGTCTGACACACAGTGGAAGCAAGCCCTCTTAGTTCGCAATGGTATATCTACAAGCCACTCAGTGGCTCATATTGTGGACATACAGGACAGGACCCAGGTTTCACTCTAGGACACTATCTGCAAGGATTTTGCATACATTGGTAGGTTTACTAGCTTTAATAAAAAAAATATATGGTACTAAACACATGTCTGTGTTAGGGATAGAGAAAGTTAGGGATCTATGAAATATTTTCCAACACATAAGCTATGACTGTAGTTTACATGCATGTAAACTCTAGTAATTGATGTTTCTTAAGAAGATACTTATAACTTATAACTCTTATAACTATTGTGAAAATCACTAGCAGTGTTATCCTGTGTTATCTCTGTGAAGTACAGAACACCCCATGTTATGAAGGTGATAAAAGGTGTAGGAAGTCATTACTTTTTGTCCCAGAGAGATAACAATACTAGGCTGTCCATTCACCTCTAGATTTCTGTCAGATATCCTTTAAGCTGGGCATAGACGGGCTGATTCCTGATTCGACAGCTGATAGAATGCCGCGCGCATGCCCGCATCCGATCGGCGGTCGGGTCGGCAGGGAATCGGGTGTGCCAACTGGTCATATTGACCAAAAAAATGCCGTCATGTCGGAACGCACAGTGATTCGACATGATGGATAATTTAGATCGGATCCCATTAGTAATTAGTAGTTATTATTAGTAATGGCCGGCACACAAAGGGTGCCCGGACAATTCTCGGCACTAGCGGTCATGCGTGATGACGTCATCACGCCCGCTAGGTCGTCTCGGCAGTCGACGGGAAATCGTCCCGTTTATGCCCAGCTTTAGATCTACCAACAATTAAGTAGAAAAGGGTCCTCTGCGATTGAACACAGGTAGACTTGATGGTTTACAAAGTCCCTCATATTACATGGTTTTGGTAAAACAAAAGGAGATCTAAAGGAAATCTGACAGAGAAATCTAAACGTGTATGGCCAGCTTTATAGCACTAGAACTAATGATTGGATTATCACAGGAAGACCATGGCATTCAGTGGAAGTGGTTTTAGAAAGTAGGGAGTACAAATGGTGACAAGCAAGATTTTTTATTGGAGTGTCCATTAACCTTTTCTTACCCAATGGCCAATACACATATTTTCACAATAAAAGGTAATGGGGCAATAGGTGTAACTAATCTAGCACCATTTCATCAAGAAGAAGCCATATGTAGTTAGCACTTTGCTCCATTGCTACTTTATTGCGTACATTTTCTCACTATCCTTGTTGTTGTTTTATTAGCTGATTTTTTTTTTCCTTTCCTTAATAGGATCTGTGGCAGCCTATTGCTGTCTGTAGAGAGGCTTAACAGAGTAATACTCTTTAGTCACATTTCCAGGCACATGCTTTTTAATAATCTCACATTGAGAAATGCTTGACTGATATGCCTCAAGCAGTAGCATTCAGTTGCTTAGCTGGGCTCTGCACAAAGGAAACAATACGGCAGTGATAGCTTTCTTTAACAGCGTTAACATATTTTGTTACAGTGCTTTCTGTCTTTTAGCAAATGTCTAATTTCAGATCCGCCTCACATGCTTTCTTTGCAGGGTTTAAAGTACGTGATTAATCTTGACTTTACTTAATACTGTGAGGAATGTGGCAATGACCTCAACTGAACACTGGCAAAGTGATTAATGTTACATGAACTGGGTTCTTTTTTTTCTTACCCTGGATCCTGAATAAACACAGACAAGTGGTATTCAGTTTCAGCCTTTTGCTCAATTGAAAATGCACCATGGTTGCACGGAGTAATGTTTCCAATGCAATAAACAATCTTGGAGGAAACATAGTTTGTCTCGTTAAAGAAAATGCTGTTTCAGTCTAGAGTCCCATTGATCATAAAAGATAGATGATGCAATAAAATGAAACACAAGTGAGGCAGGTCCATTTCAGAACTAACCCATTTCTCTGTTGAGTGATAAATCTGTAGAAGAGAAATACCCATTTGAAAAAGGCAAAAAAAAAAGTAACTAACACAGCAATCAATGAATTGTAACTGTAAAACCGAAAAACAAAACCCAGAAAAAAGGTTTCCATGGTGACTGTGTAATTGTTATCTAATCCTTAATTACCTACTGTGCAATACACTGCTGTTTGCTACCATACACAAGATCAGATTAGTGAGATTTACAGATAAACCTGCACATACTTATCTGAGTCATTATGCGAACATGTTCTAAGTGAGCTCAACCAGGTCAAATTCAGGCTATGAGTGGGGTTAGCTGTATGGCTCAATTATAATAAGATGTATGGCACCACTTGGAATTTTAAATGTGAACAATATTACTACTGGTCTTCATTTTCTGCATTGCTGTAATATTTATTCATGTATCCTTCCTTATTATCTGTTTACATTAGCATGCCTTGGACTGATTGATGCTGAGACACATTGAGTTTTCCTCAATTAATCAGTTCATCCAATTAATCAATTTAGACCAAACGACTGCAGAAAAATATTAAGTGAACAGCATTTTAAATAGGATAAAATTGATTA
Source organism: Ptychadena robeensis (assembly GCA_036250615.1). NCBI lineage: Eukaryota > Metazoa > Chordata > Amphibia > Anura > Ptychadenidae > Ptychadena > Ptychadena robeensis. The sequence continues at coordinate 51,694,109 of CM070032.1, forward strand.
TTTTTATAGCCCGTCTTATTGTTAAGAGGGGCCTGTAGAAATGAAAGGCTTTCATACATTAGCAGATGATCAAGTGCAAAATACTTTATATTAGAGGAGAATGGACATAAAAAGACACCCATCCACTTGCTGTTACTGGCTGAATCATGCAGATGGATGATTATCTGTACAGAGCTCAATTCACCCCAGCTGCTGTGTGCACATATGTTAACTCAAGTTGTATCGCATTGGGGCGTTGGGTTGGGGCCACTCATTCACACCAAAAACCATGCATACATATTATTTATTTACTTTTTATTTATCAATTTCAGTGATACATATAACAAAACATAACCCATCGAGCAGTGAAAATCAAACTTTAAATCACTTTTCCCCTTTCCCAGTAGGTCCTGCCAGGACCTATTTTCCCTATACCCTCCCCACCCACCCCACAGGGCAATCTTCTTCTTTCTAAATTTAATCACCATTCTAACTTACTTTCATCTTGGTCTCAGATTACCATTTATTTTTTCTCTTCCCACTTCTCCCAGGCTGACCATATTTTTTTGTATCTTAGTTTTTTGTGTATTCTCTGTATTTGTTGATTTTGTTGTCAACCGTTCCATTTGTTTTATTTCTCTTACAGTATCAAGTATTTTCTCCCATGTGGGTGGGGCCGATTTCCTCCAGCTATTGGCCACTGCACATTTAACTGCCATAGTCACTATTTTTTCCAAAGGAGCAATCTTCTTGCACCCTCTACCTTCTAGTAACCCCAGAAGCCATCTCGCTGGTTCAGCTTCGAAGTTCCTTTCGTACATCTCCCTGAGGAGTTGCTTTACCCTTAACCAAATATTGACCATAGCCGGACAGCTCCAAAATATATGTAGTTGGTCAGCAGTATACCACAATTCTGAAGATTGTAGTATGCTAAACTTCACTTGAAAGCTGTGTTATGATGTTTTTTTAGAAGGAATAGCAATAACACCACAGCACATTAACTTTTATCCTTACGCTGCCCTAACTATTATTATAATTGTTATTTTCGTTTATTTATATAGTGCCAACATATTACACAGCACTGTACAATACATTGGAGAGAAGATACAACACACAGGTACAGCTTATGACACAAGTAGAGTAGAGTAGAGGACCCTGACTGATCAGGCTTAGGGTCCCCACACACGTAACGAGCCATGGCCAAGCAAAATTGGCCGCGGATCGCAGGTGCCCACATGGCTCGTCGGCCAGAGAACGGGCATGTCCATAAATCTCCGGTGTCCAGGCAAACTAGCGGCCAGCACACAAAGATACTGAGCAATGGAGAGCAGCGTGATGGCGTCATCATGTTGCTCTCCACAGCTCATTTATCGGTCCCCACTTGTTATGTGTGTGGGGGTCTTTAAAATCTAATAGGTAGGGGAACAAAGTATACAATAGGTGGGGGAGGGGATAACTACCATATATTTGCAATCCTCTGGTTTAATAAGCCCTTATTCTCGAATTATTTTTGGGCATAATACATTTTTTATAATTTTTTTAGCCATATGCTTCATAGATTCTATGGGCAATTGGAGTCAATAAAAAAATCAATTATTATAATGGACCTTTCTTCAATATTAGGACAGTTTTCTTCATGCTCCATCCATGCATTGCAATGAAGCAAACCTGTCTAAAATCCATGTATTATTATTATTATTATTAACATTTATTTATATAGCGCCAGCATATTACGCAGCGCTGTACAATACATGAGAGAGGAGATACAACACAGTATAACACACGGGTACAGGTAATGACACAGGAGGAGTAGAGGACCCTGCCCGGACGGGCTTACAATCTAATAGGTTGGGGAACAAGGTATACAAAAGGTGGGGGGGGTAAACCCTTATCTGTATTCACAGGAACAACATGTTTTCTGATTGATTTGTTTTTCTTCCATTAGCAAATCCTTATCATTATTTAAACAATCTGCATATTACAGTTTCTGACATCTCAGCCTGACATCTCATTAAACAGAGCCCCCAGCACATGGCCACCCCTTTTCAGTATTAGTAAAAAATAAATGTTTTGATTGTCGCAAAGTTTTGGTTTATTTGGCAGTAAATTGCAAAGCTTCTGAAAACTTTGACTTTGAACTTCATTTAAGTAAAACTACATCTGCTAGAGCTGTGGTTATCAACCTGTGTCGGAACCCCAGGGGTTGGCAAGTTCACTGGAAGCATTAGAGCTGCTCCTAACAAGCAGCGTTGCTGATGCTCACAAACGGGGTGAGGAGTTAGAAGGGAGGAGTAACCCCCTTCCTCCTAACTTACTACCCTGCACATCATTTGCACAAGCGGGGTGGAAAAACAGCAAGGAGGGGACTTTACACTTACCTGATTGTCCTGGAATCGTGTTCCAAATACAGGAAGTGACAGTTCATGGCATCACTTCTGGGGTTGCAGATCTAAAAAGGTTGAGGACCACTCTGCTAAAGTATAATTTCTTTTGTAATGCCCCCTTTTGGAATGCACAGCAGTATGACATCAACGGAGGGGTTTAGCATTGCTTGATTTTCAGCTTGTTTATCTTTAAGAGAACAATTCTCTGCACTAGCAGCTGTGCGTGATGACGTCATCACGGCCATTGGGTCTGGTGAGCAGTCGACGGGAAAACAACCTGTCCATGTCCAGCAAAATTTAATTTAGTTTATGTTGAAGTTAGTTGCAAAGCCCCAAAACAAGGTATCATCAACAAAACAAAATCCCCCCCATACACCTTACAATCTTTCCATACAATTTCTGTACAATTTTGTTCTACCAAAACCATGTAATATGAGAACCTTTCCAATTATTATGTATTCTATCATGGAGGCCACTATACTACTTCGTTGTTGGTAGATCTAATGGAAATCGTAGTGATCTAAAGGTGTATGGTGTGCCTTGACTTCAACTGTAATTTATACAAACAGTATGTGCGCTAGAGCAATACTTAACTTTTTTTGTAATGTTCCCACAACCCTTCTCCAAAGTTGATACCATGTTTAGAGGCTTTGCAGTTAAATTCAAAGTCATCTAGTTGAATAAAAAAAATCAACCAATCTCTGGCTAGTATTGTAAATACTTAAACAATTCCTATAAAATGATATCATGAAGCAAGTAGCATGATATATTGAACCTTTGCACCAGTAAGAATGTATCTTGTACTTGCTAAGAAGGTTCGAAGATTATGCTTTAGACGTTGCCACTTGCATTGTTTATTGATGAAATCTATTAAAGAGAAACAAATTGTAACATGTGATGTAAACACATTGTAGGAAGACCAGTGATTTTTGATCTGTGCATTTGGGCAAAAAAGAGAAGGGAATGAATAAAGATCTGGGAGATCTTAAAGATAATACAACTTGACATCTGCTTTAGCCATTAGTTTTCAAATCAAACACAAGATGTTATTTCAGAAATCACTTATTAAATACATGGTGACAAGATGAGAAACGCAAGGTTTGCCTAGCACGATATGAGCCAGGCATGTCTTGGATTAGAGATTTTATGACCTGCAGTCATTGCATGTCAAGTACAAACTCATTCTAACAGCATTGAGGAGGGCCCCCTTCCCCTCCCCCTACTTCCCCCCTGGGTAACTCTTGTTCATTAAAAAGGTTTGCTTAATTCTAGCAACAAAGACGTGTTTTCAATTGTGAATGCCATTACAGATAACAAAAGACAACAGATCTGTGATTAGACAAACATTAGTGGACAGAACATGTGTTTAACTAAAAGCAATAGCATTAGTTTTTTTTGTTTTTTTTTTCATTACAAAATGATTTGAACGCTAAGAGCAGAGATATTTTTGAATTTAATATTGTGCACATAATGTGTCAGCATTGAAAAGGAAAAGCAATATAAATAAACTAGATTAGTGCACAACAATAAAGGCTACTGGTGTCACGAAATTATTCCTGCAAAGAAAAAGGAGAAAAATGAATGGAGTATTAATGGATGTCTAGCGGTTGCTTTTTTGATAAGACAGCATGCCAAAAAGATGGATTAATAGAAATGAAACATTAGGTGAAAGGCATGAAACAAAAAAATATAATTGTAAATAATGGATTGTGAGGCATTGTTTTAGAAACAAAAATGTGAAAATGCAAAACCTCTTAACAACATGATTTTTTTGGGTGTAAAAGGCCTAGATTGCCACTGCATTCAAATCCCTATGTTTGACCCACACCAAACACAGGAATTTTAATGAGCTAGCAACACATCTTATATATAACACAGGTGCGTCAATGTGTATACCCACATTGACACGAGGCTATGCAGGTATAGGCACATTACTACGCCCATTGAGATGCATTGAAAATGCCAAAAACACCAAATGGAGACATAGTTTAAGAAATGAAGAAGCATGATTATGTTTATAAATGATGAGATCAGAATTTTCTTGCAATGGTTGTAATTTTATATTCAAACTAAATTTTTTTTCTTTGTACAAATTTAGTGACAACTTAACATTTCCTGTAAATGTCTATGTGGATGTAATGCTTAACATGCACTAACTACCAGATGACCATGTCTGGTAAATAAAGGATTATTTAGAGATCAGGGAATAAGATTCCAATCAATATGATCCTGACACATATGGTCAAGGCTGTATTCCAGTAATCAGTTGCTTAATCGTATGGCTAATCATGTTACTAAAATCATGTGTAAATTATCGATTGCTCCCCTTCCCCCAGCCAGGGGTCATATGGATGTGTGCCTCAAGCATCACAGACAAAACCCTAAAGTCAATGGATTGGGTGACTACTTATGCTTATACACAAGCTTAACGTTCGCTTCTGTGAGCAATTACATTTTGTTTTTGTTCCGTCTCCAAGTTGCCATGAGATTCTACTATATATAAAAATAACAAAACACATTCAATGTACCATTATCCACAGCTTTCTTATAAGGAACAGATTTAAAAGATCGACTGTGAACATGTAAGTGTATTCTAAAATGTCTAAATGATTTGAATACAAGTAATTTGGTTCATCTGCAGTAAGGGGTCTTTTACATTGTGTGCTTTGCCGTCCACTTCAGTCAATGCAAGTGGTGTGCGTTCCACAAGCACCAAAGGATACCTACGTGCCATTCACTTTAATGTGGTGCACTTTAAGATCTTTTGAAATGCACGGCTGTATTCATTTTGCTTGTGTTTCTGTTTTCCATGAATTTATTTTAAAGGCAAATCCAGTATAATAGCAAAATGCAAGGGACCTCAATCCGCTCCTCGTTGTGGTGGGATTTGAGAGAGAGTATTTGAAACGAGTATTTACTGTTAGGAGATTAATAATTGTTTAACGTATCTAAAAATCAGGCTTCTCACAGGAAAGAGTGACCGGTTATTGTTTCTCAATTAAATTGTATTTATAATGCACCAACATATTATTTAGCAATGTACATTAAATAAGGAATAAAAGGCAACACAAGTTCACAAATATGTACAGACTATGACACAGGTGGAGGCGAGGCCCCTGTCCCTTTGAGCTTACAATCTTATTACCCTGCAGAGATATATATGATTTGATTTGTCTCTTTACTGCATATGCAGGAGTAATAGCATTGAATTGAACATCTGAACACATCAATTCTCTCCAATGTTTTTAGTAACACTAATCTTGTTTCATTTCTGCCCCTGCTTCAGATCAATGGACAACTAATAATGTGCACAATTCTGGCCTCTAACATGAATAATAATTGCAAACCAGTGATATCTTTAGCATTATTTTCAAGAAAACACAACTTATGGCTTGATGACAAGATATTTATAAAGCAGATGGCATTTTCTTTTCTCTTATGTTTTGATTGCAATAAGTGTTAATAGAATTAGCAAGTATGTATGTTTGTATCTATGGCTTATTTTCTTCTTGTTGTTTCAAGTTTATAACCTGGATAATTGCCTAATATATCATAAACATGAAATACTGCCTGTCAGGATTGCTAACTTTCCTGTTAGTCATTGTTTGACAACAGTTAATTGGGCTCACAGAAGTAGAGCATGCTGTGGGGGATGGGAGAGTGTGCTACCGTTGTTATCTGTAATCTACAAAGCTGTCTACTCCGCACCTATTCATGTGACTGAACTGCCTACAATAGACTATGTGTGATTCAGTGCTAGGAGATGTTTTACAGGCAACAACTATTTAACATGTTAAAGCTTTTGTTATACATTCAATAGGCTTAGGAGGAGGATTCTGGTAAAAACGTTTTTTTTCCTTTGCTAGCTCGGGAGTGTCAAGAGTATTTACAGCTACATAAGACCAAACTAAAATCTTAACATTTAAGATTCAATATTTTCCTGTATAGGTTCTCATTCATCCGGGTCATGGTATATCTGAAGTAATAAGTCAAAGCAACTGCTTGCTGAAGTTCTCTTTCTCATGTTTCACTAGTCATCCAGCTGGTCTGATGACTAGTGAAATGTTTTCATGAAGCTTCAAGTCCAATTGCTTTAACTTATTGCCAAAAACAGTCCAATCCTTTGCCCAGACTTAATTTCTCATTTTAGTCAAAGGCAATGTTTCTCTTTTAAAAAGTAAAATTGTTTTGACATTTTGTGTCTTTGTGTCCTAAACTGGAGCCTGACAGCAGATCGTAAAAAGTAAAAAAAAAAAGTATAACTACAAAACATATTATGTATCATGTAATCTTTACAATAACGTGTGTGACAGTATAAAACTGAATTATCTTGTTAAAAAAACTGAATTAAAAAGAACTGTAATTATCTACAGCTCCTTGTTCATTTAATTTCAAACTATAAAGCGTTTTAAGCGTTTGGCCAAGTGGTTATACTTACGCCAACTGATGATGCTAATTCTGGAAGCTACCCTAAATTAAGTTTAATTATGTCATTGAGTTAATTGATGCTTACCACTTTTGACCTTACTTTTTGCTAGAGGCCTGACTGACATTCTGATGCAATGTTTCAAGTATTCAGAGACCCACCTGTTGACCAGTAATAATAATAATGGGATTAGCTGGGAATTTACCGACATGTCGGATCATCATGCGATCCGACATGTAGGAGGATCCTGTTCAATCTAAACAGGTGGGTACACCCAATTTGCACTGCTGGTTGATCGGCGGGAACGCGCATGATGATTTGTGTGGGAATCGGCCCTTAAGTGTCTAGTAGAGACAAAGACCAGAAGAGCATAAGGGGTGGAATTTTTAATTACAACATCATATCATTCTAGGGTAATTTTGTATATTATTTCCAAAAAACAGTGACCTATTATGAAGTATTATGACTTAATAATATTGGATCTTCTCTTGCACTCCCATGAGAGGAAGTGATCACATAGGAAAGCACATGTACAAATGACAGACTTAATGGTCCCTCTGCTAGAAGAGGATATTTACCCATATCAATCCAAACGTGTCTCAGTGCAATTAGTGGAAAAGGTTTCTTGTCTCCGTAGTCCTTTGTCATGCATTGACAAAAGACCATGTGGCCCTAAACAGCTGTTGGTAATTATGAGCTCTCCCTCTGTATACATAACCTGCTGTTAGTCTACCACTCTGTGTTTTTTAAGTAGGAAGCTGTCATGATTTTTTTCAACTTGTATTTTACCTTGGCCCATATCGACGTGACTTACAGCCTTGTAAAATATACAGTTCTCATTCTCAAGTGCTAATTCTTAGGTGTGGTAACTCCTTGTCAGTATGTCAGAATACATTGTGATCTGGTGTCAGCTCCAATATAATGTGTAATATTAGGAAAGTATGATGGTGACTATTGGTTGCAGCACTTAAGAATTAAAGCCTTGATACAGATGGCCCATGTGAGAATGTGCAACAGTATTTCATATTTATAGATCTTTACCCTTTAAAATTGCAATGTTGTATCTAACTTTAAAACGTCATTACAAAAAGTTGTATTTTTGCTGGAAATCCACTGATGTACCTTTTTATGTTTACAATCAGTAAATGATTAAAATGGCCCTATCAACTGCTTTTGTACTTCTCCTGATCAGCACTAGAAGTATAAATCAATAATAGGGAAGATTGCGGCAAAAAAGTACCTGTAAAAGTAGATTTAGAATGTCATATGGAATATCTCATGAATTTCATGAACAGCGAGTAAGTATTGTATTTTCCAGCATATAAGACGACTTTTAAACCCAGGAAAATCTCCTCAAAAGTCGGGGTCGTCTAATACGCAGGGGGCCTTGCCGCAGAGCATCTAGGGGGGTCCGGAGGTCTGCTACCCGGACCTGTACTCCTCGCACTGCGCGCTGGCTGATAGGAGCCTCCGAATATTTGAATCACAGGCAGAGAAGAGAGACTGCAGCACCCCCCTCAGGCCCCTCCCTCCCCGCTGTGTGTGAAAGTAGCCAATGTGCTGATACTTTGAAAGCAAGTGCTCACTAGTGACATCGTGGCTGAAATTGGTATTGCAGGGAGATTGAGATTTAAGCTAGAACACATTAAATATCTATAAAAAAATTCACTTTAAAATTTATATACAACTGTAAAAATAAAAAAAAGTTTTTTTAGATATTTGAGCCGTCCAATGTACCCTGCAGCAGCATGATAACGTCAGATATCGGCTGGCTGGGGAGAGACGGCTCTGCTCTCTCAACGGCAGCTGAAGCTTTGCTTGGAGACCAGCGGTACACATAATATACAATATTTTTCGGACCATAAGACCCCAAAATCGGGGGTAAATAGTGTAAAAATAGTGACTTAACTTTGATTTAATTTATGCAAAAAATGTATGCGCTGAAACAATACTTTTTTCATTTGTAACTTGATTTACTTCCAAATAAGCCATAAAACACAGGGCAATGCAGCAAGTTGAGTAGAAAGTAAAACTAAGCAAAGCAAAGCCAGGTTACAGCTACTGTGTGAACTGTCCCATTGCTGAATATGGAAACATATGGTAATGTGCGTGCCAAACCTGGATGTATGAAGCTAGTTAAAACTAAAGGTGGGTTTACACGTCAAGATTTTTGTTTCGTCCAACCTCCGATTCAATTTTTTGTTAGATTTTTTTATCAGATTTAGTGCGTCCATTTATCGAACGTAATTTGATTTTTGTTAGATTTTTGTACAACCGACGCAAAATATCGAATAAAAATAATCGTCTGAAACACGAATGAAAAATCTATCAGATTTTTGGTTTTAAGTAAGTGATGTATTCTGTGGGCGTTGCTAGGCTCCAAATTCTATGAGGGCTTTCTCAGTGCTACAGGTACAGGGGATAACAGCAGTAGTTAGGTGATAGAGGTGCCACCTCTGGGTATCTGCTGTACAGGGGATTACAGCAGCAGTGTTAGGTGATGGAGGTGCCATCTCTGGGTATCTGCTGTATAAGGGATTGAAGCAGTGTTTTCAATACACAGTGAATACATTTTAAGTATGATTTAAAGTGTGCTGCAGTGAGTATACAGGTGTATGTGTGTACAGCACATTGTACTCACTGTACACTGTTCTGCAGTGAGTATACAGGTGTGTGTACAGTGTGCTGAACATTTAATATTGAAATATATGTATTTTTCTATTGACACCACGTTGTTACGTTCGTCCACAATGCAATTGTTTTGTTCAGAAAGTTCTACTCGAAAATATAAAAGAAAATATAAACAACATCATGGACGAATCAAAATGAAATTGTAAAACATCCCAACATTCATTGCGCAGGAAATACGTTATGCTACTGGTTAAAAATCGAGTCAAAAAATATCGAGTGAAATAAGGACGTTCGTTTTTTACACGAAAAATAAACGACAGATGAAAGTTTACCAATATGTCCGATCACCTTATGGACGATTATTTGTCAGATATCGAAAAAAAAAAATCCATCGGGCCAAATGGACGTTTCAGATTTTTGTACAATAAACCAAAAAATCGTTAGTCGTCCATCTGTCGGCCGAAAAAATCTTGACGTGTAAACCCACCTTAAGCCTAACAACCACAGAATAGGGGACCATATGTCAGCAGCCTCAGATAATCTTTTCTGATCAGCAGCTTGGGGCTGAGAATGGTTGTGGAATGAGATCTTTAACATGACCTTGTCATCAAAGGGTTGCTCTTACCTTCTAAAGAAGTTTGGATATATAGAACTTACCCACAGAACACGTAAGCCAGCAGGAGGTAACACAGAGGGAGCAAATAATTCAATCAATCTGGTTAAACACCTGCTGAGGCAGTGGAGTAGAGTCAAGCTGACTTTGTGGGTTCATTACAGCTACTAAACATGGTATCATCACCATTATTGCTGGAGATGTAGAGAAGGGTTGTGTGAATATAATAAACTAGCCTACATTTCACAACCATCTCTATTAAGGAGCAAAAAAATAGTGGCTTTTCCATATGAGCTTGCAGAAAAGTCACTATGTCCACTTCTTTTATAAGTAAATTGTGACAAGATCACTTTAGATGTAGGAAAAAAAACAGGTACCTTCTACTGCCTTTCCTAGTATTAACAAAAAGTAATATAAATACTGTTTCAGATGCATGTTTATTTCATAGGTGACCTGCACATGTATGATGTAAAGGGCATCCACCACTGTTTAGTTTCCACTGTTTCAATGCCCTAATTCCAGTTTAAAGTGCAAAACTCCTTAAAGCAGAGAAAGGTGTATCTAATCCAATAGCATTTGTAGTCTTTTTCAGTTATAATGTACCTAGACAGAGCATAGCCATTATTAGCTACATGTGTGAAGCAAAAAAAAATTGATCTGCTAATCTGGACAGGTCTCTGATTGTATATTTATTCAACAACCATATTATTATAGTTATTCCTTGCCAGAAAAAAAAGCTTTAAGTGACATGGACATGGAAAAAAACCTAGTTGGTTCTAATCCTTCCTCTACTCTACTCTAGCCAAGAAGTGGACACACACTATGATATCCTCTATAGCTCTAAACCAGCTTTCACTGCAAGTAAAAATGTTGAGATTTTCCTTAAAGTACTTTTATACTGATGTTCTTCAAAAAAGAAATGGATCTGATGATGAATAAAAACCAAGCCTGTTTTTTTTTCCGGCCCTTTGTTACATGTTTTGCCCATAGAGTAAACATGACACCTTAAGCACTGTGTTGCAATTATGCAATACTTAAAAGTCCTGAAAAGTGGCCACACCCCCTATTGGGCGTCAACTAGAGACTTATATCAGGTAATAGAATTGATTAGCTAAGGGGTGGGAGGTGTCAGAATATTAAATAGAATTCATAGATGCCCTAGCCAGAAAAATCAAGCAATTGAAAAGAAAATATCCCTGGTTTGGTGGACGTAAAAGTCCACCCTGGACCGTCAAGGACGGATCCTACTAGAGCTGGCAATTGCGGGCAAACACATTGGATGTAAGTTAAAAAGGGTCTTTATTGATTAGTATTAAAGGACCATCGGTCTCATTTTATCCCGAATTCACCTGCAGATCAACTGTGTGTGATGACGTCCTTGGGGCGAAACGCGTCGGAGTGACAATGGACCACTGATTTATCACATTATACCGAGTTATGAAAAATGCTTTTGGCTATGTTACTGTTCTTTTTCTGTATATGCTTTTAATGATGCTGACAATTATCCTGGACCCTGTGCGGTGCCATTGATTGTCTATTCCTTTTTAATGCAATACCGATGGTCCTTTAAAACTTATATCAGGTAATGTTTAACCCTCTGAGCGATTGCCCGTGGCACGGTTCATTGGTTCATTGGTTACTGGCTTTTTATGAATATCTTATAATGTAAAAACGACTTCTATCATTATCCTTTTATCATGAAAATAATACCCAATGTTCTATCACTTTGTGTTTTCCATCTAATGTGAAACCATCAGGGGCAGACCCTTTAAAAAACCGGAGTCTTTACTATTGAACTGTTATAATGGAGTTCTTTCATGAGTTCCTTTAGTTTTTTCTTTCAAAATCGAATTGTATCCAAATGGAATTGATCATTTTGGAATCAATCACATGTGTTGATAAAAACTATCTAACTATCCAAATGTAATATGATTAAATGTAATACCATACTTTTTTAGTTTG
>CM070032.1:51706203-51727501 GCA_036250615.1 Ptychadena robeensis
TCTTCAATCAAGGGAGTATATCTGTATATGTTTTTAGAAGTATATTTAAAAGATGCCTTCCTTAAAGTAAAAACACTCCATTAACCCCCACCTATTGTATACTCTGTTCTCCCACCTATTACATTGTAAGCCCGATCTGGCAGGGTCCTCTACTCCTCCTGTGTCATAACCTGTACCTGTGTGTTGTATCTCCACTCTAATGTATTATACAGCACTGTGTAATATGTTGGCGCTATATAAATAAATGATAATAATAATAATAATAACTGCATACCACCAATTATTGGGTTCAAATACCATGAAAATATAGAAAGATTGAGATGCCAAAGAGGGACAAAAAACATTTATTGCACAAAACCCTATTATATTAGACAGAAGTGAAAATTCACTTTAGAATACAATGTATGTACGTATGTTATGTATGGGGGAAGGGAGCCTGCAGCTATGGACAATGTTATCACTGTTCACATGAGTCATGTGGAGGTTATGCATAAACATCTTAAAATAGTTTAGTGGTTTAAATGAACTGTTTGTGTGATGAATGAAGCATATTTTTAATCTCAAAACATATTGCAACTGAACAGCTAGCAGCAACAAGTGAGTTAAATAAAGACTTTCATTTCATCAAAGGCTGTATTTGGTTGGGTGATCATCAATCATTCCCTCTTCTTCTACTGCTCACTTCTTCTTCAATGCTTCAATACAGAGGACTGTAAGGAGGAGAAATACAATGTGGACTGCAAGAAAGGAAGGATATTAATTATTTAAATTTAAGTAGTACATGGAAATCCATATGCAAATTTGGAGCATAGTAACATACATGGTGTTCAGGGCCTCCTATTATTCCATATTTATATATATATTGGAAACATTTTGTTAAATTCATTGCATAAATTGACCATGTTAGAATATCTATTGTGTGCATCCATGTATCCATGTGTGTTCAGTGTTTTGTGAACAACATGTTAACTTTAACAGAACTGTGACAGCCCAGTCCAGTTGAAATTTGTTTATTAAAGGCTTTGTCATGAGCTAGTTATCACTGATATTAATATATATTATGAACTTTCCATTCAAGTTTAATGTGGGTGGTAAATATTTTGTTATTTTTTAAATGTAATTTTTTATGTAGCAATAACGTGAACGTACTTTGCAGTTATTGTTCTATGTAGGCTAGAAAAAAGTGATAGAAAAAACTTTACCCAGAGCCAAAGGTCAAAGTCATGTGTTCTGACTGAGGGCTTGTTTCCACTTTTGCGTTTTTGCACGTTTTTGCTCGTTTGTAGCCGCGCGGCCGCAAGCTTAAACAACTGCATCCATTGGAAACTTCAATGTAGTTTCCACTGGTGCGTTTGTGCACGTTCGGATGCAGATGCGGTTTAGAGTGCGGTTGTGAATGCTGCCTGCAGCATTTTGAAACGCATCCGCTTCCCAACCGCATCTGCATCCATAGGAAAGCATTGGATGCGTTTCAAAACACGCAAAAACGCATGGCATAGCGGACGCGGATGCGTATTGTGGGCACGTTTGGAAAAAAATCACGTCGCAAAAACTATGCCATGTGTTCTCGCGCGGACGCGCATGCGGTTTCAGCTGCACGAGAACGCAAAAGTGGAAACAAGCCCTGACATCAGAGCGAAATTCCCTTCACTTTATCTTTCTGTTGCATTTATGGTTTGAACAGTGAATATTCATTTCCCTTCTGGTACACAATAATCAGCAGGGGTTTAATCCTTGTATGGAAAGTAGGTTGACATAGCTACAGGGAAGATGAGAAAACATACACTCACCGGCCACTTTATTAGGCACACCTTGCTAGTACCGGGTTGGACCCCCTTTTGCCTTCAGAACTGCCTTCATCCTTCGTGGCAGAGATTCAACAAGGTCCTGGAAACATTCCTCAGAGACATTGGTCCATAGTGACATGATAGCATCACGCAGTTGCTGCAGATTTGTCGGCTTCACAGCCATGATGCGAATCTCCACCACATCCCAAAGGTGCTTTATTGGATTGAGATCTGGTGACTGTGGAGGCCATTTGAGAACAGTGAACTTATTGTTATGTCTAAGAAACCAGTCATCAGAGATTATTCGAACTTTATGACATGGCGCATTATCTTGCTGGAAGTAGCCATCAGAAGATGGGTACGCTGTGGTCATAAAGGGATGGACATGGTCAGCAACAATACTCAGGCTGTGGCATTGCAACGATGATCAATCACTACTAAGGGGCCCAAAGAAGCCAAGAAAATGTCCCCACACCATTACATCACCACCACCAGGCTGAACTATTGATACAAGGCAGGATGGATCCATGCTTTCATGTTGTTGATGCCACATTCTGACCCTACCATCTGAATGTTGCAGCAGAAATCGAGACTCATCAGACCAGGCAAAAATGTTCAAATCCTCTATTGGTCAATTTTGGTGAGTCTGTGCAAATTGTAGCCTCAGTTTCCTGTTCTTAGCTGACAAGAATGGCACCCGATGTGGTCTTCTGCTGCTTTAGCCCATCTGCCTCATGGGTTTGATGTGTTGTGCATTCAGAGATGCTCTTCTGCATACCTTGGTTGTAACAAGTGGTTATTTGAGCTACTGTTGCCTTTCTATCAGCTCGAGCCACTCTGGCCATTCCCCTCTGACCTCTGGCATCAACAAGGCATGTGTGCCCACAGAACTGCCACTCACTGGATGTTTTCCCTTTTTCGGACCATTCTCTGTAAACCCTAGAGATGGTTGTGTGTGACAATCCCAGAAGATCAGCAGTTTCTGAAAAATGTAGTGCAGCACGACAACCATGCCACGTTCAGTTACTTAAATCACCTTTCTTCCCCATTCTGAAGCTCGGTTTGAACTGCAGCGGTTACCACCATGTGATTGGCTGATCAATAATTTGCGTCAAAGAGCAGTTGGACAGGTGTGCCTAATAAAGTGCCCAGTGAGTGTATATACCGATTTGGGTGTTAGTTGGAACCAAAAGAGCAGCAGCTGCGGTCAAGAGGCCTGAGAAACTGATGGACAGATGGGAGAAATCTTCATCTGATTTGGTCTTCTCCCAAAGAGAGAAAGAGAGACAAAGCACATAGAGACAGTTTATGTCAAAATGCAGTTAAAGAAACCATGAGCAAAGACTCTTAATAAATATATACCCCCCCCCCCCAAAAAATTTTTTTTACTTTGGAACATCTGCTGGTTTGTAAATAATAAGAATTGTTCTTAACTTCATTATTTTACAATAGGGAAGGAATATATTTGCAGGTCGCTTCCAATGGCAGATTTTGTTCTCATTGTTATAACATTGGCCATCCAATCAAAACCCAATCTTTTTGTGGTTTGACCTTTTCTTCCTAGAGTAAACAGTCCTGAACTAAGTAGCATGTGTTGTAAAAGGCTTGATCTCCTTGCTTTTTAAAGCATTGTTGTTCTGTTACAGATCCTTTGACTGATCAAATGGCATTTTGGAGCATGCATCTTTCTTGCACAACTGTGAACAAATTGATCAATTGGCAGAGTAAATTGTGTTGAGTTCGAATATTCAAATTGCGAATATATTCAATCAATATCGGCTATTCGAGAATTCAAAAATTTTCGTGAATATGGCAGGAGATATTTGCAATTTCGTATATTCGTAATATTGTGCATTGGGAAGCTTGTGGCCATGCATTGCATATTTATATTTGCAATGGGCACATGTGACCATTCATTTTGAAGGTAACCATGATGCAATTGCCGCTCATCACTATTAACCTCCTGAGCGTTACGCCCGAAGCCAGCATGGGCGCAGTTTGATTGTGAATCAAACTGCGCCCATGCCGATATCGGGCACAACCGCCGGCTCTCCGTGTGCCTGCAGCATTTCTACAGAGCTGCAGGCACAGAGAGCCTTTCCGGCCCCGTGCCGGAAGGGGGCAGGGTTAATGGAGGGGACGTCGCTTTTCTACCCACACACCGCCGGCGTCTAATTGATTGAATAAACAAATTAGTTAATTTTCAGTATTATTACTTTTAACCTAGTGATCACTCACTATAGTCATACCAATGAAGAACAAATCACAACACAGTATGTTTCCAAGTACAGAACTATTTCTAAGAGGCTGAAGAATTAAGGGGATAAAATAAGCCTTCATGCAGAGGGAGGGCAATGCAGACACAAGTAAATGTTTTATAGCAGATACTATGAACACTGTTTTACTAAAATGACATAGAGAACATAAAAAAGCAACACTTTTTTCAGGGTATAGATTACCGGTAAGCATCTAATGTGTAACTCATATGTTTATTGTTTTCCTAATCAATACACAATTACAAACCCACCCATTCATGCATGCCCATTATTCCTACGTTCCATCATGTCCTGCTTTTGATTCCTGTATTATACATTTAAATCACTGCTGTTTGAGAATTTAGACTTTGGTATGTTCTATTTACATAGCAACGCTTTGAGTCAAAGGCTGTACCTCCTGGGTTTCCTCAGTGTATGACTTATGCTGACACAGAATATCAAATCACAGACTGTCTGTTTTGTCCTTGCTGCAGAACAGAAAGAATCACATTGGGAAGAAATTCAAACATAACAAGTGTGGTCTCAAGATAAATATACAAACATACATAAAATAAAAAAGCTGAATAAGTGCTTTTTAGAGGAGAGATTTAATCACACCACAGAACCAAAAACATCCCTACCCCCTTCTGAGGACTCATTGCAGGCTTTGAATTTAAAGTGTCCCTAACCCAAGAACAAAAATATATTTCCGCTGACCACTCCTTAGAAGTGGTGTCTGCATTTGTTTCCGATTTTTTGGCTATCCCCCAATAGCAAACATCATACCCTATGGTGACTACAATCTCTTTAGTTTTCTAGATATTTTAATAAATCTGGTCATTGTACCCTTCTATTATTAAATGGTCTGTTTCAACTCTTAGGCCAGCGATAACTCAGCTATTCCTGCACCATCTTTGAACGCCCAATTGCAGCGTGATGATGACTGCGGGCAGTCATTCAGAGAATTGGAATGCACCCTTTGTGTACAAATGTCCCCATTCAAAGTAATGTGATCGAGCAGAGAAAAACGGACATGTCCGTTCTCTGGGCAGTTGCAATATTGGGCCACATGGATCTGTCATTCAATGTGGGCAGCTGCGATCCGTGTGCAATTTTGCTGTCCATCTATCGTCGTGTGCATTCATGGAAATCGATCACCTGCGGATCTAGGCGCGTATGGCCGGCTTTACTTTTTCTTCGACTTGTTGCCAGGAACAATAGATAACATAAACATCAGAAGCACGGTCAAAAAAAAATAACTATAAAGAATAAAGCTTAAAGTGGTAAATTATCATTGGCAATAGTAAAATGAAAACTTGCAGATGTTGTATGGCCCTATATCTGCTGGTTTAATCAGAACTTTAGTAATTCATTCATTAACACAGCAGTTAGTGTGTAAATTGTAAATTGTTCATGGTTCATGTTAACCTCAAGTTCATTGCCAATTTTAGTGTCTACTTAATGCAAGTCATGCATGCCTAGTTTAGTGACACTGTTATTTTTTTTCCAAATAAGCTTTATAAAGTGAAAAAAATGACCCAAGGGTGGTGCGCATCTATTCTTAGTTGTGCCATCACGTTGCGATAAATCCTTAATTGATCGCATGGGAAACGACCAGTGTATGGCCAGTTTAAGTTGATGATGAACAGGAACTGATATGTATTCTGCATTTAATGGCAAAAAATTAAGATATTCCTTTCCCAGTGAAAGCTTACCTTAAAGAAGACCTAACTAAAGGTGCTCATACACAGGCAGATTTTACTTCAATAGATGGGGGACAGACTGCAGTGTGATGACGGATCAGTGGGCACCCTTTGTGTGCCGGACATTACTTTGGATGGGGACGGCAGCAATGGGATCGGCCGGGAATTTACCGACATGTTGGATCACTGTGCGATCAAACATGCGGGAGGATCCTGGTCGATCTGAGCAGTTGGGCGCACCGGATTTGCGGGTTTTGCGGATTTTCACCGGATTTTCACCGGTGGGAACAAGCATGGCAGTCGACCGATCAAAAAAACGTGGTGTATGCTGACTTTAAGAGAGCCAATGTGAGCTTAGGTGTCTCAAAATTTTAATCATCCTACTGAATTGTTCATAAAAAAAATTTCATCCTCTTCTATGTGTCATCCACTGCGGAGGCATGGCAATGGATATGCCACACATCACACATTTGACATCAGCCAAACAAGAGCATAAGAAAACACACAGGCTTCTTGTTTGGGCAGATTTGAGAGGACTGGGGGGGAAAAGGCTTTCACCCATACAGTGTTCACTTTAATAGATCCACAACAAGCGGAGAGGAGAGACATTCTAATTTTATTGTGTATGTGTTAAAATATATATTAAGTTTTTAAACTTATGCCCCCTTTAAGCTTAGGGCTGCTTTATGGTTGATCTAACCCTAAAAGGAAACTAATTATTATTTATTAGCGCAGATCTTTTCAAGGGAATTTTAGGTTTTCCTATGTTAGATAAAAGTCTGCCTTTATTTTTACAGTTTTTTTAAGTTTCTGTTTTTAAGTAGTGATTTTCCATATGAAAAGGTGCCACTCTTAGATATATTTACATCAACTGTGTTACAAGATTCAATTTAAGCTTTAGAAACATGTTTATTTATTAAACATTTTCAAACTGATTCATCTATCTGCATTTTTGTCATTCTTGGATATTTCTCTGTTTGCATTCTGAAAATGGTTCCCATGCTTTTTCAGTTCAGGTGTATGAACAATCCTAAATGCTGCAGCAATCTGTGATCAACATCTGAAAGCTTTTTGTATTCTATGCTAACAGTGTTTTGATATGTTTTTTCCCCTGTTTCCTTAACTGCTCAAGCTGTTTGGCTATGTCTGAATTGCTGATGATGAAGCCTTTGCTGGCAGGCTGCCCAGACAGCAGAGCTCCTGTAGATTCCAGTTTCTCCAGGAGCCGCTTGCCTTCAGCATAATGGGCAACATTGAAAGCACCAAGTCATTTGGTCGACAAGGTCAAAGTGCCTTTCATTCCTGCAATAATCAACCAATGTAGCTCTTCTTTAGGCCCAGGGAGAGAGAAGATAGAGGTCAAAAGAGCAATTACATTTCACATTGACTCCAGAAAAGGCTTAGAAGACCAAACTGAGAAACGGAGGGCATAAAAAGAGAGCTCCAATTCATTCTTTTTCATTTCCTATCTGTTCATTTATTTTAAACGTTGCAAAATCCCTGAACACTGTGACAAGAATCAAATTGCAAGCTTGTTTATTAGATCACAGATCGAGGATATTTAAAAATGTCAGCATGACACAAAACAATGTGAACATTTCAGGAAAAAAACCTTGTTAAATGTCACATTTAAAAAGAAGAAAAATGTGTGTGTACAGTATGTATATATGAATGTGTGTGTATATATATATAATATATATATATATATATATATATATTTATACATATATACACAATGTATTTATATACTGCATGTATGTGTGTATATATATATATATATATATATATATATATATAAAAACATATTTAATACAAATATATAGGAAATATATAAATATGAATATATTATATATTAAATAAATTTCCCTGGATGCACATAGTCAGTTTTTATTTTCATCAAGTACATAATAAATGTATATGGATAGCAGTGCAATCCATTGCATCTATGACACATGCAATAATAACTTGATGCATTTTTTTTATTTCTTTTATTTTTTACTTTTTCATTTAACTGGGACTGAAATTTTTCCCTGATGCAGTAGGGTACAGTGTTGACCTACTAGACACGCCTATTACAACCAATATTTGCAGGCATAGTCTGCTTATGCCATGGGAAATTCCAGCAACAATGGCAAATACTGGAAATTCCAGCAACCCCACCCATGGGCGCCAGAGGGTTTGCTCGCTTGTTTGTCCAGGCACCCATCTGCCTAGGACCACCCCTTTTGATACCTACCCTCTCTTTCTTTCTTTTGATAATTACTTAGAATTGGTACATTCTGATTGTACAATATATGCCTTAAAAGTCTCAAATTCAAGTTTCCACTTGGATGGTCGAGGTAGGTGATGGGTGAATCCCATCACCTCCACCTTTCCATTCTTTTTCTTTTACTATTTGTGTGTGTATGTTGTGTATGTTTATTGATTTGCCTTTAAATGCTATGCATTTCTTTGAGTTGTTTGTGTTCTTTCATGTGCTGCCGATCTGAACCTGACCTTTGTTTCTGATATGCATGAATAGAGTGTGAATAGGGCCTAAGTTTTCTTGTGTGCTTAACATTTATAGCATTTTAGAAAACTCGGTGGTGTCCGTCTATGGCCGGCTTTAGGGCTTGTGTCCACTGGGTGTCATGGACATATCCGCGTGACACCTCCATGGTGCCAAACCATAGATTGCGGATGTATTGCCTGCATTTTAGGGCACGTAGCTGGTTGGTAATAACCTACCCTTTTCATTTGACCAATAAAATTAAGGGAAATTAATTTCCATGATTCACACATACCTTAATAAAATCCTTCTGTACATTTTGGCTGGAGCTGTAATAAATTCAGATTGACCGAGCACACAGTCATCATATTAGCATACGGATATTTATTTAGCATTAAGTCAGACGGTTTTGAGAACATAATTTGGGCTTAAATACAAGTTATTTGTGCTGGCATATTGTTGATACAAAACTACCTTTACTTGACCTTCCAGCTGCCGGCACTAATTACATCTCAAGTGCTGACCATTCTTGTAATGTATCTGGTAATTGCTATTACTATGTGATTTTTTTTCTGAAAATCTACATTTGAAAGATTATTTATTAGGCACATTAGTGTGACCGTGGGGAAATGACAGAGAAACACACCTCCCCTGTCCTCTGTATAGTGAGAGTGGAGTTATATTGTAGGCATATTGCCACATCACATACTGACTTCACAACAACATCATCCTTTTTCCCACGGACTGCTATCCTGCAATTTATTAATTCATCATTGCACTGTGCACCTCCCCCAACAATGACTGCTCTTCACAGCTGGGGAAAACCATGTTACTGATATGCCTGGCTCTAAACAAAGTCTCCTCTTTGCTTTCACATTACTAGACTGAAGGTAATCACTCCAGAAATATCCACAGCACTTGAGCCTCAAGCAGAAGAGGCAGCTTTCTCTCCAAAGCTTTCTGTAAAATGTAATGTCAGTGAATTGCTGCAGTTACATTAATAGAAAAATGGTGAAATGATTCTCCCATCGCAGACTATTATTTATTGAATGAATCTAGAAGATATTCATTGGGTTTTTTTATACCGCGCTATTACGAATCTAGATCTACAAATAAGGATGGCTCTGCACTTGTAGGTTGTGTGAAATGTAACATGTAGTATTGTATGCATTGCTTTGAGGTGCTGTTTATTGGGACACATGTTTCACACTTTCAGAGCCACCAGAAGATCAAAAACATGAAGATGTTTTATTTATATTTCAAAGGGTTAATAAACCCTCATAAGAAATGATAATATCCTGTACATATACTTTAAGCGGTTGTAAACTCAAAATAAAAAAAACACACATACATTACATATATTATACATATTACTCACTAGTCAGCAGTTTACATCAGGGAGAACTGCTACACAAAAAACATACTTTCCATCCTCACTTCCTCATTCCCCGGAGCCTTTGGCGAACCAAAGCCACTTCTGCCCATTCGGTTTACCAGTACTAGAGCCCACCTCCCCAGCAGTGGCGGTCCTATGCGGATCAGTGCCTTGACTATTCCCCTTTGAGTTTGGGGGGTGTAGACTGCCGATGCCACAACCCCGTGGAACTGGGCAGACGCTACGTCATACAGCCGCAGGGACACTTAAGACAGATACCACACAGTGGGAGGTGCAATCTTGGAAAAATCGTCATCGCCAAAAGTCAGACATCTTTTTTTATTTTGGGGCAGTGATTGCCGTAATTATCGGCAGCAGACCTACGATACCATATGCAGATCGACTTTTGCATGTCATGATCTTCAATTCCATTGTCTTGTGCAATCTAAATATCGACTGTCAGTCAAACATCAATCGATTGAACCACCACACAGTGTGATTAATTTAAAATAATCGATGCTCCGTAGTACAATTGAATACAAATCGATCAAAATACCTAGAAAAGCCATCAGATACTTGTATGACTGACTGAAATTTACCAACATGTACGATCACTGCTCGATCAATGCTCGTTTTTTATCACTTTTGGTCACTCATACCAGGTGGGCAGGAAACAATTAGGCGGGCCAGGTGGGCAATCAACTTTAAGAAGATAAATTTTTGGGTTAATTGAATGGAAATATCGGAGGGTGTATGGCTACCTTTAGACTTGCATTGCTTACATGTGTTTCTTTGCGCTTAGGCCAAGTCACCAATGGCTTAAGCGGTACATCAACTTGTCAAAAAATTGATGTACATCAGTGCAGTGTTTTTTCATTTTTATTAACTCAACGCGAATGCATTGGAAAATGGACCATACGCTCCTATGGCAAAAATGAAACGTGTATGACTCGTTTAATGGTTGCTTTAAGATGCTCTACCCTAATGCAATGTTGTAAACCACATTCAAAATGAAGCAACGCGATGAGAAGTGATGGTAAAGCTTTTGTGTTTACTGTTACACTGATTATCAATGGAAAAGTTTTTATTGCATCAAAATGCCCACCTTTTTAGTCAGCCCCCAATTGTGCAAGTTCTCCACCTCAAAAAGATGAGAGAGGCCTGCCATTTTCATCAAATGTACACCACAACTATGAGAGACAGAATGGGGGAAAGAATCTAGAAAATCCCATTGTCTGATTTTTTAAGAATATATTGGCAAATTATGGTGGAAAATAAGTATTTGGTCAATATCAAAAGTTTATCTCAATACTTTGTTATATCCCCTTTGTTGGCAATGACTGAGGTCAAACGTTTTCTGTAAGTCCTTACAAGTTTTTCACACACTGTTGATGGTATTTTGGCCCATTCCTCCAGTTCCTCTGTCGCTGGGCAACACCTTTGCCCCACTGTATTATTTCCATCCTATGTCTCCCTATCACCACTGCATTTATCCTGCTAAATATTAATTTTTCCATGGAAAGTTATACAAGAAAAACTCTCTGCCTAGTTTTGCTTAACAGTTTGGGCAGAATGTTAGCCATAGCAAGAAGTTACAGCTTATGATCCCTCTGGCTGGACAAGTAAATACCAGGAAACACTGCTCTATGGATATGTGTAAAATACACTATTCTATTTATCCAACAGCCATGCAGTCACAGAAACAATTTGTCAGGATTCTACTTCATAAGTTAAAAAAGTGTCTTTATATGATCACAATGACCCTAAAACATGATGGATATAAACATAGAAGCACAAGCACACAATCACATACTACATACAAACATGCAATGAAATTCAATCACATCAGCTGTTCTGTTGTTTTGGTTAGCTGAATGGAATGTTCTCCTTTTTCCATTGACCTTGCTTTCTAGTTGTTCAAAAGATTATATGTACTGCAAGAGTTAAATTTCCATTGAGTCACACTGATGGTGCACTGCGTATACGAACAGCTGGCTAGGAAATTTGTACAGTCATAAACCAAACAAATTGAATAATTCTACATTCCTGTAGTCAAAATGCTTAGTTCTGTTATTCCAAAACATGAATGGACTTTATGGTATAACTCTAATCTAACTATAATTTATGTTAATCCATGTAAGTAGACACATTTAAAGACATGTTCCCAAATTTAAGCACGCATTGACATAGGCTTAAAACATATCTAAACCCAAAAAACAGAGATGTATAATATTGCAGATTCCTAGATTGTATTTCTCATGATTTATATCTGGTTATTAAATAAACGTTTTTTTTTTTTTCCCCTAAACTTTCTATATGTATTTATGGTGGAAGCCATGGTTATTATCCAAATGAAGTTGGATATTCACCAGGACTGTTGCTTTACACACTTATGTTTTATGTTTGAGCATACTTTACCTCAGCTAAAAATGTGTTACCTTTTGCAGTGGGTCCCTGGCCCCGTTGCTTGTAGGTCTAGGGGTGAAGTGGCTAACTTTTTGCGCAAATTTTTTTTATTCAATCAACTTTCAGAATTGAAATATAATCAGTCCAATGTTTATTGGTGTTATTGCCATAAAGTGTAATCAGTATGAAACCAATTCTATAAATTTGACATCTTTTTCAGTTATGAAGATAAAGGTGTGTCTGTCTGCTCCAAAATCTGAACACATACAAAATACAAAACATGTAAAGCCGGCCATAGACGTGCCGATTCCCGGACACAGTTGCGGGTGATCCACCTGGCGTGCGCGCTCCCGCCACAGGGTGGTTGGTTGCCCGCAACTACTGGGGTGCCCACCTTGAAGTTTTGGCCCAAAAACCGCAAGGCGATCCAGCCTGCCGGTTCTTTTTGTGGTTGATCCTGTTGTAAGCAGTTAATGTGTCTCCTCCCCCTCCAATTTAATTGGCTAGAATCTGACTGGAATCCCCTGTGTTAGTGGAACACACAGGATTCTAGTCAGTTTTGTAGCTGACTCATTACAGCGTGGTGACGTCACCACGCTATAATAAGTCTGCTACAAGCCGGCCATGGATCCACCAAGATGATCACAGCTAGGGACAGCTCGGATGCAGCACAGGGCAGCTAGGGACAACGCAAGCCCTACGCTCCGGAAAACGCCATGCAGACCACATTTTTACAGTAGTATGGTAGACACAAGCACAGCCAGTAACGGAAGTGGTTAGTGCCCGTGGTAGCATTACTGCTACAGCGTTCATCATCCACAAAATCACATTTGCAAGGACAGCATAGCTAGTGTGAAAGGGCCCTAAGGATAAATAAAACTGTTTTTGCTGCAATTCAGCTTTACATATTTTGCAGCCTACTAGTCCTACATTACTTGTTGGCTGTATTTCTTGATGTTTTAATGTTTAAATGCTGCAAAAAAACTGCTAAACAAAAATTAAGACGGCTATGAGACCATGGCTAAATGACTATCGTTGCAATTGGGAGTTTCTTTTCATTTTGTCATTAAAAACATGCCTAAATATAATGTAGGATTTTAAAGGTCATCTGAATTATTCTTCAAACACACAACCAAAAAGTTAATACTCTTTTTTGGTTTTATGATTGCTCCAATTTCTGAATTCAATGAACTGAGTTAGATAAGAGCTGGGCTGAGTTGAGAATTTTCACAAGGACAATTCAGACAACAAGTTAAAGAAATCTACTGGGCCATTTCTAAATAGGTACCATTATTTTCACAGGAATATGGTGATGCTAACTTGTTGTGATGTCCTACAAGCGAGTGCTGTATGAAGAATTTTTGGTGTACTCACCAAAATCTTCTCACTGGAATAGGCTCTTACATAACTATGTGAGATCTTGTGTAACATACGTTAACACAAATGTAAGCTTCTCATGTGACTGACTCTGTGTATTCACTTTGAACAGGGTTTTTATTGTTTGGCTTTTCTTAGTTGGAGTGTCCTAGAACTCAATTAGACAAGCAAGATTCCACCAAGCAAACAAGGAATTGTGTTTGAAAGGAGGAAACACCCAAGTCTCTGAATGCTCTGTTCTTGACTATTCAAGCATTTCACTCATCCCTCCTAAAAATTCACCTATTCATTTCAACATATCCTGAGCTCTGACAATCAGACAATCCTTTCTCACAAAAGCCGAGTAACCCTTCCCTGTGATTCAGACATAACCCTCTTTCAACTGGAACCTTGTAGCTGGCACAGAACCAACACATTCCACACTAAAAGCTTTCAAACAGCTGCATTCATAAGGCGTTTTAGCATTTTAATTCCTCTTGTTATTATAAGTACCCTGAACTCTTTTAATTGTGCGTTCTTTGCAATGTACACTGCAAATTGTGTGTTTGGAAATGGTGTAAAATATTTTAAGCCACCTTTATACTGGGGGAACAAATACATTTGTACATTATTTTAAAATCTATTTTAAATCTATTTAGGTTTTTTATATGTCGCTATCATGTTACAGTACTAGGTAGGTGATATGAGAAAACAGCCAAACAAATGTATTATGAGTAATTATGATTTCATCTAGAAGATCCTAAGGTTTTTAGCATTGCAATGAAAATGGTGCTTTAAGTGAACTCCTTTGTAAGATTGTTGATCTTTGGGGAAGCTTGGCAGCTTTCTGTGTTTCATCAGTTCTGGAAACAGACTGCACAAACGGCATAAACTGGTAACCTTACCATAATTACTGGGTATTCTCCATGGTTATGCTAGTGACAAGCTGTTGTCAGATATGTAGTTACATAACCAAGTGGATCTCATTTCATGACTATCCTCATGGTATTTAAAAATGGGATTTCATTGTTAGTGTCACAACAGAAAATGAAATAGAAAAAGGTAAGAAACATGTAGGAGGTTACCAATAACGAATTTAATGTACACTGCAGTATATAAACAAACTTATAATATATAAACTGCTTTTTCGTGTTTTTTATTTGCTTTATTTTCACACTGTAATTCAGAGACACTCCCAACATAACCTTATGCTCCAAATAAGATGGTAAAGAGCATACTGTCTCCAGATATAGGCTAATACATGTTAAAAAAATACGGACATTCTTGGCTACTTGGTGGTGTCTGCTCAGATAAATCATTTCCAGGAGTAATCCAATCAGGTCCAGGGGTGCCCACACTTTTTTGACTTGCAAACTACTTTTACTCTTCCAAAACTGTTAAACATGTATTTACTGATATTTATTCTGAGTATATGTTATGTTAAAAATATATATTGTTTACCTCACACAACAACATAAACATGTGTGGCGCAATGCAATTCTGGTCATACATTTGGTCTTATGTTTAAAACAAAATAGGCACTTTGGACACATGAGGCATTGTCTTGCAATTGGAAAAACCAGATGTCCACTCAAGGTCTGGCAATGGGTCTGTGGAATTTATCAAGGTATGGTAATGGGTCTAAGGATTTCATCAAGATATGGCAATGGGTCTGAGGATTTCATCAAGGTATGGCAATGGGTCTAAGGATATCATCAAGGTATGGCAATGGGTCTGAGGATTTCATCAAGGTATGGCAATGGGTCTAAGGATTTCATCAAGATATGGCAATGGGTCTAAGGATATCATCAAGGTATGGCAATGGGTCTGAGGATTTCATCAAGGTATGGCAATGGGTCTGAGGATTTCATCAAGCTATGGCAATGGATCTGAGGATTTCATCAAGCTATGGCAATGGGTCTGAGGATTTCATCAAGCTATGGCAATCTGAGGATTTCACCCCGGTACCTTACAGCAATCAGCACTGATGGTGAACACATTAGGAAGGCCTCCAAGAATATGCCCACTCAAAACATCAGTGGCCCACTTAATCAGTAAATGCAGCATATTCTTTTCCACTGTTTTTTTATGTGTTTCATATGTGTCTTCTGTGAACCTATCAGTTAAAAGAACAAGGTACTAATGCAGAACTTTCTAGTGTCTCAAATATCTCTCAGATGCTTGTTGCTGAGTTGGGAACACAGGTCTTGATACTGTACTTTATCAATGGTGGAACAGTGCTGTAGGGCCAGATTTGTGTTACACTACAGAACACAACCTATATCTAGACAGGGTTTAAAACAGAAGTAACTGTACTGCATTAAATGTTCACTATAGGAAATTAAGATCATGTTTGATTTCTTTCAAGGTCAAAAACAGGTTCTGTAGTTATAGTAGTTGTATCGCCTATGTATCCTACTAGCCAGTCTCTCACAAATTTCTTTAGAAGACTGAACAAAATAGATCTTACAGGCTGGGAAAAACATTCACTTCTTACAGGGGTGCTCACAATGACTGGCTTTTATTTATATTTTTAAAGCCTTTAGCTTTAAACCACTATCTTTAACTACATGGCTGACCATACAAACTTCCCCCGAGTTACAATTGGAGATACTCACCTATCTCTAGCGAGCCTGCGACGAGTATAGGTGGACCCACTCAGGAGGTTAGAGGACATATTGCACATTAGTGCAATGAGGTGTCTTTGATTCTCAATGGCATTCAAATGCACCTTCATTTCAACCTTCAATTTCATGTGCTGCACTACAATGCTTAAATTGATGCATGGAGTTTTTAATATGTATTTAAGTAAATTATTGAGCCCATTTTAATGAATAAACTGATTTTTACATGCTGCTCAGACGTCAATGGACTAATCCTTAATCATCACTCTCAAGCCTATTAATAGATGGACACTAAAAAAAACAACAAGCTACTGTATATTTTACAGATATCTACTCTCATTTAATTCATTTTACTTTTAAAATATTAAAATTAATACCGTATATTCCGGCGTATAAGACGACTGGGTGTATAAGACGACCCCCAACTTTTCCAGTTAAAATATAGATTTTGGGGTATACTCGCCGTATAAGACTACCCCTTCCAACGCACACAAAATAAAACTGAAAAAAACATCAGATTTGTTTTCAATATGGTTATTTTAATTCTTATGACATGGGAAAACTGCCTACAAGTCAAGGGGAAATCCACCGGCAAATGTGCCGGCGTGTGTCATTTTTTTGGCCAGCTCAGGGAAACGGCAGTGGACCCAGGGCCTTACATATGTATACTCCAACAACCTTAAAAGTCCTATTTTTTGTAATTTACATTCTAATTTCACACCCCTAACTGCAACCTTTCAAATTAATGTTTACCTGAAAATCTTTCAATAAAAAGTTTATTCAAAAAAAAAAATTTATGTTTACCTGTGGTTATCCAAGTAACATAAATTGTATACATTTAATTCAAAGAATTTTGGCAATCAAAAATGTAACTGATGTCATGTCACATGATACAGTGAAGGTGTTTTAATGTGTTAGAGCTGCAATACCAGTTTCAGCCACTGGAGCCACAGCCTTTAATGAGGACGTCGGGTTCGTCTTACACATCGAGGAGGAAGAAAGGGAGGGGGGGCGCTTCTGATGTCTGACAGGCAGACTCCTCTGGCTCAGACGTTTCTGCACTCGGCGTATAAGACGAACCCTGACTTTTGAGAAGATTTTCCTGGGTTCAAAAGTAGTAGTCAAAAAAAGTTTTCCTGCTTTGAAAGACTGCCTTACACAATATTGTTTATTTTACAGGATTGTTTTTTCCCCCCTGAAACAATGATGAATAGGGGAGATGGAACTCCTGATTTTATAGCTCTGCCGCAGATACATGTGTATTTCAGAGCAATGTGCACCAGGTCTGCAACAATGAGATGGAGAAATGATGATTCAATGTATGTTAAATGTCACTTGACATTGTCACTTGTCACTTGCCAGTGCTGAGAAGTTAAAGACTGGCATGTAACAGACACATATAAAAATTGAAGTTAATAGTGTAGCAATGGATAAAAAATAGAGCTGATTTTGCACATGAGGGACTATATTTTAGTATTAGCTATGTACATATAATTGCACTGCATATTTAGATAAAATATAATAGCAGAATACGAAAAAAAAGGAGAACCCTTGTTCCAAAACCTGATTTGTGAATAGTTGACATGTTTCAAGATGAGAGTTTTAAGTATCTCTAATTTCTGTTGTTATAAATAACCAATGCGCTATAGCTGTCTCCTTTTTTTTTCTAGTAAGGTGGTGCAAAGAGCCACTAAAAAAGTATAATCTAACTCTCCCAAAAAACATGTTACTTACATTACATCACTTAACCGCCCTAGCGGTCGGGACAGCACCGTCTCGTCCAGCGCTGCTACTATAGCACTGGATGAGATGGTGCTGTCCAGTACACATGAAGGCTCTGGCAGCGCAGTTTTGCGCTGTCCTGGTATCCTCGATGCGACATGCCTCCTTGGATCCCCCCCCCCCCTCCGAGTGACGTGATGATGTCACATGGGGGGTGGCGGTGGGATATTTGAAAAGTAAATTGCACGAAAGCAGTTTTCTATGAAGAAAACTTCTTTCAATGTGCACAGATGTACTAAACATTGCCACAATAAAGTCACTGGTGCCCCAGATGTGCCCATTAGCAGTAACCCTCTCTTCCCTGGTGTGATTTCATTACACCAGGTTAGAGAGGGTTAGCTGCAAATGGGCATATCTGGGGCACCAGTGACTTTATTTGGGCGATGTTTAGTACATAGCAGCATAAGCTTTGTGCCTGAATTTTTGTGTTTTCTCATTAATTTTATAAAAATATATATATATATTTTACATAATTGTTTGTTTCAAACATTATTATATTCAGGATGTCGATTAGACCCTTTTACAGACATATTTTGGGAAGTTACAGACCTACAACAAAGAAAAAGTTACCATTGAAGTCTATGGTGCACTTTTGGTACAGAAATCTGGACCTCAGCAGTGCGCTAGGTAGGTTAATGCATATATGCAATTATATTTATGAAGTCAGTCTTCATAGGAGAAACATTTTATGTATCGTACAAGCTGGCAGTTTGATGAGCAAGACCAGGGTCCATTATGTGACTGAGGCTGGTGACTCCTCTGCAGTCAATTGGGCCACAGGAAATAAAAACAGAACATGTTCCTCTCTGCAGCAAGGCAGCAGAGCCCCTGGACTGTATTGTGTATAGAACATCCAAAGAGTTGCAAGAGATGCCATTTGACCAAACAGTAGTTCAGCTAGCCAAACAACAAAAACACAGAACGTTGCACTAGAATTCTCAATCAGCAGGTTGGAAATGGAGAAAAGACTTTCAGGAAGACATAAAGTGTGGATCGAAATCAGTCAAAAGTCGTTTCCACATTTTTCGAACCATAAGACGCACTTTTTCACCCCCCCCCCAAATTGCGTCTTACGGTCCAAATGCGTGACCCCCAGAAGCGCCTTGGCTTCCTGCCAGCTCTCCCAAGCTGTCAGATGAGAGATGCGGCCACAGCCAGATCCCTTATCTGTATGAGTAATGCCCTCCTGAAAAAATACGGTACATTTATTGTGACATCCATAGTGTAATTTAACAAAGAGGGTAGGATGGGCTATAGGTGTCCTGTTGTGTCCTTCCTATAGACAAAAGCAACCAGCTTACCCTGTTGAATGTTTACTAACTTGTAGGTAGCTAGGTAGGTTAATGCATATATGCAATCATATTTATGAAGTCAGTCTTCATAGGAGAAACATTTTATGTATCGTACAAGCTGGCAGCTTGATGATGTCACCTGGGCCCAGAACCAACATCAACCACCGACAGGAAGCAAGACCAGGGTCCATTATTTGACTGAGGCTGGTGACTCCTCTGCAGTCAATTGGGCCACAGGAAATACAAACAGAACATGTTCCTCTCTGCAGCAAGGCAGAAGAGCCCCTGGACTGTATTGTGTATAGAACATCCAAAGAGTTGCAAGAGATGCCATTTGGCCAAACAGTAGTTCAGCTAGCCAAACAACAAAAACACAGAACGTTGCACTAGAATTCTCAATCAGCAGGTTGGAAAGGGAGAAAGGACTTTCAGGAAGACATAAAGTGTGGATCGAAATCAGTCAAACATCATTTCCACATTTTTCGGACCATAAGACGCACTTTTTCACCCCCCAAATTGCGTCTTACGGTCCAAATGCATGACCCCCAGAAGCGCCTTGGCTTCCTGCCAGCTCTCCCAAGCTGTCAGATGAGAGATGCGGCCACAGCCAGATCCCTTATCTGTATGAGTAGTGCCCTCCTGAAAAAATTGGGTACATTTATTGTGACATTCATAGTGTAATTTAACAAAGAGGGTAGGGTGGGCTATAGGTGTCCTGTTGTGTCCTTCCCATAGACAAAAGCAACCATCTTACCCTGTTGAATGTTTACTAACTTGTGACACTAGAAAATGGCGAGGCATCATTGTAAAGAAACCACAGATGACCATCAACGGTCATCTTCAGTGTTGAAATCTGTTGTCTCGGAGGAACATTGGGTCAGGGTAGATTACATAGATTTGCATGCTATTCATGTGAGCTCATGAGTATACAGATTTCTTTTAGATATCTTCTTAGTTTTATCCCAATAATTAACAAAGTTATCCAAGTAAATTTTGTGACAAAATATCAAGCACAGTGTATTTAAAACACTAGCAGAAAGCTGTATCCAGAACGATTTGAAATTCCCGGCCTGCGGTCTAAATTCAAAGATCCCGCCGCCTCCAGGTGTGACGGAAGGCGCCGGCATTTTATAATTCAAACCGCATGGAGGTTTCCCGGGCACTATCGGGGTGATCGGTACCCTGCAGGAACATCGGCTGCTGTAGATAGCTCAGCAGATCGCATCCCCTGCATCCCCACCATGGAGGGGGTGCCGATCGTCCTGCAGGGCTCTGATCAGCGCTGGACGAGTCCAGCTCGTCCAGTGCACTTTTAGCAAGTCAGCACTGGACGAGCTGGACTTCTCACAACCGCTAGGGAGGTTAATTATGGGTTAAGTGTAAGTAGTGTCCATATAGTGAGCAAGATAAATCAGAAAGGTGAAAAAATATGTGGCAGGGGTGAGGTCTGTGTGTGGGTGCCTAGGGTATATGTGGTGCAGTGTGTGATTAAAAAAAACCTGAAATGTGTGTGATAACAGCCAATGAAAAAACAAAACGTCCCAGTCCTAGCTTTGTGTAGGGACCCAAGTGTAGTAAATGGTGACAGGTGCAGGCTAGTAAAAAGCAACATGGTGAAAGTACTAAAGCAAATGGTGAAATTCTTACTTAGTCAATGCAGAATGCAGCCCATGTATTGAAGGTCTGAAAGAAAGAGTAAATGAGTTGTAATCTGGAGTAGTAATTAAAGCATTAGCTAATCCATTGAAAAAACATACTTTCTAGGAGTAAGCCTACCTGACAGCTCTGAAAAGGTTCAATTGTAATGAGGGGAAAAAGGTTGATTTTTTCTTTACTATGGTTGTCTGGGTGATAGTTCAGAGGGTTTAGAAGCTTGTAGGTCATCATCGGACAATTTCTCGTCTGAATCAACACTTAATAGTAAAGATTAATTTAGGAGCAGGGTTAATTCTTTAAGTAAGAGAAAGGCTTAGGCTCCACTATGCGTTAAGGATGCGCTGTGTTAAGGGATCCAACAAACGCAACCCATGCGTTAGGGATGCGTCAGGGATCCGTTTTTTTGTGTTTATATTTATACCATGAACGGATTGAACAACAATGCATTTCAGCAGACTCCATTCATTTTCTATGGGTACGTTGATGTACGTTGGCTTACGTTGCTTAAAGTCAACGCAGTGTTCTGTGTTGACGTACGTCAGTGTTTGTTCAGTGTTTCCGTAGGGGCATGTGG
>CM070032.1:51727536-51766725 GCA_036250615.1 Ptychadena robeensis
CCCCCCATTGGTCTTGGAATGTGTTTTAATAGGGGAATGGTGTGTACAGCGATTCTCTGTATCTGAGACTGCAGCCTGTTGTTGTTGCCTACATATTAGTAGTTCTGACACTAGTCACCTCAAAGCTCATTTAGGGGATCTTTTCTCTTCCCTCTCCCTCCGCCTTTGCCTCTTCCCCTCCCCTAGTCCTTTCCTCCCTCTTACTTTCTTCTTATGGTTTTCATATCTTCATCCCACATTCATGCACACATTTGGATTAGGGTGCTATACCACTTCACTTCTCATAGCCTTAGTCACATTTCACTAGAGCAAACTTTATAACCTCCCCCACATAAGATCTTGTACAGTGAATACTGTGGGCAATTGTGGCCATTTACTTTCAATCATTAAAATTGACTAATATCTAACCACCTATATTTTTATAGACAATATTGTAGTCCTCTGGGCCCGATCTGTCCTGCTGTGTGCCCCCGTTTCCCCGCCAACTGGCGGCGCCTGACCATGGGGCTGGGATTGGATACCGTGGATCAACCGGGTTCAGGTAGCTTTGTACTCCAACTCACCTCCATACCATAACAAAGGACATTTGGCGCATACTAACGGATACACCTTCCTTTCTTGCAGTGACTGATTATACTCTTCATGCTTATGCTTGTCCTGATAAAGTTGGGTTGTGAAATGCGTTGACCCCTTAATGCATGAAACCTTTCTTGATTTACTGGTTGTATATACCGATTATGTAATAACTGATACACGTGTGCATATACAATGCGTTTTGTTTGAAATCCAGATACTATGAATAAATATATAAGCTATTTCTATTACCATTGTTTGTACAACTGTATCTGTCTCAAAGTCCATCTCTACACCCACCCGATGGATTTGGGGGTGAGAAATCTTTGTGTGCAATAGAAATCCTTAGGATATTATAATTTGAGGATGCTGACAGATCATTGACTTTCATTTTCACTTCTTACATTTGGGCTCTTATTTAAACCATAGTATGTCTGTATGGTCCTTTTTCCATCACATTTCAAGACTCAAACTGTGCCCCATGTGCCGATGTGTCAAAATTTTAAATCTCAAAGCTTGTAATTTTTTGGCCCGAATGAACATGCTGGCTATGCGCCCATTGTCCATCTTTGTTAACATATGGTTTTGCCATAGGACTCAATGGTCCTTTTCCCTTTGCATTAAAGCAGCAAGAAAAAGGCTGTAAACCCTTTGAGTTTTGTGCACATGTTACAGAGTGTGCTTGTTGCTTTGCCACATGTAATCGCAGAGGACTGCAATGTGATATGCCGAGATTCCTCGCCCCTTTCATATGTGTCTCATCCATAAATCAAATTGCCCTGCTGCTTTGGCCTCATTGATGACACCAAAAAGGCAGACCCAGAAAAGGCCAGAAGGTCCTCTGATACTCTACTTTGCCACTGTCTTCTCTGGGATAGCTGAGTATCCCCAGGTGAAGCACAGTGTCTGTTTGTGGGGTCAGCAAACGTACCCCAAGCTACACCCAGGGCAGGAGGTTAATGCAGCAGAGACATGGGCTGAGGCTCAAAAACTTTTGTCTTTTCCTATACTGTGCATGATATAAGCCAGTTGACTACTGGCCAACTGCTCAAAAAGTTATGTCTTGCATGGTAAGGTATAAATGAACATATACATGTATTCTGTTTACATTAGTAGATTGAAATGCATGTGGTTCCAAGTCCCCAATAGGTTAGGGTTCTTTTATTTGGTTATGTTGAATGAGGAATGTGCACCACATCATGGAAAGTAGTGATGGCAGAACTTCGGCCAGGTCTGTCCGCGACGTCCGACGTCCGCCTGTTCATGGGCAGATTAAAATTTCCCACCTCTAGGCAGGGAATTTGAATCGGGAAAACCAGTAGTGACGTCAATGGTGTCACACACGGTACCTGAAACTCATAGTTCCTGGTTCCGATTGCCAGATGTGACGTCACTTCTAATTTTTCACTGGAAAACCTGGTTCTCTACCCGGCGGGTCAAACACCCGTACTGCTCGCTGGCTAGAAGGAGTGCAAACATCCATTACTAATGGTAAGTAGTGATGGCCGAACTTCGGCCGTGTCCATCTGCGAACGGGCAGAGCGGACTTTTAAAAAAGTCCGCCGTCCGCCCGTTCGCGGACACATTCAAATTCCCCGCCTCTAGGCAGGGAATTTGAATCGGAAAACCCGGATGTGACGTCAGTGACGTCACATCCGGTCCCTGGAACGCATCTTGGAACGCATAGTTCCTAGATGTGTTAACCAGATGTGACGTCACTGACGTCACATCTGTGTTTACGAGCCGGAATTTCACTGAAAGACCAGGTCCTCTACCCGGTCTTCAGTGAAATATTCTTCCTGCGGCGGGATCTCGCTGCTAATGATCCCACCGGAGGAAGAATAGAGGGCTCCTTCTCGCCGGTGAACAGGGCGGGTCGAACACCCGTACTGTCTGCCGGCGAGAAGGAGGGCGAACATGCTTGTTCACGGCCGAACTGTCCGCCTTGCGGGCAGTTCGGCCATCACTAATGGTAAGCAACATGTACCAGCTGTCAGTTCCATACAACTTTAACATTTAACTGATTAACCATGTTTAGGGGTTATTTACAGTATATTTGCACCTGTTTTGCACATTACTGTAAGTGACCACCTTTGCTACTGAGGTTTCTTTCTGTGCGTTCCACATTTACCACTATACATTCTTGTTTTGCTTTCTATCATAGTGGATGGATTATTTAACTTTAGTATTTTTTTTATAACCAGTATAACCTTTAGATTTTTGATTAAGTGAAGCCAAGGGACTAATTACAGTTTATGGCTGTGTTATATATAAATAAATACGATAAACTTACATCATATGAAAAAATATTCTAAAGAAATACTCAGCTGGAGGAGATCTGGAAAGTATATCTATTTTCACAAGAGGAAATTATTAACAAACCTGTGCTAAAGGCAGCAAAAAAGCAGTTGGGAATAAATGATTTTCTAAACCATTAATCTTTACCTACTTTAACTGAGCTAACCATTGCAAGCCAATGAGCACACTTAGGAATTTGATCTTGTTAACCTGTATCGTCAGCAGTATTTCATTTAAAGACTAATTTAATAAACAAAAAATTTAAATTAAATCTGTTTCATCTTCAAATATTTACAATTAATAAAACACATAAATGAACCTTGACAATAAAATAAACATATCACTTTGAAATATTCTTGACATATAACACCGTTTTTAATTACTAATAATTTTAAGGGTGATTGCCATAATGCATTTACAAATAGGAAAATATGTTTCTGCCTAAGTATGTAAAGAAATCTCATGCTGATTCACATTATAGCGGCATTTAAGGTTAGGTTTTAGATAATAATGGATATAATATTACTAAAAACTTAATGATAAAGCTGCTAATTGCTTTGATGTGGTATACCACCATGGTTGAATTACATTTACCTTTGCTATTTTTAACACATAACAATATGTTTTTCTACTGTAACCTTCCTAGAATTAATCCAGAGTGTAGCTCGAGGTTTACAAACAATACTCAACCCGAGTTAAACTCCTTCTGGGTTCAAACACCTTGGTGTCATTGATGCGCATGCATTGGCACTCTGGGTCCTCACAACCTTGCTGTCAGTGCTGAATGTGAAGGGTGGGAGGGTAATTTTAAATAAAAAAAAAAAAGGGGAAACATGGTCTCAACACCCAGAGGGTTAACTATGTGTTACTTGCTCAAGCTACTTTACCTTCTATTGGACAAACAAATTACAAATGTAGTTTGTGTGAGAAACATTTCAAGATATCTACACTGCCTGGCCAAAAAAAGTCGCCACTCAAAAAAAACCACATTTGAATATTTCGTTATGTTATGTGTTGTACTCTTGTTCCATACTGTATGTTTGACATTATTTTCCTGAGACCCACACTATCTGCTATATTATACATTACACGCCTGACTTCTGAACCCTAACACATCTCATCCCAACACTGTATATGCTATATTGTGCATTTTACTTCTGACCCCTGCATCATATGTGCCATATTGCACCTGATTTCTGCACAAAATGTATGTCACTCTGTGTGCATTTTCGGTTTTGGAAACAAATATAGTGCAAATCAGCTGTAAAGAATGTACCTACTTTGAACCATTAATGTTCATCACAGAATATTGTCACAAACAATGAAAATAACCTGTGAAATAGTTAACTCGTGGATTTAGGTTTGAAGAAAATGAAAAAAAAAAAGATATTCTATAAATAAAGTTGTAGCTGCATTCTAAAGTATAATTTTTCTGTACAGTTTCCCTGGTTATAGCAATTAATATAAAACCACAAGAGTAACAAGCCTGTCATTCCTTAAGGCACTGCATAATAAATGCAATTTAAACGTTTTAAAAGTGTTGTAAGTTTAACCGTTATGTTAAACAAAGGCATTTGGTCATCATTAAACAAAACCCATGGTTTCACTGTTTCCTTTACATAATTTCAAGAGCTGCTTTCTTTCTATTGAAAGTTTTGTGATTAACAAGAGGGTATGTGAAACAGATATACATGAACCATTCTAATGCTACAATTAACAATGTATCTAAAAGAAGAATCATATGCTGGCGACATATACACAAAAGGGGGTTTCTGAGGGTCTTCTGTTTACCAAATGATTTTAAGCCAGAGACTTTTAAATACAATTTAGCCCCATCTGGGGTATAATTTATAAAAAATAGATATATATATATATTCAATAAAACAACAACAGCGGCAGTTTGTTAGACTGTCAAGATTGACATATACAAGTGTTCAAAATAAATGCTCGGGAGGAATGGGGACCTCCTGCAACTGGTGGTCCCCGTTTCTCCCCATTCAACAGTTGATCAGACCTCCGTTGTTACGGGGGTCAGCGATGATTGGTGTGCACTAGGATTTGTTCGACGCGTTTCGTCTTTTGTTAGACTTTATCAAGAACACCCGTGCACTTTAGGGCTTGATGATGGGCTAATTTACCTGTCCTTTCTTCCCCTTTTGTTTTGACCATACAGTTGTTGTGTTCTAGGTTTTTTTCACTTTTATAAGCAGGTGGGAGGTCACCAACCTTGGATGCCTGCGTTGTGCCAGGAGAGAGAGGGGGATCCCCCATCCAGTAGTGGATCACCAACTGAAAACCTGTCCTCAGATGTCCCGACGCCCGCCCCTCTGACCACCGATGCTCCATTGGACATGGTCGGGACATCTGAGGACAGGTTTTCAGTTGGTTTTTAATTTTTGTACAAAAAAAAATGTTTCTAAAAGAAAAAATATATTTTCAGAGGTTAATTACACATGCCATGCCACCATACTGGACATACCTACACTTTACAGTGAACTGGTAGTTTTTCAACATGTAGCAGTAAAATACACATACATACTTTACAGAAAAGCAAAACAATATTATTCAGGATGTATAAATTCCTCACATCAAACAAATCACAATTTTAAATTTTTGTCTGGTTTTAAATTTTTTGTCTTTTTTTGGTCATTTGCTTTTCATTAGAGTATGCATCAACATGTGATCAATGATGTGAGTAGCTGAACCAAAAATATAATGTATTACAATATACCAGTGCAATAGTGGATCTATGAATGAATCCAATGTGGGCAAAATGCATCAAGGATGACCCAAGATATGTCAGAATATGTGGGCGCTTCATGGGAAAGGTTTATGCTTCAGATTCAGACGTGGAAAAATCTTCAGGAAACTAAATTAACATAGAACCAAAGGATTTCACCATTACCTTTAATGACTCGTGAGGAAGCCTCCTTGTGGGGTGAAATGCGTTGACTATATGGGCCAGGAACAGGCCCCAGTTCTCTGTTGGCACAGAGTGTTGCTTTCAATATTTATGGTATTGACATTTATGTGACATTTTAACATATTTGTGTTTATTTTTGATATTGCACTTTTTTGTGTTTTATAGATTTTGGATTTCTATCTGAACAAATACATTTGTGAATTCTGTTATCACAATACATCATCTTTTTGCACCTTAAAAGTCCCACAAGATTAGCCACCTCATTGTTAGAGTTCTAACAATGAGGGAGTAGAACCCTACTATTAGAACTTTTTTTTCTATATGTATATATTAGGATGTGGTCCCATTGATCTATTTTTTCTATTTTTTTTACAATACTCATCGACCAGCCCTGAAAACCCACCTCTTCAATCTGGCCTACCCATCTTCTCATTCCTAACCTCACCACCCTGACAGTCCTATCCCCCTTTCCTATTATATACTTTGTTCATAGATAGATAGATAGACAACCTCATAGATTGTAAGCCTGATTGGGGAGGGATCTCTTCTCCTCAGGTGTCATAGTCTGTACTTCTGATGTTAGCTTGTGTTGCATCTCAACCCCTATTTAATGTACCCTATTTAATGTACATGTGTTGGCGCTATATAAATAGAAGTTAATAATAGTCATTACTATTCATACTGGATTATTTTGTTAATTTTTTTATTTTTAGGACACTAAAAAAGAACATTTAATATATATGGTTTTAAACAAAGCAATAAGAATAAAATTCTGTCTTCTAACCATATTAGAATTCTGGTCGTCTAAGGGATACTTCTACATATGTCATCAATGGATATAAGATTCAAATAAGATTAATAACTGGATGTTAACAGATTGAGGAGTTAGGTCAAAACATTGAATCTAAAATGACCAAATGAATTACATTTTTTGGGTAATTATATGGGAAGACATAGAGGCTGATTTATCAAATCAAAGAGCATTATTCAAACTGCAGTTAAGTCAAACAACCCTCTTAGCAATCTGAACTCATTTAGACTGATTAATTTGCATTTTTTGAGGAATTGTTGTGGGAGCCTTTTAGCCTTCAATGTCAAATTTGTCTTTGTGGATGTTTATCTTAATTTAGGCAGCATTCACACCTCTGTATTTTATTCTTGCTGCATTTGTTCTGTGGTTTCCACACAATGAGCTTTCCACAGGGATGAGCATGCAAACATGCAGAATGCATTTGTGGGTTGTCCTTTTTATTTATTTTTTACATATTCCAGTCAGAGGTCTCTAATGTTTTATAATCTTGATGCATTATTTGTCATCCAACTGCAAGATAAAGCGCAACACTATATACAGCAGTTCTCATGTGTGTGCAGGGAAGCTGTCATAGACTGCCTGGCTGGCACACACAGCAAAGACAAATCCTTAGGCCATCACTTGGCTGTGGGGGTAAAAACTTTGCCCCAATAAAAAGCACATAGACCCCCATATTCACTTCTGGAGTGAATATGGTAAATTAATATTTAATTTAATATGGTAAATTATAATATCCTCTAACTGGTATGCGAGCAGGGCTGGATTTTCTATTGTGTATATATATATATATATATATATATATATATATATATATATATATATATAATATATATATATATTGTGGAGGGTTCAGCCCCAAAGGGATGCTCTCAATTACTTAAATCCTCACGACAGGGATCTCTTGAGGGCTACCTGCCCATGTTTATTGTCCAAAAAGGGTTAATGCAAATAAAAAACAGTCTTCAGAAAAATGCCAAGTCATCTGGCTCACCATACTTGTCTTTAGAAATATTAGACCACTGGTCTCAACGCAGCAACAGGCCTGGGCCCCACATTTCTGGTGAGCCCCCCTGTATCCACTGCTTAAATGGCCTATGGTCTATTATCTTGTCAGGAGCCTTGACACTCTGGTCTTAGCTCCTTATGTGGAGACACACCCAACTTCACACTCACTCGTCAGTAGATGTTAACCTGGGTGTGTACCTGGGTGGAATGGGAAGCTCCACTCAATTACTTCCTTCCTATTCCAGAGTCCAGGACCCTCTTACAAAAACTAAACAGAAAACCGTAGTTGCTGAGCAATACATTCCCAGACTTCCATGATATATCATCTAATGGTATCACAGACTAAATACATGGAAAATACATGGAAAATATGCCACTCTGGTAGGACCCATCCCAACATTCCTTCACAATATACAGCATATTTGTGTTGTAAAAAGCTAATAAAAACTGCATTATTCTTCTACAGACACTAATCTTTGGTCAAACTAATTAACTAACTAACTAACCAACCATCAGAACTACTACCCCTCCACTATTTACATCGTACATTCTAAGGGTGACAATATCCCTATTT
Source organism: Ptychadena robeensis (assembly GCA_036250615.1). NCBI lineage: Eukaryota > Metazoa > Chordata > Amphibia > Anura > Ptychadenidae > Ptychadena > Ptychadena robeensis. The sequence goes on from CM070032.1 coordinate 51,735,721, forward strand.
GTGTAAATATGTTACCATTCCATTGTTTCAACTGTTTGTGCACATTACCTGGGCTTCTGGTCACTGCTGATTGGCACATTTTTCTGGCTACATTATTGTTTTTATTCAAACCTATTGCCGCGCTACCCCGGAAAGGCTGGAAAGAGAATAGCCGTAGCTTTCCAGGGATATGCAGCTTTCATGGGAGCCCAGCTCATACAGAGTCTGTTCTTCACACAAACTCTGGACAGGCTGGGCTCGTCACAACCGCTAGGGAGGTTAAGAAACATGACTACCTCGAAAGAGGGCAATAAAAAGGTCCAACATCACCATAAAAGCATAAAACACATCAATATATCACAGCAATAAATTAATGTGTCCGGTTTTGTCTGTAAACCAACGTGTTTCTGTCCTGGAAGGGGATTCTTTAGGGTTTTTTTCTAATCAAGCAACAGACACTAGAAAGAAACAACATATATATAAGTATCACTTTGCATATGTTCAGCATTTTGTCCCTCAAGGAGCCATGTATGGATATCAAACCCCTCCCCCTAGACAAAAATAACAGTTATGCTGAACAATCTTGACACCTACCTCCTAGTTGGAAATGGGTAGAGGGTGAAAGATTGTGATGAATAGGTAATAGGTCACACTATTCTGCCGTTCAGGGATTTTACATCAGCAACTAAAATAAATAATCAGTGCATCCTAGAATTAGGTAGCATGTGACCTTTTTACCATGTGACATTGTTCAAATCAAAAGACAATTGCTAGGCTCAGTAAAGCAGGGTACAGATGGCTCGATATTTGAGCCGTCCAATGTACCCTGCAGCAGCGTGATGACATCATTACGCTGCTGTCAGATATCGGCTGGCTGGTGAGACACAGCTCTGCTCTCCCCTCTCAGCTGATCCTTTGACTGGAGATCAGCGGTCTCTAGGCAAAGCATCGGACATCGGCTTTATTTACGGTCATGTCCGATATGGCTGTTTTCAAGTGGGATTGATTGGTCCCACTCCAAAACAGCGATGGGCGCACATTGTATGGGCCAGATAGATGGCCATGAGTGCGCAGGTTCGGCCATCGATTTGGCCCATATCTTAGCATCTGTACCCTGCTTAAGGCTTAATTTACACTTTGGTTTCCTGAGCTGCTTTCAGCCAGCAGCAGCTTGCGGAGCTGCATGGAAACAACCTGTTACTAGTGCCTGCAAAATTGTGCAGGGGTACGGGGGACAGTTATAGTGGGCAAAAACCTGAAAACCGACTGGCGGATGCCTAATGTAGCAGCATCGTCATATATTCCAATACCAGCTGCTGCTACTGATTTGAATTCTAACAAGGTAAGTATTAGTGAATTAGGTTACTTTTGCACTGAATAAGAATGGTGGTGTTGTAAAAAGTAAATCCAATTGGCTGACTTTTTTATTTGGTTGATAATCTTTAATATGATAAAAGCGCTCATCCGTTGGATTCCAATGGACTCTGCTATCTTGTGTTTTATTGTTCCTGCTTTATTAAATAAAACTATGAATATACCTTTATGTGGCAAGCTCAAGAGTTTTAACAAAAAGACCTCAAACAGACATTGTGCAAAACCTAATCTCTGAAATCATTACCTGATCATCACTAGAAGTCATCAATTTAGAAAAAAAGGGATTCTCTTTGTATTAGATAAAGAATGTGACAAGAATATAAAATGTCATTTCTGTTTTATATTCAGCAGGGTTGAGCAGCAACTAGGAATAAAAGTTATCCTATTGTACATAATGGTTTTCAATATATTGTTCAATATAATATGAGCTTAGTCATTCGTTATTGAAAAGAAGAAATGTGAAATTTAGATCTTTACAGCAAACCGTGACAGCATGTCTTGAAAATCCGTTTGAGGAAAAATATACCGCAATGGAAGCTGGAAGCTTTTTTTTTTAGCATACTGAACTGTGAGCAAATAAAGCATGAAATATATAAACGTGTTATTTTAATTATAGTTGTTCTTTGCTTTGATGGGAAGACATAATAAAAGCATAATGAAAAAATGTGTACATAAATAATTTATTCAGTTATCAAAATAAATGTGCACAATAATATTTTAGTCAGTTATCAAGAGAAATGGTTGGAAAAATTTAGTCAAGAATCCAATTGGAGAGACTTATTGAGTTGCTCATGATAACTTATTTGAGAAGAACTGTTGTATTAGCAAACTTTTTACATGGTTGGCTTCAGGCCGGAAGACAGTCAGCAGCCATCTTCAAACCAAAGCCATGTGGCTGTTTGCAACAGTTGAGTGCATTGTGTGGTTATGGTCAATCAGTGGAAACTGCCCCCATGTTGTCCTTATGAGCAATTGCCTGAAAACCGACCACTATCTATGGTCAGTGAAATCTGAATTCACCATTAGGAGGTTATGCTGGTCTACACTATGATGCCTTGCATACTCTATTCAACAATTGGCCATATAGGCCACTCATCAATTAACTAGCCAATCATCTGACAAAGAAGCTGGCATAAAGCCATACTGTACCTTTCTAAAAGTAAGACAGTATTTACATACTGTTTAAGGTTATAATATGGACTATGATGCTCTAGAAGGTAACTAAACGGAGGTATAAGTATATGAGTACATCCTTTGACATTATTTAGCAAAATATAAAATTACTATAGAGCAGGGTGGGCAAACTTTTTGACTTGTGGGCCACATTGTCTTCTTAAATTTGATAAAGGGGCCAGACCAAGAGTCTGTAATGGCCAACCCACCATGGGTGTGCCAATTCCATGCATCTCCAGCATCAATGATGATGTTGGTGATGTGTCATAGGCGACGTGTGACAGGGACATTGTTATCTTTTTACATTTCCTGAAAAAATCATTGCAATGATGAGATAATTAAAGGCTGCCTGTGGCTATGAGGATGCGTCCATAGTGTCATGATCATACTACTGCATCATGCCCAATGCAATGTTTATTTACCCTCTCATTATGTCCACTTATGGCAGAGAGAAAGTGGAGGGCGACATCTATTTTACAAGGTGGCAAAAGGCCAGAAAAGAAAGCTAAATGGACTGGATCCCGCCCCCGGGCCTAAATTTGCCCACCCTTGCTGTAGAGTGTTTTTAGTATAAATTGACTACATTTATTCTTTGTCTATTCAGTATAGTTTGTCCTGAGTCTACACCATTTTGGATATATACCTTGTGTGTGGGATTAAAATATGTTTTAGCAGTGAAACCCTTTTAATGTTCTAGGGCATGCCTTTCCAAATGAAAGTCCAGCAACTGCTGAATGCTTATCACCTGTTTTGGGCACCAAAGAGTACAGCCTGTGTGATCAAAAACATCACAAGGTCAATGGTCATGTACCTTTGGAATACACTCCGGCTATGAATTTCATGTCTTATAAGATTTGTCAGTAATATTGCCAATAAAAAAAAACTGGCAATACACGGCTCGATGAAGAAACAGATTAGAGCAACATCGTGTGCCGTGTTAGGCATTAAGACACCCCACGATTCACCATCTAAAGATCGGATCTTAAAATACCTTCCTGGAAACTCTCCTACGGATAACTAAACATTATCATTTGATATATATGGACTGACTCATTTAGAATCTTTTTTAATAGTTGTAATAAATATTGTTTTATCTGCATCTATGTGGTCTATCGTTTTCAATTCAATACATTGAAAGTCCCTGGGGGTTGGCCGCCCCCTGCTCAGGTTGGCTAGAGCCATTTGAGATTTTGTTTTGTATATTGTCTTTGGGATGTTGTGCTAACTCCTGATTGCTACAGGTGTCCTATTTAAACCCTATTGATAGAGTCACCATGCTGTGATTGATTGCACGGGAATCTACCCATATATGCCCAGCTTAACAGTGGTCACACACATACTAGCTAATAATCTAATACTAGCCATACACAGCCCGATAAATAGCCCGATCAACCAAGCCCGATCAAAATTTTTCGTTAATCGGGCATAAATTTAGTTTTGCCCACATGGTCCGACAGAGCTTTCCCGATCAAAATTTAGCAGAAAATCGGCCATCACATGATCGGACATGTTGGAAAATTTTAATCGGTCCAGTTACATCGTTCTACTTTTCTTGTAGCGCCCGACTTAATGAACACCGATCATCCCCGATATTACTATTACTTCCCATTGAATGAAAAATTGGATGACAAAAATGATGATAAACTCCGACTATGATATACGATCAAAACTGTTACATCGTTCAAAAATAAATTTTTCTATGTGGGGATTTTTTGTTAGATCATCCGAGTAAACACCGATTTTTCTATCGGCAAACTTCGATCGGGCTTGGTTGATTGTGCTATTTATCAGGCTGTGTATGGCTAGCTTTAGTCTACTCATGGACTGGGACCCATCAATTAAATTAGGATGATAGCAGCTTTATAACAGCATTTATACTACTCAGCATATTGGTTTAGTGATCAAGTGTTAATCACAGTGTCAAGTGTAGGCTTCTCAACCTGAAAGAGGGTAAGATTGGTTTATGCATACTAGGTTTTTCCACATTTTCTTTTACCCTCTATAAAGTATGCCTAAATCATTATGGCTGGGTATAGACGTTCCCCATTCCTGTACGACCCGACCGCCGATCCGATGCCGTCGCCTTAGGGATCAGGTCGTGCAGGAACCGGGTGCAGCAACTAGCAGGATTATGCTAAAATCAGCTGTCATGTCGGATCGCACATGGATCATCATGGATGGATGGTTAATTTTAATCCGATCCCATTAATTCGGCTGGGTATGGCTGCCACAAAGGGTGCTGGCCGATTCCCGGCACTAGTGGGCTCCTAGTGCCAAAATCAGTTCGGGAGTCGACGGTAAATCTTACCGTCTATTCCCAGCTTTAGACTGTTGAGAAACAAGTTGCCTATTGTACCGCTGGCTAAGATAACCATTGTGCCATAGAAACATTTCTGCATAAAATGTGTTCTGCACATGCAACATTTGTGGTAGTTAATGTGCATGAAAGATATAATGCAAAAACATACTTGTGACCTTTAACCACTAACAGCTTTATTCTTTTTGTTCTCTAAAAAACTGTCAAATTGGCTTTAACTGTACTATTGTCTGTAGCATTCTTATTTTTCCTTGGTGCTGATAATGCCTCTTACATGGTTTATCTTTTACACATAAGTATGCAGCGTTTTTCCTTTATATTTCAGCGAATCACAATATATCATCAGCAAGGCTGTTTATCACTGTGTCATGGCTCAATTTGAAGTGTGAATTTGGCAGTTCTTACTAGCACATGAAATATTGCTGATCCTGTCCTTGAAGAAAAGAAAGAAAGAAAAGCAAATATGCAATTCTGTTTAGTTTTTGATGCCCTTAAACCTGCAGAAATCTGCTAACACACTGACAAAACTCCTGACTGGAACAAATCCGAAGAAGCATGTAGTCAGGCGACACATAATGCTGTATATCCATTTGCTTCAAAGACGGCAGATGTATTTGTTGTGCATGTAACCAGGTCAAAGGCTGCTCAGCTGCAGGAACAAACTTGATTAAGACTGGTGATAATGTTTCCACAGATTGTAATTTATCTCTTTTTGAAAACGTTATCTCTGTTCTATAGCCATCAGTCAGAGCAAGGTTAACAAATATTCAGTGATGAATATTTGAAAGCTACTTAGATACTGTTCACAGAAATCCTTTGATATGTCTGTCATACACAACAAATGTATAAAAAGTACAGCAAAAGCCTCCCATACACCTTACAATCTTACCATACAATTTCTGTACAATCAACCTTTCAAAACCATGTAATATGAGGACCTTTCTTAAGCCCCCCATACACCACATACAATTACCATGCAATTTCTGTACAACCAACTTTTCTTCTACCAAAAAAATGTAATATGAGGACCTTTCTACACCTTCCAACCACTATGTATTCTATCAGGGAGGTCACTATACTACATAGTTGTTGGTAGGTCTCATGGAAATTGTATGGAGGAACCTAAAGGTGTATGGGGGGCTTAAACCTTCCAATCACTATGTATTCCATCAGGGAGGACTTGGCACTACATAGTTGTTGGTAGATCTAAAGGAAATTGTATGGAGCTGTGTGCCTTTATACTCTTTATTCATAAAATATTTATCTTATACGTTGTTGTTACATTTGTTCATATTTCTATTTCCCTTATGTGTGTGCAGTACGAAAATTAAAAAAATCCCTGTAGTGAAGTTAACCACAAAAAGCATATTCAGGGTTTTATTACCCACCATGTTTTTTAATGAACACGTTTCAAAATATGACTAAATGTTTTTATGTAATATACCATGATTGTGCGAGAACTCTTACAAAACGTTAATTTTCTGTAATTTAGCTTTTAGTGCTCTGAGTTAGTAAATTGATTATCAGCTTGTAGGTCAGGGCAGGGCAAATTTTTTGACTCATGGGCCACATTGGCTTCTTAGATTTGATAAAGGGGCCGGACCAAGAGTCTGTAATGTCTGAACCGTCATAAGTGTGCCAATTCCATGCATCGTAGTGATGTGTAATAGGCGACATGTGACTTGGACGTTATCTTTTTAAATTTCCTGCACTGAAAAAAAAAATGCTCATTCATTGCAAGGGACAGAGATAATTCCTAGAGACTGCCTGTTGTCACCATGAGGATGTGTCATGATCTGATCACACCACTGCATTGAACCCAAGGCAACATTTGGACACCTCTAGGCATTAGGTGCACTCATAGCAGAGAAGAAGAGGAGGAGAGCATCTTTTCAACAAGGTGACATAGGGCGTAGAAAAGGAAAGCTAAACGTGCCGGGCCTTAGTTTGCCCACCCCTGTTCTAGGGCTAAAACATGACATTTGTTTATTTATTATGAATTTGGGAGAACATTGTGGGAGATGTGGCATTTATGTTGAAATGTAGTATATGTAGCATAAATAGTACAGTATATCAAGAACCAAAACTATGCTGGCTCTACATAACATAAAGTGTAGTACAGTATATTTTAAGCTCCAGGAACTGAAACAACAATAACATATTTGTTCAACACAAACTGTTTTTTTTAATTAAAAAAGTGCTTTAAGTACACCGACTGAGGAAATGAAATGTCAGCTTTTCCCTAAGCACTAGTAAGGTGTTTTCTCACAATGCCATGACAATACTTTTCTTTTAAACAAGATTTCTCTTTTCTTCTCAAAGTGCTGTTTTTAATGTACTGGCAATAGACTTTATAGAATAGAATAGATTTTAGGTGTTGGGATTTAATGTGAACCTCTTATTGTGCTCATTCAAGTCAAGTAAATGTTGTGTGTGTGTGGCCTCCATGTGCCTGTATGACCTCCCTACTATGCTCCTGATCGTGTGGCGGATGGTCTCCAGAGGAATCTCCTCCTTAACTTAGACTAAAGCATCCCCCAACTCCTGGACAGTCTGTGGTGCAACGTGGCGTTGGTGGATGGAGACATGATTTCCCAGATGTGCTCAATTGGATTCAGGTCTGAGAAGTCAGCCAATCGATCATTCCCACAAAATCCACAGATTGCTTTCATCTGTGAAGAGCAATGGGCACCAGTGGTGAATTGGAAATCTTGGTGTTCTCTAGCCAAATGCCAAACATCATCCGCATGGTTTTGGGCTGTAAACACCCCCCCCCCCCTATAGCCCCTCATACTACTCTCATGAAGTCTGTTTCTGACCATCTGACATACACATGCAATTTGCGGCCCGCTGGAGGTAATTTTGCAGGGCTCTGGCAGTGCTCCCTCCTGTTACTCCTTGCACAAAAGCGGAGGTAGTGGTCCTGATGCTGGGTTGTTGCCCTCCTGTGGCCTCCTCCACATTTCTGATTTACTGGCCTGTCTCCTGGTTGCGTCTCCATGCTCCAAGACAGACACAGCAAACATTTTTGCCACAGCTTTTGCCATTGATTTGTCATCCTGGATGAGCTGCACTACCTAAACCACTTGTGTGGGTTGTAGACTCAATCTCATGCTACTACTAGACTGAAAGCACCACCAGCATTCAAAAGTGACCAAGACATCAGCCAGAAAGCATAGGAACTGAGAAGTGGTCTGTGGTCACCACCTGCAGAAACACTCCTCTATTGGAGAGGTCTTGCTAATTGCCTAGAATATCCATTTGTTGTCTGTTCCATTTTTACAACAGCATGTGAAATTGTTGGTGAATCAGTGTTGCTAAGTGGACAGTTTGATTTGTGATTGACTTGACTGGGAGTTACATTGTGTTGTTAAAGTGTTCCCTTTATTTTTTGAGCAGCGTAGTAATAAAAAATTGATATATATTGGTCACGGCAGATCCTGGCTTCCTTTTGCCATTTTTTTCAGAAGCTTTCTGACTTTTGATCTGATTTGCTGCAGAAAGTTGGCAAATGTTAAACAAAGATTACCAGATTTTGAAGACAGTGACATAAGTGAAGAAAGTGGCATATACAGACCAAACACCAGGAACACACTGCTAATGGAGATGGTCAAAAAAAATTGAAAATGCAAATTTGATGTTTAAATTTTTACCTTTTAACCTCCCTAGCACACTTGTGAGGTCCATGATTTTGTACCAAAACCATAGACTATAACCATAAAATATAATCATGTTTAAACACACAATTATGTACCAAAAAAAATTACATAAAAAGAAATTTAACAAAATGTATATTTTGAATGACAAAATCTCTAAAAACTTCTTTTGTATGATAGATTTTAAAACAGTATGTATTTATATTTTGTTTATTATAAAATTGTAATTCAATTGGAACTGTGTTATTTATTTTACTTTAAATTGTACTGGATACAATTAAAAACTCAAATATTCTATAGGTGAAGTATTAAAATTCCAAGGTAAGTAACAGGTAACAGATGTAGATAAATCTATGGGCTGTTTTAACACTGTGCTATATATCCAATATGTTGAAGCCAAAATGTGAATGCATATAACAAAAACACAATAATTACACCCAATTATCACACCCAATTATATGGCCCAGCGAATGAGAGCAAAGGGCTACAGTTTGGACTTTTCCAGTACCACATAGGATCTACCATTGCCCAATCTACCAATTAAAAAAAACATTTATACAATAACCCTCAACAATATTGGTGATGTCATCATTCTCAGGGGCTTTGCAATTAACACAAGCAATTTTGGTAACATGTACATACCATTTTCTTTAACTGCTTCAAACATAATATTTAATTGCTATCTGTATTCAACCCTAAAATGTGTTCATATTTGATAGAAACAATAACTACAACCTTGAGGAAAAAGACCTTGTTATAATGCTCCCCTTACCAGCTGAAGACTCTGGCATATCAAACATATGTGCTAATAGAAGGCTTTTCACAATGCGGAATGCTGTTACAGGAAACCAGACGATGCTGCAGATGTCTTATAATACACATGTATTTTTCACTCCTACAGCAGTGACCTTTTCAAACAATCTTAACAAGAACCTTTTTGTTTTCCTGGAATATTAACGATTATTTTACACTTTTGCCTCATTAATTAGTTCAGCTGTGCAGGACCCAATGCTGCCTTTATTGGGGTCAATTCACTAAGGTGTAACGAGTGCTGTATTTTCATGACCATGTTTTCATTGCCGTTTTTTTAAGATTGTTGGTGGTATTTTCAGTTTATTTTTTATATTTATTAAGCTTTTTTGTATGAAACAACTGAAGATATTGTTCAAACATTTTGGTTTTCATTTTTGCATTGTTTTGTATGAAAATATTTTTTACTCCCCCCCTTTGTTTAGCTGCTTAGTAGCCATTTGCTTCTCATAATCAGCATGTGGTTCAGGTCTTCACTGAAGTAAGACATAATTTGAATGTGCAATATTAGAGCTAAAGGGTGTTATTAATGGCTCAGGGGAAGGTGTTTGGTGTTAGAACACCATTATCTCTGGGTACACAATAGATATTTAGCCCCTCCCCCAACCCATCCCATTCTTTTAAACCAGTCTTCCTGTCTTCAAACAAGTGTCCTTTCTCATATAAAAGTACTTTACTTGGGAATTCACTGCAATGCCCCTGAACAAGGAATTGTCATCAAAATTGTTGGAGATGTAGAGAAGGGTTGTGAAAATATTCCAAAAATAAAAAGTATTGCTTTAAAGCTGGGCATAGACGTTCCAATTCCTGCACGATCCGACCTCCGATCCGATGCCGTGTAAGCTCCCGCATCATTAAGGGATTGGGTCATGCAGGATTTGAATGCAGCAAATAACGAGGATTGGGCTAAAATCAGCCATCCTGTCGGATCGCACAGTTATCCGACAGGACGGCAAATTTTACCCCAATCCCATTAGTGCCCCCAGCCGAAGAAATAAACTGCACATAAAATAAATCCGATTCTCGGCACTAGAAGGCACTAGAAGGCCGGCGTGATGACGTACCGTCTATTCCTAGCTTAACACTTTAGTAGTTTTTGCAAAACATGAGCCACAGCCATTAATCTTTAAACCTCTGGCAACAAAAGAGAGTACCCCTATGTGAAAAATGTCCAAATTGTGGCCAAAGTCGCATTAGTGTGGCCACTTTTTGGTAGTACTGCCTTAACTCTCTTTGGCATGGAAATCAGAGAGCTTCACAGTTTGCCCATGAAATTCTCTTTCACTCCTCCGGTGGTTTATGTTAGAGGACTTGCACCCCTCCACCTTTTGGCTCAGTTTATACTCTGGAAGGGTTTAGGTTTGGAGACATGCTTGAGCAGTCCAGCGCCTTTATGTTTGGGTTTATTAACATGTCGAAATACTGTCCTGTGGCCAAGTTTCCAAAGGAGATCATGCTTTGCTTCATGTCCCAGTACATGTTCCTTCAATTTAGTTCCCGGGTGTCAGCAACATAACATCCCCCCCTCTGACACACATGTATGGTTGCCACACACTCTTGAGACCATCTAAAAAATATATATTTTCTTGGTCTCATCAATCAACAGAAAATGGTTCTAGTAATCCATGTACATAGTCTGCATTTTTGTCTCTTAATTCACCCTAGCATTTGAGACAAACTCAGCTTGTCCAGAGTTTGTTAACATAATAAATCCTGCCGGACATGGGAATGTCAAAACTTACCTATGATCCTGAAACCGGGGGCAATTTTCCATTCAATCGCTCCCTCAAATCGGTTTTGGTTATCGGTCATTGGTGACGCCTAAGGGGCAGGGGCCACACCATAGGCCTCCCAGCCCACAAAAACAATCAGAGTACTGTGTACGCTGTTGTGATCACCAGTACTGTGCTGTTGAAACCAGTGCAGTACAGGCTGAGCGCTAGGGAGGTTAATGTCTGCACATTTTTCTCCAATGCATTTTGCATAAACATGTATCAAAATGTACGGCAACACTTGTTTGTATGTTTTTTTAATCATTAAGGTTTTATTGAGATAATGAAACAGGAACACTGCATAATATTAACAATATATTAACGTCACATGCACAGTGACGTCACATCCGGCAACTTGAACGCATCCTGGAACGCATAGTTCCTGGTGTGCTAACCGGATGTGACGTCACTGACGAGACGTTTTTTCACTGAAGACCAGGTTCTCTACCCGGTCTTCAGTGAAAAGATTCTTCCTGCGGCGGGATCTCGCTGCTTATGATCCCACTGGAGGAAGAATACAGGGCTCATTCTCGCCGGCGGCCAGGGCGGGTCGAACACCCGTACTGTCCGCCGGCGAGAAGGAGTGCGAACATGCTTGTTCGCGGCCGAACTGTCCGCCTTGCGGCCAGTTCGGCCATCACTATTAACAACATAGAAACAAGACATTTTTATGCATTGGGGTATAAAACAGTGTGATGTCGTGTGATGTCTAAATGTGGTACAATAACCAACGTTATAGTTAGGTCTTAGATGCTACTAGACGACAGAAGAAACAGTTGTGTAAAAAATATGAAATAATCTTGATATTGCTGAAAAACATACCCCAAATTCTAAACAATAAACTTTAAACTTAACTTAAAGCTAAACTCTATGCAACACTTGTTTTTGAAGTATGTCTATACTGCAGATCTTCTCGCCAAAAAACATCTACCTTGCCTACAAACAGCAGTGTATTCTGTAAAAATTCACCAGAATTCACCACAAGTCAAGCTGGTTAGTAACTTCAAAGATACAAATAGATAGCCAAAGGTAAGTGCAAAGTAAACCTTTAATTTTCCTTCTATTCTAGTATACTTCACTTTCTTCCCAAATGACCCAAATCTCCCATTGGTCAGATTTCTCTGAGCTGATCATTAGTGAGCAAAATGTCTAGTCTTTAGTGAACTGTTTTTTTTTACAGTTAAGCTAGCCATACACGTGTCGGATTCCATGTCCGCTCGATCACCCGTGTATGGGGGCCTTTAGTCTTTCCTTCTATGGGGTTTTGTACCTAATAATAACTAATAATGTAGCAGACTTAGGCAATCTGCTAATTAGCAGGGACATTGTGGTAAGTTATGCTCATGAGAAGATTTTATTTTTTATAGCACATTGCAACCCAATATGAATTGTGCACTTTTCCTCAGCTGCCTAAGCTTAATCAAGGGTAAGGAGGATAGGCAGCTGGTAATAAGGATGGTGGGCTGTGATGTATGTCTTTACATATGACCAGTCCTACGTAGGATTAAATAAAATTGCGCAAGTAAATATTATTTACTATGTTACGCTTTCTTCTTGACATGAAACCTTAAACTATTAAACTAATAAATAATTGTTTTTAAAGCATATGTTTCTATGGCACATTCATCCTTTGTAATTTAATTTTTTTGTATTAGTAAAAACACTTATGTTGTATAAATGTCCATTTGGTGCTGTTTGAACAGCATGGTGTTATGATGAAACAATAATGAAAAGCTAATTTTAAAAACATTTCCCTTGCAGCTAGCAGAGTTGTTATTTGTAGGTTTCTTTCAGCTCAAATGAATTGGCGTCCATAGCATGAAAATCACCATAACACCCCTTGTTAAATGGCATTGGCTAAATACCAGTGAAATTAGATATGCCCTTCTGTTCATGAGTGACTGCTCCATGAATGCCAACTAATTATCCTGGCCATAGCATCTGCAAGCTTCATTGTGCTGTACTTGGCAAACAGTTTGATGTGAACAAATATTCACAAGGTTAGTCCAGTAAAGGTTTGTCCTCTGTTCTCTATTGTTCTCTTAACTAATAGTTTACCTTGGTAATGCCTAAAATAATTGTACCATACTTGGATGTTATTTGCAAGCAATGTAGAATGTTTTTGTTAAAGCAGAATAGATGTGATTTCTTCCTCTTATTTGTATAATAGTGAGAAATTCTGTACAATAAGCCCAAATTGAAGATGAAACATGATCAGATGTAGACATTTATTATTGCCATATTTTGAATACATTGTGTAAGAAAGATACATTATGCACCCTTTTGAGGATTGCTGAAAAGCATTCCATTCTTTGCATCCCTTACTTCGAACTGCCCTGGTAAATGTATATGTATTAAAGTTTTTGCTACTAACAGGTAGTATATCTGAACCAAGAAAAGCTCAGATGGCTATTCAGTTTTTGCTCTGGCCCAATCCTCACTAACAGTTACCCAATAGTGATTATACCAAAACTGATGTTGCAGAAAAAGTACTGATTTCACCTAAAGCTAAAGTTCATTAAATTTAAACTCTTATGCTTAGTTCCAACTAGGTTCTAACTAGACTGTTTATCGCTTATTAAGTGTAGCTGGTTTGAAGCCCAAAAAACATTTTGGATGTTAACCAATAAGGTAGTATGCTTCAGTGTTTCAGCTACACTTGGCATCATGTTGCTTTATGTTCAATGCTGCTGTTGTGTTGCCCATCTTAACATATCCTAATTTTATTTTCAGTAGGGCAGTACTGGTCCTCTTTTCAGCATACAATACCTCATTAATCCACTGAGCATTGTGCCTGTTGAGGTTTCATTTATGGGAAATCAAATTACTTTACAGTGTAATATGTTTGGATTTCCTGCCTGCTCGCCACCCCCTTTTACATGCAGGTCAATGGTGTGGTGCATTGCTGACATGGAGGAGGTGGATTCTAGAAGGATCAACAAGGACACCGACATGGATGAATGCCATGGGCTAGCCTGGGACAGGAAAGCAACCCAGAGAAAATAAATGCACACTTATGACTTATGAAAATTGTTTGTTATTTGGAGAGAAAATAAAGTCTATTTCATACTGTATATATGTATCATTCCAAAAGCCTGAATATCCAGAGACCACTACTGCAGAGCATTTAGAACATTTCGGGTCAGCCATAGGCCATCTTTTGAAGGTGCTTATCAGTAGATGACAACTGACCAATTACAGTTCTGAATCCTTGACTCTTTTATTTTTTAATTTTCTTCTGAATTAAAAAAATCAATCAATCAATCTTTAATCACAATAATGGTCCAGGATCTTTTTTTTATAGAAATAATATTACCAATGATAGTAGATGATCTACCTAACAAAAATGTATCACATTACGTGTTTACCCTCTAGACATTTGTTTCACCATTTTATTTATTAAAGCGTATTGATCAAAATTAATTTAGATAAAGAAACAATGTAGTAGACAGGAAGAATGTATTTTACATAAGGAAGTAATGGCAATGGAAACATTAATTCTGGATATCCAGACAAAATCTGATTCTGCACAGAGATCACTTTAATGAGAAATGTCTGAGAAGATTCTCATTCTCCCAGGTCATGGCATGTCTGTAGTTATAGGTCAGAGCAACTTGACTTGCAGAACTTTTCTTGAAGATGTTTCATTAGTCATCCAACTCTGTTCTCAGTTCTTTAAAATGGTGAAGGGTATTTGAAGGGGCAGATCTGATAACTTAAAGGAAACGCTTGTTAATTCTGTCTTTACAGCTTCAGGAGTTTATCCTTTACCTATGGAAGTAACTTTATAAGTAACACGGCTGGGTTCTGCCCGAGGATCAACATAGAAAGGCAGTCTATGTTAAGATGGGTAAAAAGTATTAAGAATATCTCTACAGTTTGAGAAGCCTTACACAAAAATCCACCCCTAAATTACTTTTCTATTCTAAGTAGCAAACTTTTGTGGATCAGAAGGTTAATAGCCTTGCAGAAACAATATTGGCCCGCAGAGCACACTGGGTCACTGGGTAAAATGTAGAAAAAGGTTAACCTGACCAAACAAACCTTGCATTAACAAAAAAAACTGTACAATGCAACCACACAACGATTAAGCTTGTAATGACAAACTATATATATATATTTGTCTGTGTTGTCGCCATCATAGCCAATCATTACAAAGGTGTGTAAGCAATATCTACTTCTTAATCTTGCAATTGATGTCCCAATCTTTCAACCTTACTTAATTCATTGTTGATACAAAAGTACTGAAAAAATCATTTGACGCATTATAGATTTAGATTAGCAAGGTTATGGGAAACATATAAAATGTTTATATGCCATATATAATTGTTGTATATCATTTAACAACAACTTCAAACTTGAAATTTCAAATAATTTTAAACGCAATAGCTCTAATGTTATGCGGTAATTCATTGAATACAAAAGGGTAAAACTTACATCTAGGTAAGACTTACATAAGTCTGGCACAGCTTATTTAATTAAATACAGACTTATAAAATATTCTCAATAAATTAGATAAATCTACAGATTCCAAAAATTTTATCTGAATTATTTAACAACAGAAATGTAAAAATGTTCCAATGTCTTTATGCTTTACATGGCCTTAAATTTACACTGTCAGGTGTTTGCAATTAGATATAGGAAATTAATATTTTAGGTGAATTTTCCCATGCTCCAACAATAACAGCTCTATTTACTTTGTCTTTAATAATTTAATTAAAATGAATCTACAGCTAGAAACACTGGGCGATAGTTTAGTATGAAGTTTAGTGGAAGTGAAAAGGTGTTTTCTTTTCCTTTTCATTGCCAGAACATCCCAGATCTCATGTTTGAACCTTATGTAATGACTTAACATTACATGTTATTTCTGAATATTCTCTGTGTTACGGTACTGAGCTGTTATTTAAAGTGTTTGACGATATACGGTCTTCTGTTACTAAAGAAACATAGGGGTTGTAGCACTTGTTTTTGAACCATCTTTTATTTAAACTAAATGGAATATGTCTAATGGAATATATGATTGGTTCAAATGATGCAACTAAAGATTTGAACAGATGCAAGTAAACAAAAAAGTGTGCATAAACTTTACTTAACAAATTAATTTGGCTAATACATATGTGGTAAGAGAAATATTGTGCAGAAACAATTTTAGTTGAACATACCTATATATGTATAATTGCTGGTTTTTATGAGCTGCTACGCTTAAATTTGCTAATTTTATTTTACCAAGGAAAAA
The DNA here is from genome assembly GCA_036250615.1 of Ptychadena robeensis. Taxonomy (NCBI): domain Eukaryota; kingdom Metazoa; phylum Chordata; class Amphibia; order Anura; family Ptychadenidae; genus Ptychadena; species Ptychadena robeensis. The sequence continues at coordinate 51,752,038 of CM070032.1, forward strand.
ATTGATATGCAAGTAAATCTATGAAAGGTAGAATTTCATTTATTTGGCTCTAGAATTTTAATGGAGGGTATCTATATTGGTGCACAATACCCCATAGAGTGTCCAAAATAGCAATCATGATTGACTGGTTGACTGCCAAGGCACCAGAAGTAAATCAGTAAGCCTACATTTTTCCACACCTTTATTAACACAAGGTTTTTTTTATCCCTGTCTTAACCCGCTTGGCAGTATACCAGTGTGTTGCTCGTGGTAACTATCTTGTTCCAGACAACCTAGTTTAATCCTCCAGCAATGTTGACTGGCGATGCCTTCTTTGTGTATACTTGGGATCCCTACACCTGATGGATAATACAAGCATAAGCACAGGCAGCCCCCATGTCCAAGACATTACCACTGACACCAGAGAAGTGTGCACAATCCTGCGCCTTTGCATGTATTATCTGCAAAGTATACATATCCTTATCAGTGGGTTCTGTATTTAAACAGATTACAGCATAGGGCCTGCCAAGGATGTTAATTAACACATGTTTTAAATTAAAAAGTAGCCAAAAAGGTGTGATTACTTTTGTTGACTCTACTAAAATTATTTTAACGTAATATAACTTATTACTAGCATGCATGACACTTGAATCATTTTATGAGCCTGTTACACTACAAAACAACACATAACAGTTTGTTATAACCGTTCATAGTTTGATATGGAAAGACCTTTTCTCTGTGCGTAAGGATTCAGAAAAATAACACATGAATGCTGATTTTTTCTGGTGGTATTGGACAACTTCATATTACTGGTATATCTACTTTATAGATTAATTTACTTTATTCATCAGATAAAGGGAATAGTTAAACACACAGACATTTTTTTTTCATACGATTTCAAACATTCCATTTTAAACATCAGCAAAATAAAAATGCATTGTCTTAAAAATTCAAATGCAAACCACCTAAGCAAAGCATTAGGGCCTTCAGAGACCAAATACGATATTGTTAAGCATATAAAAAGGAAAAGTAAGACTAAATAATATTATAATAATAATAATAATAATAAAAATGTATCTTGTTTCATTGGTTACCAGAGATTAATAAGTATGACTTGTTTTCAGGGCTATGATTAAAAATAAGGAAACATGCTGTAACAGTTGAGAAGCAAGAAGAAATAATAGTTTTAAATAATTTTATGATAAAAAAGTGCATTCATCAAAGTTATAGTAAATCAGTTGGATGAATGAAGTTCTGGCAATTAGGAGAACACTTGAAATATTCTTTGTTAATCATAAACCTCCTCCTCTACAATTATATCCGCGAAGACAAAAAATCTAACAATCTTTATTGACAATTTTGACACATAACAAGGCAGACCTGAGCTCTGGTTTGTGATTCAATTATAACATATATTATAACAAATTAAATGTGTCAGAACATGTACAATTTCTATGTAGCTGAAGTGATCAATGCCAGATAATTTTCAGAGAATAAAGCTTTCTTTGCTGCATGGCCTTTTATTTCACTTTACTGACAAAGATGAAGTGTAATAATTCTTAGACAAGAAATGTATTTGAAAGAAAGCATTATAATAGCTTTTATCTGGGTCACTGAGCAGTTGTTGATGTCTGGTGTACAATGTCATTGAACACAGACATGTTTTTGTAAAGTAATTGAAAAAAATAGACAAAACATTGAGTTCATGGCTTGTGTTACATTTCATGGCATGGAAGACCTTAGACTTTAACCACCTCAGCATAAAGATAACTAGAACAAATCCTGTAAAAATAATATTGATTGACTCTTTTTGATTTATAGCAACAACAAATAAAATTCAGTAAAGTCAGCAGATGTTATAAGGTCATGAAGGACACATTGTGCCTAGCCCCCTTGCAATAAGAATGTAAGACCTGCATTATGAGATCATGGACAAGGCATAATGACCCTTAACCCAAACGGATTTAGGCCATATGGTATCCCATCCTTCTTTAATACTCCATATTGTTAGTTAATATGATAAAGATGACACGCTTATTTTTCTGATTCCTAATTAAGTTAGGAAATCTGTAGCAAATACACAGGTCAGTTCTACAGAAATACAAGGCAACAATACAAATTGGATTTCAGTTTTCTTTTTCAACATTTTAAAACACAAAACGATAAACGGCCGGATTTTAATCTGACCGACGGGCGTGCGCGCTCTCGCCGTCGGTCAGGTTAAAATCCGGCCGTTTATCGGCATGTCCCCACATGGGGCGACAGATGCCTGTCGCCCCACTTCTCGGCCGGCCAGAGATCCGACATGTCGGAAAATCTGAGCCGATGGGAGCCGATTGCCATAAGCAGCAATGAAGACGGCGTCTCCATCGCTGCTTATGGCCGGCACACAAAGGGTGCCTGGCCAATTGTGGGGCCCCAGAATGCAATGGGAGGCTAACGTGATGACGTCATCACGTTAGCCTCCCGGAGCGACATCGGGGGTAGTCTGCCTGCACACATCGGCGTGTGTATGGCAGGCATTATGTGAATCAATCAATTAACTGATGATAGTTGCTTCAATTTGGTTTTAGAATGGTCTAGCATAATTGTTTTTTTATTTACGGTTTACATTTAACTTTTTTCACTAAGAAAACAAGTGAGGCTCTTCTGAGTCGGACAGGAAAAAGAGCTGCTTCACCATTTCAGAAGAATGAGGAAAGATCACAATGCAATTGGTGCAGGTTAAAAACATTTCTTTTCAAGGATTAAAAAAATCAGTCCCTTGTTAAGCTTTAAGTAAAAAATTATTTTATCAAAAAATAATTTCAGTTATAAAACATAAGTCTCTAGTAAGAATATAAGAGATATGAAATACTTTTGTTTATTAGAATGTTGATAACTTTAGATGCTGTTACAACAACTGGTTCAGTTTAGCAATGGGAGTGTGGCATGTAAGTACCATAAGACGTTAAGACACTATAGTAGATTACCTCACTTGAAATTGTCAATGACTCGACTTAAATTGATGTAATTGACAATATATTTATTTTTCTGGTGACATTCCACCATAAGTCCACCCATTAGATCTCTCTAAAGATTTCTTGGGGAATTAAAGATTGAAGAGTTCCTCAACAATAGGACACTGGTGATTTGCATGGGTGGAGGCTTTATAGTACCCCCTTGGACACAAAGAGCCACCATCAGGGCAGTAGAGGGGCCCTCCCTAGATTTTTGGGCCAGGCGGTCCGGTGCCCGGATGGTGCCATGCCGATGTTTTTGCCGTGTTGGCATGGCAACTGGGGTCTCCGTTCTGCTCACTACCCCCTGACAGCAGCCTCTGATGTCTTAATCCCCATAGCTACAGAGCAGGTAAGCACCCTGTGGAGCCCTCAAATGGGGGAGGGGAATTTGTAAAATAAAGGGTATGATTTTCCATTATTTAAGCTAGCCATACATTGTCCGATTCCATGGCCGATCGATCACCTATCCGATTGATTCCGGCGATGTCAGCGGGAATCGGAGGTCCGATCGATCGGCCAATTAAGTGTGTCCGATCGCTACATACCACCTTGTCCCACGGATTCCTGGACGATTCCGTGTCCGATCGCTTACTTCTCAAATGGCAACTCCCCCTGATGTGTGCTGAATCGTATCAGAAAGACCAACATGTTGGTTCTCTGTCGGATCCGATTCTGGGCCCCGGAACGATTGGACGTGATCGATCGGACAAGGTGGGCTTCACGCGATTCCGGGACGATCGATTGGCGTGCACGAGCCCGGAATCGATCGTCCCGGAATCCGTTGGGAAATGGACCCATGTACGGGGGCCTTTAGAAGGCAAACACAAATTCCTTTTAAAAGGAGAAGCATGTGTATTCTTTTTTATATACAATATGTTTTTATGTCAGTTTAGAAATTCATACTTTTTCATGTTCAAAAACCATAAATACACAGACATCTTGTCCAGGCTGTCTAACAAGATAAAAATGACAGCTATAAGAGAAGAGACAGAGCAGACAGACAGCTGCTAGAGACAGATTGAGGAGTAGATTAGTGAACTGAGTGGCACAAAAATAAAAGGAGGTCTAAGAATTAAGTGGCAGATTACACTGACTGACGGTCATAGAACCTAATCAATAAATGACAAAGACATCTATAAAAGACAATCATCGTAGAAGAACATAGCAACGCAATCATCATCTTTTATATATTGTCCAACGCAATCATCTTTTATTTATTGTCGGCAGTAGAAATGATTTTGTCTGTGTGTATATGCTAAATTGTATATGGGTAAAATGGGTTGTAATTATTGTGATTATGTAAACACCAGATAGGCTGCATATATCTATCTAATGCATATTAACTAATACAATCTCTGACAAAGACTGGATTATTTACAATGAATGTCACTTCATTTCTGTGGGATAAAGTGACATTGACTGGAGTTTCATTTCTAGGATAAAACAATTACCTGATTACACACATGGCAACATTAGTCAGCTTCTAGATTTGTGTAAACTATCTAATTATATGGTTATTAGATGAGTGCTATAAGCATTTCTGTCACATAAAGTACAAATAAATATCAAAGTTTTCTTTCTTAAGTTCATTCTGATGTCAATTAATGAATTAACCAAATGAGCAACTGTTCACCCAACAAAATAAATGTTATACCCAATCACATTCAATTACTTTTTCTAGCGCATTGGATATTTAAATACATCTTTGCCTCATTTACTAACATTCAGTTTGCAATATGAACATTCAGTTTGCTAGTCAAACAGTCTTTTTCCTCCAACACCATCAAGGAACCTTCATTAGATTTTTTTTCCTAAAGGAAATAAAAAAAAAAATGCTAGCTGCCATGTCTGACCTCTCCTTCTGAAAACAATACTGTGCTGGCTGTCATATTTACTCAAGGGCTTCAATATTTTTATGAGTCACTGAATAGGAATAGGTATGCAGATTGGAAGAAATCTCTTTTCACTGCCTGGCTCAGTAATTGCCACATCTGTTCTCATGATGAAAGCATTTTGAAAAAAGGAAAAACAACTGGATATAATAAAACAATAATATTAATAAGAGCCCATGTGTCTAGGTTTCACACATTATAGAATTTATGTAATTTAAAAATAAATCTAAAGCTTAGCTGACTACTGTAACTTACGGTATTCAGATTCAAATTTAATAACAACAGCACTTTTATTACAGTTCTTCCTTTACTTTCTATGGAAAGAGCAACTTTGAAGCAAGCCTGCAAATGGAAGCTTCTAAAGCCCCCCATACACCTTTAGATCACTTCATACAATTTCCTTTAGATCTACCAACAACTATGTAGTACAGTGGCCTCACTGATAATACAAATATTACACATAGATAATACAAATAACAGACAACAATATTAAAAGAATACACACCCTGTTTCCCCGATGATAAGACTACTGGCCAGGGAGCAGGCACGAGCCTTTGTAGTCACTTCCTGCTCCGCTCTGCACTGCAGCCAGCCCTGACGGAGTCACACATGGAGGCACACCACCATCCATTGTACCACCCAAATGTGAGATTCTGGCAGGGGCAGGTATTGGCGGGTGTCTAATTTGCGGGGGGTGTCTTATTTTAAAGTTTTGAGCAAAAATCAGGGGGTGTCTTATTTGATGGAGATGTCTTATGGGGGAAACATGTTAGTGATTGGAAGGTTTAGAAAGGTTCTCATATTACATGGTTTTGGTAAAACAAAAGTGTATTGTACAGAAATTTTATGGTAAGATTGTAAGGGGGCTTTAGTCTCTAAAACACTATTAGATGTTTTAAGATAAACCACTCTGCAGTTAATGCAGCTAGGGAGGTCAGTGATATATTAAGTGAATACTTTTTCGGTTCCATTGTCTGGGCATAGGTTTTCCTTAAAGTTCATGACTGAAAACAGTGAGTCCCAAATTGTTAGTGATGGCCAAACTGCCCGAACGGCTGACAGTTCGGGGGCGAACATGTAGGTTCGCCCTCCTTCTTGCTGGCGAGCAGTACGGGTGTTCGACCCACCCCATTTGCCGTCAAGAAGGAGCTCTCTTTTCTTCCTCCGGTGGGATCAGGAGCAGCGAGATCCCACGGAGGAAGAATCTGTTCACTAGAAGATCGGGCATGAAGCCGTCACTGAAGTCACTTTCGGCTAACGCAACCAGGAACTATGCGTTCCAGGTACCGGATGTGAAGTCAGCCTAGAGGCGAAGAATTTGAGTCTGCCCGTGAACAGACGGATGGCGGACTTCTTTAAAAGTCCAATCCACACGTTCCTGGGCGGACCTGGCCGAGGTTCGGCCATCACTACCAATTGTATAATGATGTTTTATATTAGTTTGTCAATTAAAAAAATGTGGTTTAAATGGAATATGACTAGAATTATAGAAGGGTCAGGCTTCATCTTAGTGAAAATACCAGGAATACTAATGAAAATTTTTGATAATGAGAACTTCCTGAAGATATTTGATGGTGATTATATGCAATTTAATCATCCAAACTTTATTTGCTGTTAACTTGAATCAAGTCACGTGCAGAAACTGTGCATAGAACTAAACAACTTGAGTTAACATTATCTCCTACATTACTAAATTAGCCCAATAATGTTTAAAAAAGACACATACAGTGTGTCAATAACACGTTTAGGGGCAATTCATGCAAAAATCCAGAAAACACCTCTACTGTATAAATAAATATGATATGCAAAACTTTTCCCATGCCCATGTCTCCCCTAAAAAGCTCTTAATCCTAAAATGAAACAGTAGATCTTGACAATTGTTCCGATTTTATCCAATTGCTTAAATAGCTTCCTGAGCAATTTTGTATGACTAATTTATATAAGTGGAGTCAATCCAGGTCAACCAGTTAGGTAAATAAATTCATTTTTATAATAAGTTAAACATCTTTTATGTGGAACATAACAATACAGTCCTGTTTTTGCTACAGTACTCATATATTGTTTACTTTGCTGGGGCAGTCTCATAGTAGGTGTGCATTATACCATGAATTGGAACTCCAAAATGAATTTTTTATTTTTTTTTGCTTAGTTACTTTGAGTAACCCAAAAATGTTTGAGTATGTTTTTTTTCAAGCTGAAGAGAATTTTTAAGCAAGTACAGAAAGTTAAAAGCACGTAAAGAAAAATGCAATGTACTGGTCACATGACAAAGGCTAAGTCTACACTAATAGGCAGATGCAGCCAATTGGTACCAGTACTTACAGGCATATTGTGCCAATAAAAACACAAGTGGGAAATAACGCAATGTGTTTCCATTGGATGTCAATAGACGCATCAACGTCAAGCATACAAATGAAATTCAATAGAGCGAGTTACTTCTAATATGGCACTTAACGCAACCTAAATCACGTACATATCCATATCATCCAGTGTAGACAGGATCCCCTTTCCCAATGTATTGGGGACAGTGGTCAAGTTCAGTCATTTAGGGATCCATCCAGCCGAAACGCATAACAACTGAATTGTCAAGACCTGCTGTTTCCTTTGAGGAGGACACAGTTCAATGGGAAAAAAAAGGTACTCATCAAGGCGGGTAAGCAGCCTCATCCCTATATCAATTGCGAATGAGAAAAGACAAAATTAGGTAATAAACGTAAACCTAATGTGGCTGTAGGGCGGCTACTCCCTGTAGCACTTTAAATAGGCCTAGACATTAAAACAGATAAATATAGTGGCATAAAATCCACATTTATTCCAGCAAAATTCTAATCAAATAATACATATATCAAAATCCAAACATCACTGTAGACATAAAGACTGATGTTATGAAACCACTGTAGGTAGCCTCAAGGCTATCCGGGTACCCCTCTTATTCCCACAGAGGCTCATTGTGGGAGTGGGGAGCTGGTGATGACATCTCTCGTTTGGTATCCCCCGACGTGTTTGTCTTCTCTTCTTAGTAATGTATGAAGTGTATATAAATAGGAGGAGTTTTGCAGCAAAACTAAAATGGATGTACATACCTTGACTATTCAAACTGGTTCACATCCTATTTTAGTCTTCCAACTTTTTATAATAATAATAATAATATAAAAATACTGACTGGTAGAGATGGTTGAATTTTTCGACTTGCTAAATTTGTGAGCTGATTGCAAAGCCTCTGAAAATGGTATCATCACCAAAATTGCATGTAGAGATGAAGAGAAGGGTTAGGGGGACATTTGAAAAAAAGTTTTGCTCTAGCACATGCAGTTTTTGCATAAATTAAGTTCAGAATTAAAGTCGAAATTCCGATTTTCTAAATTTTGACTTGACTTTGAACCTTTATTTGTGCAAAAACTATTTGTGTCAGAGACATACTTTTTTTTTGAAGTATACCCCCAACCCGTCTCTACATGTCCAGGAAGTTTGGTGATGATACCATGTTCAGGGGCTTTGCAATTAACTTGAAAATCGTCGAAAAACAATCTCCACTGACTAGGAGAGGAACTGTTAGAGAAACTGAGTTAGAAAATGTTTGTTACCTTATTATCCTTCCTTAAACAACAGCCTGGGGCTAAATGACACCCGGCACGTCAGTGTTGTAACATGCTAATGAATTAATTGCTATCCATTACTGCAAAGTTTATCTTTAGTAAAAAGAAAACTAATTGAAGGATGGTGTGGGAGCAAAAGTATGGGAATTCCCAAGAATTTTGTTGTCCTTTTACTAATGAGTCTATCTGAAATTATTTAAAACCAGACACCCATTTTAAGAAAGCTTGCTTGTAAACCAATGCATGGAAAAAGTTTTTTCTTCAATTAGCTTTTTGTGCATCATAAAAATATCTATCAAATTGGCCTTATTTTTTAAACTGTTTAGGTTTATTTGTCCCAAGCATGTTTCAATGCACTGACTGATTATTCAATTTTTACAATCTCCGCTACACAGCACCAATCATCAACCTAACTTCATATTGAAGATATTACACAGGTGAGTATTGTGTATTTACTACACTATATTTTAGGGCCTATTTATGTGTGAATTTCCTAAAGTTTGGCTCCTATCCATTATAATCTGGCTACATTTAAAGTCCAGGAGGGGGAGGTACCCATTTTTTCTTTATATTGTTTTTGCAGGTATTGTGTATTTGTTATTTTTGGGGGGATTTTTTAATATGATAAGAGCCTCAGTTGATCAGAAAAAAAATTGTAAGGTATCTCGGCTAGAATTTGCCACTTCACACATTAATCAATCTGTAATTGGACAGTCACGCAGTATTTGTGACTTGCAATTATTGTTTGCAATCATGTTAGACAACATGTAAATGAATAATTTGATTTTGTTTGATTCATTTACTTCTATTTATTGATTATATATATATGAATATATATACATGAATAGTATTCATTAATTCTCTAGTTCAACTGACCAAACAACATTTCGACTGAAAAGGGTCACCATGTGCTGCATGGAACTTTTTGGCTGCTTTACCGTGGCACTGCATAGTGGCACAGCATATGTGCTACCTGCCAGAGAAAAAAAACACATGTAAATATCATTCTATCTATTGTTCTTTTTCTTCTTTATTGTCAGTTCAGTCCAAAATGGTATAGAGAAAGTTAAACTTATTTATTTCTATCCGAACCAATATGGAATCACTGCTGATGCTGCTGTAGTCCAACAAAAAAAATCCATAGTTGATATTTGTCTTATTCTACTGTATGTTGCCCTATTTCAGGTGAACAGATACAGATACTTAATTTCTGATACCCCAAACCAAAAAGTTGTGTGTTGCATTACCTTGTCATCATTGATGTGTGTGGTTGTTGATGCTTGCGATGGATTTGTTTTGACTTTCTTGCAGAAAAAACAGCTTCTTTCTATTTGTTGTGGGTGTTCTTGCATGTTGGCATTGCTTTATTATTCTCATCTCTGGTCACTTGACCTCACTGATCACATGCCAGTCCGTACAGAAGACATAATGGCAGCTACTGGCAGTTGACAGTTGATCATACATTATTTTCTAAAGAACAATGGGGTGAGAAATTATTATTTACCAAAGCCATTAGCAATCTCAACAGTTGACCTATAAAATTATATTTGAACACCATACTAATTACAGGCTCAGGTCACAAAGAAGTAATGAAAGAGAAAAAAAAAACTAAAGGGGAAAATACATAAATGCAGTGGCGAATCATGAAAACCATTGGGGAACAGATTTTTCACTCATTTAGTTTAATTGCGATTATTATTATTTTTGTTGAAGATAAATTGACGATAAAATGACTTGAAAACAATGAAACAATCTGACATCTCTAGAGATGTAATTATTATTTAAGATGCTATTTCCACAGAGTATTTTATTTCACTTGTAATCAATGCAATTGCTGTTATTTCAGACTAGGCTAGACTACATAATAAAAATAAATTGTAGGTGTCTCATCATGAAACATTTTCCCCTGAGCATTCAACAGTTGACAGAATTCTAATGTTTCCTGTAAATTGTACTGACAGAGTATACAATGCTGTGCCCCAGGTCTGCTGTGACAATTATCTCTTTCTTCCACAGGGATTTCACTAGTCAAACCTGCACTTTAAGATGAGATAGGTTGAAAGATAAAGAAATAAATGCGTATAGGGAAGTTACAAATATGGATTGCAATGAAAATATGATTTACACAAGAGGATAGCGTTTGCAATAAAATAATAGAGGCGGGTGAAAATGAGTATATGTGATATGAGGATCTTTCACAGCTTTCATATGTGAAATTTTGCTCAGAGGTATGAGTACTAAAACTGCAAATACAGCTTAATAAGGTCAAAAGTGTGAATGAAAAATAGATGAAGACAGATGTTTTGAGAAGGAAAGACACCAGCAAAGGGTATTTGGATTAAAATGAACTAGGAGCACCTGAGGAACAAAAGTGGGATGAGGCTTCAAAGTCAAACACATTTCAAATGGATTTTTGATGTCAAATTTAATTGGTGATGGTAATGAGACTTGGTGTTGATTTTTAAATTGTAGCTCATGTATTTTTGTTACTTACCAAGTAATTGAATATTAAGATATCAAGCTGTAAAGCAGTCCATAGAGATTGTAGGAAATGATCGAACTATCACAACATTTGTTAACAAATTAAATGCTTGTAGGCTTTTATTTAACAATTATGTTTGCAATGGCTTGTGACTCTGCTTGAATTATTGATCACCAATACCAAATAGATCAAATGGATACCCTGATAAATGCCCGAGACTAGTCAAGGCTGTTTTCAGTCTATTCTGGTACTTCACATTTGTCTTTTCTATACTTTATAACTCGTTGGCCTTAATTTTACACCATGCCTACAACAGAACTTTATGCATTTACGGTCCTTTTTTTAAAGTTATATATAGAATATAAAAAATATGCTGTTTAAAATGTGGTTAATCTGCAAGTGGTTTGACAGCATTTGTAACCTTGTCCTTGTAATTTCCTGAACTGCAAAGAGGACAGGGAGAAAAAAGAAAACTGGAAATTGGCCAAAAAGGGCCATTTATTTGCTTCCTACAGGACTGTTTCTTATCCAAGGTGAGAATTATTCTCAAACAATTGTATTATGTTATGGAGAATACATAAAACTTTAGTTTTTTTATATTATGTAAAGTGTTTACCAACATAAAAGTGTACATTTTTATAAATAGTATTATATATGCAAAATCCAAGTTTGGCTCAAAACAACAATCCCCATGTATAATAGCAACAATAGATTCCACAGATCAAGAACTATTTACAAAAAATACATCAAGCAGTATAATAAAAACGAGTTAGACACGAGTTGGCCAATGCATTGTAGGCAGCTCAGGAACCTTTAGACAAATATTTATAAAGTAGTGCAAGAAAAGCAAACACACATACATGTCTATATGTTTTACAAATTCTCTCCTTACTGTGGCAGTTTCAGTAGTTCCCTGGAAGCAGGGAATAGAATAGGAAAATGGAGCTGCATCTTAAGGGGTCAGTTATTTATAAAATTGGGAGAGGAGACTTTTTGATGACCAATTGGAGCAACAAAGTGGTTCAAAACATTGTCTTTTGTTCTGATTAATCTTTTGTTTTAATGTGTGTACTAAAATTAAAGGCCTGTGAGGTTTTGGGCAAAAAATTTTTTTGTAGAATCAAGGGAGTATACACCTAAAGAGATGACTTGAAGGAATGAAGGAATGTGGGCTGTAGGAAGTACTATAGATGAGTATTAGCTACCACCGCTCCTATGCAGCAATTATCCCTGTTCTCCTACAGTCAGCAGATATGCTGAACTTCTGATCATTTATTTATCTCTTAAGGGCTCCTCTACACGTTTTTTCTTTGGGGGGGGGGGGGGCTTTGTTTGCCATGTGCTATGACGTGCGTGTTTGCACAGGCTCCATGTCATACCAAAAACTATGCAAGGTCCGCGTTGTCATTGCTGCAATTCTAGGCATCATGGCCAATTATGCACCCTAATAAATTGAATGGGCAAAACAAGCCCTGGTAAACTATAAAAAAACAATAGCATATCAACTATATACTATCAACTATATCAGCCTATTTAATTTCATGGTGTGTGTTTAATGTGCCCTAAACTTGGGCAATTCTTGCTGGGGTTTGATGTTTTGCGTGTGTAATGCAGATGTGTACATAAATAATTTAGTGTAGCCTTAGCATACAAAAGTGATGCATGAAAATAATACATAGATTTTATTGGTGTATTTCTGCTTTTACATCATCAGCCTCATCAGACTCTAACAATGCTATAGTTTTGCCAAATCCTAGAAAATGAAAGAAAATGATTTGTCTTAATTATTTTTTGTGAAAAAGTATTCCTCTGTTCATTTAACATACAGAAAGTTTGGAGTTTAAGTGATCCCCCTTATTTGCTAACTGAAGTCATTAGAGAAGCAAGCTTTTGGGATGTCTAAGATCTTATTCAGGCTTAATACAATTCTGGTTTTTGAAAATTTACTTTTATACACAAGTTAGAAGGATATAAATATTGAAAAAAAAATTCTCTTGACCCACTTGACAAACTTTTTGTACTAATCGATTCTATCATGGTACAACACTCCACTTTATTAAACAAATGAACTTGTCACCATATGACCGCTGTGTCCTTGTTAGTCTAGTCCTTTCATTGTTCCTATACTTCTCTTCTATCCTCTCTCTCACACCTCAAGTGTATGTCAGTCAGTTGCTGCACTAATTTATATTATTTGTTTCCATTTTTGCATATCTATGCAATTAGTGATATTGTTGTTTACAATACTAATACATTCTTTGTCCATTGTTTGATGGTAAATCCTTTTCAACAAGATAAATGTTTATTATTGTTATTGTTCAAAATGTATGTAAAAATGTATGTAGGTCAATTGCCAAGCCGTATATTAAGAATGTGAAGGCTACAGGACCTGGGATACAAATAGGTATACAAATGGGCTATGGGAAGATGGATTTCTTTAAACAGAGGATGAGGGTTAGGAGGAAAGTACAGTTTTTATGTAAGATACTGGTACCTGTCTATTTGGTTTATTCTGTAGAGGTTGCAGTTGAAGCTCAATCGTATTTTGTGCTGGGCAGCATTAAACATTGTTTAGCTAACTCACAACATGAAGGAAATCAAAAAAACTGACACCACATTGCATTATTTTACTTTACTTTTTAATTATTTCTTTTTGCTGAAAGACTTATTGTAAACACAGCGGACAAAGAGAAATTACCTTCATGTTAGTAATTTATAGGGTGACATCCTGCTGGTTAAGAGATCCACTTACCGAAATGCAGTATAACATGTAATATGAGAAGTCCATAAAATAGGTCACTTAATCTGACCTGTAACTGAAGCAGGTTACACATTGTGTTACTAAATGCGTTGCTCTAATGAAAATAAAACACATTGCTCTAAAGACTACCAAGGGAATATCAGCTTCTTAACTGAATATGTTGAACATCAATCATTGCTTTCGCAGTGACATTTTTCTCTCCATTTTAGAAAGTCTGTGTCTTCACTACAAAAACCATCTGATGACCTTGAAAAGAGGAATCGCATTTACTAGTCCACAAGAATTTTTTTTTGCAAATATATAATAATTTAATAATCCTTAGACTTTTCAAATGTTAATGCTGTATTCTTTATAAGATATGAGTCATGTATTTTATCTTGGAGGAAATGGAAGTGTTTTATGTATTCCTTATGTTGTTTTATGGTAAGTGAGTAGAATATGTAATTTGAACATAGAGCAACATAGTTTATCATTAACTGATCATGAACTAAATATTCTATTTCCTTTTTCCTGTATCATAGTGTTAGGTTTTCTATGTTTGCATTTTAAAATGTTCTAGATATTAGAAATGCACATAAAAAATTGCATTAGTAACAATTAGGGTGTTGGTAAAATTGCTAAAAACAAGTACAAGAATACAAGTAACAAGAATACAAATACAAGAAGTCTATTCCTTAACCTCCCTAGCGCTCTTTCCCTAGCGCTCTTGTGAGGTCCAGATTTCCATAACAAAGCGCACCAAAGACTTAATGGATTTTGTTTTTTATGTTGTAGGCCTGTAACTTCCCAAAATATGTCCCTACAAGGGTCTAGTAGAGATCCTGAATATAATAATGTTTGAAACACACAATAATGCAAAAACAATTAAATTTTTTTTATAAAAGGTATTATTTGAATGATAAAATCTCTTAAATACTTTTTTGTATGAAAGATTTGTAAGCAGTATGTATTTATATTTGTTTTTTGTTTATAATAA
>CM070032.1:51781906-51798693 GCA_036250615.1 Ptychadena robeensis
CCATATGTTCGCGAACATGGGCGAATGCGAACATGCGATGTTCGCCGCGAATAGTTCTCCTGCGAACAGTTCGGGCCATCACTAGTCTGTGATGGAGGACCTGAGCATCTGGACGCAAGGCGACAGTAATTGAACTATTCCTAGTGGCCTCCCTGGCGTTCAGGAAGGCGCCGCTGTGATGGAGGGCATTCTGCAATACCCTGGGATGAGGTCATAGGTGTCCCAGGTTACGTGCAGTGCACCCAGTCCTGTAAGGGGTGGTCCACTTTCCAACAGTACATTTTAGTGTGTTTTTCTAATACCTTATATATACCTTGTTATACCTTACATTAATGTTTATGGGTAATGCATTAAAATGCATGCAACCATCTGTTGTGCGTTTTAGCACATGACAATTAGCAAAAGGGTTATATGAACCAAACCAATGCAGTATGCATGGTAAACACATGAACAACGCACATCTGTGCATGTTACAATAAGCATAACCATATGGTCATAAACTGGATCGAAGACAGATTGGTGTGAATGGGGGTTTCTCTGTTACATTGAAGTGCTTTTTAGTCTCCCTAGATCTTTCTGTTGTAACTTGCATCAACATCAACTGGCAATATCTGAGGATAAAAAAAAACATATATATAAAGCAACATACAGATGTGAACTAACCCAGGGGATGGTATTCATGCTAAACTATGTTACCCAAAGCATGTTACAACTTATATTTTTTTTTAATGCTTGATAATTGAAACAGAATTCTGTGACTTTGATTACATTTCTAATAGTTTATATAAATAAATGTATATATATGTGTCTCATTAGGGCACTTAGTGACTTTCATTAGGGCACTTAGCTAAAGTTTGTCATAACACATTTAGTTATAAAAACACAGATATGTTCATTGCTATAACAATACCAGTTACAGTTTCTTGATTGTTAGGCTTCCTATAATAATAAATACATAAGCCAGTTAGATAATTGCATCATTGTCTGTTTTCTGCTAGTTATATTAATCAAAATCTGTTCCATTTATTAAACTGCTTACTGCCGTTTGGGCATTTAAGAAAGCAGAATGTCATCACGCAGCTGTTAGATGCTGTGCAGAAAAGAGGTGGGGTATATTTGATTTGAGTAGTGTACAAATTGAATTCCAAGTGACAGAGCATCCTCTTTATCTCTAGGAGACACGACTAAGGACTGTGGCAATGCTCTTACAGGAAATGAAAATACAGAGAGCTGGTTTAATCATTAGGTAGTTACCGTGGGCTTCCCAGCAGTCATTCTAGAACTGCTGATGAGCGTGACCTTTACAAAAAATGCACAATGTCTTGATTTCTACACAGTTAACCTTTACATGCTGAAACTCTGCTATGAAACACAACTGAGGGATGCCTGTTAAAAAATAATAAGCAAAACCTAAAAGAGCAGAGAAGAAAAATTGAATAGAGATGTTGAAGATGACAGGTTTTACTAGCACTTTCTTTTCTTACTACTGTTCT
Source organism: Ptychadena robeensis (assembly GCA_036250615.1). Lineage (NCBI taxonomy): Eukaryota > Metazoa > Chordata > Amphibia > Anura > Ptychadenidae > Ptychadena > Ptychadena robeensis. The sequence goes on from CM070032.1 coordinate 51,783,400, forward strand.
TTTATGTAGCAAATATCATTACAAAGCCACTATTGATATAGAGCCTATTCAGAGCTATTAAGAGCTAAAGTACATGGTAATTATCATGTCATTTTTGGTTGTGGGAACCACGTGATTAAAAAGCTGTGGATTTCTGGAATTAATCATGTATGACTTATAAGCTTCCAGTGTCATTTCTATCACTGAGGATCATGAGTAGGGAAGAGGTTTGTGAGATTGATGCTGGCAATCCGCAATCAATGTCGCATGGCCAAAACTTATGCTGCATACAGTTGTGTAGTTTTGCCCAAGGGTGAAAGACTGCCATTGGAGGACTGCCAGTTATCACTGTGAGATGTATTTGTACTGTCTGTTCGTTAATTCTCTAACATGGATTTAACTAGGCATAGATACTGATACTGATACAAATAATGATGCCATATAGTCTGAGAATACAATGCTTTTGAAAGTATTCAGCTACTTCTAAAACATTTTTATGTGGATTCATCACAATTGCAATGCTTTTTATTAAACTAAAATAAGTAACACATTAAGAAAGACATATACATGCTACACCATTTGGGTACTACAAACTAACGTGATAAGGTAACTAAGGTAATGTATAATTGGCATTTTTTTTGATCATTGTTATCCATTTTTTGTAAAGAACATCCATTTTACATGGTAGAAGGTATTTTAAGTGGTAACAGGGCAGTTGAACCAACAGCTGCTGAAACTCTGCTATTCAATACTCACGGAATCTGAAATATTCACTGAAATTAGTAAGTCAATGGTAGCAGTAGTTTTCAGGCACTTAGGATAGCTGATTTCACGCCCTACTTAAAGCATCTGGCAGCCTTTCGTTTGTAGGAACATTTCCCTAGTGAAGACAATAATACATATTTTTTGCAAAAATCAATATGCACTGAATGAATAAGAATGATGGGAAATGTTAAAATTTTTTGAGTCAACTGAAAAACTTCTGAACATTGTATTGTGACCAAAATTGTTAAGCGGGGTAAGAGAAACCTTTTAGAACATGTCCAAAGTAAAAAAAAAAAAGTTAAGGTATATTAAGAAAAACTGTTCGTTCGCCGTCAAGGCTCGCCCCAACCGCAGGGGAACCGGACATCGGGTGTAGCTGATACACCCACGGAAAGCTACAGCGATTGTCTTAATCGCTGCAGCATTTCCAGGGTTTCATAGACCTCCATGTTAATGGAGGAGCACCGGCTTTGCCGCCCACACAGCTGGCGTCATTAATGACACCGGCTGTGTGGAGAGGGGTGGAGGAAGGAAATGTCAGGCAGGTGTACTCTGTAGACTGCCACGATTGCCCGTACTGCACCGTTTTTAATTAGTGGTGCGCTAGGGAGGTTAAATGTGTTAACTTTCATTTGTTACATTCAGTTGTTTTAATTTCTGTTTCATGCTTTTTATTCCTAAAAACTATTAAGGGGTTTCCCGTCGTATTAATACCATACCCAACTTCAAGAATGGAGTCTGTTTGGCAAGGGAAAAAAAGAGCAGCTCGCATATGTCCCCCAACTGTTCTCATAACAGGCCCCATGGTGCAACACAGATGGACAGGAAAATGGGGCGATGATAAATCTGAACCTGTGCAGTATGAATATATATATACACATGGCTACTTCTTTTAGAAAGTGCCACTTTAAAATAAATCTTTGTATTTGACCTTTCTTTAGAATTCTGCAGAACAAGTGCAATAAACATTTAGACATACTTTTATTGTCTTTCTTGTAAGAGCTGAATAGTTCAAGGAATGACTAGTAAATGGTAACCTACAAAACACTGCATAAAAAGAACAACCATGTATGCCATTAAGCTAAAAGTAAACAGTCTTTATACTTAACAATTTTCTGCCATACATGTGCCCTACTGTGAAATCAATACGAAATACTAAGTATGCTCCATACAGGAGAGCTGCCATTTCAGGGTAATTGATATCTACACTGAGTTGATAGATACCTGGATATATAACTGTTTCAAGGCAATAGCAGGAAACACTCCAACATCATCAGAACTCACGCAGCTTGTGTTATGCTCAGAGAACAGATGCTGGTATTCCATCTTCTTTTCAATTTATACCAAAGGTCTAAGACTTTCAACAGAGCATTGACAAAATACCATACCATGTTTTAATAAATTGAATTAGTTGATGGTTAGAGTACATGATGGCTTACAATTTAATTGACAATATATCTGAAATCACATTATAAAATCTCTGGCATTGGTGAAGTATGGTAATTATGATATTCCACTAATTGTGTTAATAAAGGTCAAATTAAGTTAACTTGTTTAAAGCAATGTTTAATGTTTAGCATGCACTGAAATCAATATTTTTCATTTGATGGATGCTTTAGCTTGATATATCATATTGGTTGCAGTACGTATTGCTGTTTCCATTGCCCTATTGTAAAAAAAAACAATTGTTTAAATAGTTTTAATGCAAACAAACTGCATAATGTCACAGGTCTGTTGAATGCATGAATGATGTGAACAATTTTAGATTTAGTTGATCTATAGTAGTATATGTGATAATGACTGCAGTGCCCCTTTTTTTATAGAAACATTATGAACCCCCTCCATTCAAATTACACAGGTTCAGATTAATGGTCATTTCCTATAGCTGAATTTATGTTGCAGAACAGCAAAGCAGCCCAGCATGGGTAACGCGAGGTACCACAAATGCCATGTAGCATGCATTTTTGGGGCAGCAGCACACTCAATTCACATACATTGGCATGGGAGGAACAAGTGCAGTGCAATGCAGAAACCCAGAGTTTTATGACCGGTCACCAGTGCGTTAGGGTTCATTACTGGTAAAAAAAAAAAAACACAGCACAGCTAGTGGGACAAACTTTATTTGAAATACAACTCCCCTTAGGCTAATTTTAACGTACCTAGTGGTTGAGACGAACCCAGTTCGTCCGGGGGTTTGGGTTCAACCCAACTGCTAACGGAGTGGGGATCTGAACAACCCAATATATCCCTAGAAAGCTGCTGCGATTCTCTATATTGCCGCAGCATTTCTGGAGTTTTGGGACTATCACTTCGGCATCATCAGGAAATTTAAGCAGAGATCGCCCATACCGCATCTTTAAAAATGTTGCAGTAGGGACTGACCACTAGGGAGGTTATTGAATACATCCTAAAACATGAGCAATCTTCCAGCAGTATGTGGATGGGGTGTCATGGACATGCAGCGTACACAAGCCCTTATATGCACAAACCAATCATACATCACACACATAGAGACATACACCAATCACAGACCCACAAATACACATTACATGCACTGTAATTATGTTCTGAAGCTTGAGTTTGACTTCTTCCTGGCTTCTACACTTCTACACTACACTTCTATGTACAATTGGAAGAGGGGAGAAGATAACTAACAACAGGGAGAGACAATAGGCAGATATCTCCCTCAGCTGTGCCTCTGGAACACATCTGCAACGCCCGTTTGGGAACCACTGATGTATTTGATTCTATAGTCTACAGATATGCAATTTACACTTTGAAAATTGAGCCTTTATTTTGCTAGAGATCAGCATCTACACCAGTGACATGGTTTAGCTATCTGATTTGTTTTAAGAAAATTTGTGTATGTTGAGGATTGATTATAAGTGGAAGATAGAAGCCAAAGGAGTTAAGTGATTACAATAAATATATTTTAGATAAGCTATAACAGGAATTGCTGGAGAGGAAACAGAAAGTAGCTCACAGTGTATTTGGAGATAGTGTAAGCCACATTGGAATCCTAACATTGCCACTATTGTGGTACTTGGTCAAGCTAATATTCAGACTTTTATCAAGAATTCATCAACTAGTTATCACGGTATATCGTAAACTACTTTGCACAGAAACGTAATACATAGATAATTTTTATATATAATTATTTAACTGTTTTTATTAGTAATTTATACGAGCAGAACATGTGCTTAATTGCTAGACCTTAACAATGGCAATTTTAAGACAAAATTGTGTTTGCTGTTGCTCTCCCATTATACTCTAATGTAGGGGTCAGCAATATTTACTATCAAAAGAGACATTTTCCCCCCACTTTCATACACACACAGTGTGTACAGTGCAACACAGTGCTAACTTGTGCATTGCCAGTTAACATCGCTGAGTGTATAGTTTGAATATAATAAAAGGTGGCCAGGTTTTCCAGGTCTCTTCCTGTGGAATCTGCTGTTAGCTCTAGTGTCGGGCGGTGGGGAGGGGAACAAGGAGCACCAGCTGCTTCAGCAGCCATCCATCTTGTCTGCTGCCACGCTATATCTTCCTTCATGCCTGCCCTCTTGCTTCCAGCATGTATGCGTTGGTGGGAGAGAGAAGGCATGCTGGCAGCCAGGGAGCCACAATAAAGAGGCTAAAAAATCAAATGCGGTTCCAGAGCTGCCATCAGGGGAGGAGCATTGGCTTTCCCAATGATGAGGTAAATGATATATGACTTGATGTAAGAGATATTCTGTCCGTTGTATCTATGGAGTTTTATATTGGTTTAAAAAGCTTGTTGTCTTCCTTAACCTCTTATTTGTACATGATGAGTTGATAAAAGCTTTTTTTTTTTTTTTGTATTTTTCTCTAGTAAAAACATAATGTTATTGGTTTCCAAAGGACAAAATAAATGTAGGGGAATTACCAGAACCCCCTGCATTCAGGATAAGTTTTGCCTAGCACTGGGCCAGGACGTGGGGACTTTGAGGCCACCTTAATGAGAGTATATTCAGCAGTGACACCCTGAGGACAGGGGTCAGTGCTGCAACTTAATACTATTACAGCATATCAAGAAAAAAACAGAACAGAAATTAGAAAATTAGAAATTAGATTACAATAAGTCTGAGAGACTTTCGTGATGATTGCAATAAACACAGGTAACAGTTAGTTAGGAATCTATTTGTGACCTCTGAATTTCCTTTTAAGCAGCCTCCATGTTGCTTAAGATCTTAAAAGAGTGTAATGTCACTATAATTTGTTATAGCGATCATGTGGTCATGTTCTTGACCGCTGCCTTGCGATGTCAGCAGAATAATGAAACAAGATGCTGTTGGCATAAATTTTATTGTATTTTAAACCGCCGGATCTGCAGTTGCCCAAACACACCACTTCAAAGATATTAAAATTAACAGCAGGTCAGGAATAAGAGTGTCTTGATGTGCCAATAGTTTTATCAGGCACATGTGCCAAATGTTTTATAATAGGAGTTTATGACATGTGCAGGATTTTTCGGCCTTTCGGTGGTTACTCGTCCAAAACTTTGGTGCACCCACCTGGCGAGTTCGACCAGGACTCTGGCATATATCAAATTAATTACATGACATCAAATAACAGAGAGTAAATCTATGCAATTCCATTAAATATCTACAGTTCATATTGTCCATGTTAGAAAACAACAGTCATTACACATTATTCCATATTAAATATCTCAACACATAATTCATGATCCATCAATTTACTTACAATTGCACAAATAGCACCAGAAGTTAGATCCTATTTACTACTGCTGGTGTTTGACAAAAGACATCAGGATTCAATCATATAGTCTTGGTTGGTAAAACAAGAGTGGTTCAAGTCAAGACAGCAATAGTGTTGAGCTCGAATATTCGATTTTTGAATATTTAGCTTGAATATCGCTATTTCGCCATTTTGCGAATATTCGCAAATATATCATCGGATATCCGACACGATCGCGATTTTTCGCGATTTTATTGTGATTTCAAAATCACAATTATATAATCACAATCCATTGCAATGAATGGGATCGCGATTATATAATTTTTTATATAAAATATAATTTTTTATGATTTTTTAAAACGGAAATGACGGATATTCTCCCAGTCGAATATCCGAGCTCTATTGACTTGCATGCATTGCGCATATTTGGTCGCAATTTCATGTTGTAAGTGCGGATATTCGAGATTACGAATATGGAATCGAATATTATGGCGGATATTCGCGAACTTATGCGAATTCAAATATTGCCTAGTCGCTCATCACTAGACAGCAATCCCACCACAGTTGGACTCCAGAGGGGAAAGAAGAACAATCCCCTGATTGTTAAGGGGATACCTGGTCTCTCATGATTTTTATGCTCACAAATGAATTTTAAAGTGGCAGGAGACCCCACCATACTATTGTCCTGAAGAAGTGGTGAAAGGGACATGAAACACGTCGACAAGAGCTTTTTTATCACAATTGTTATCACATTATTATTGTTGTTTACCTAATAATAAAAAAAAATAAGTCCTTTTTTATTTTTTGGTAAACCCACAACCACATCTTTATAAGGTGATACCTACTGGAGACAAGAGAGGCAAGACAAATGTGGCATGATATATACCAAGAATGATGTGTGTTATTTGATGATGCTATATTTATCTGTCATCATTGTATTTTTTATACAGCGTTACCTCCCTGAGGAAGCCCATTAGGGGCAAAACATGTCAGACGATTTTGCTTGAACCACCCGCTATATATGTACGATCCTGATCACTGTATTGAATGGAGTTGGTTGTATCTAAATAGTGACATCATATTTGAGAACAAATACATTGTTTCCCCTTTGTATTTAATCCTGTATGTTTATAGATCTTTTATTTGTTGATTGGTTGTTATTGGTCCTGTATTAAATAAAGACCCTTTTAAAACTATTACGAGCTCTAGTCCAAAGCTTTGGTGTCAATAAAGCCATTTTAGTTTATTCTGAGGACAGAGTTCCCTTTGTTAAGGGTGTGACAATTTGCTCTATGTTTATTTCGTTTAACACAATATCGGCATTAATTAAACAGTCTTTGATATACTGTAGATAGCAAAATTTTATTATTATTCTAATAACAATGCTGCAATAATATGTTTCAGTTATTTATTGGGAATAATGCTTGCACAGAGAATATGCAGTAAAATTCAGGATTTTCACATCAGCAATAAAAATAATGATTTAAACATGTAGCCAGGAAAGCCATGTCATAAAGGTAATTCTTCCAGTCCCACAGTCACTTAAGAGAAACACTAGTGAATTTACATAACTACTGCAAAGATCTGAGTTGTTTTAAATCACTTCTCCTTCTGCTGGGTAGTCCTCTAATGCTGAAAATTAAATTTATATGTTAGCTTTTCAGATATTCTTGGCCAGCTTCCACACTGTAGATAAACTGTACCTCTGCCAAGGTAATTAGAACTGCAGCAAATTTTCTGCCAGAGTTTAAAGTGGTAAATAAGCAACACAAGCCTCCCTTAGAGATACATGCAATTATAAAACTGGTCCGAAACAAGCAAGTTAAGGCTGAAAATTTTTTTTTTAAGGGAAGTAAAGTTAAAGCAAATTACAAAGAAGCATACAGAGAACAAAACAATGAGTCTTTTTTTTTACTAGAAACATTAGACTCAGACAACAATTGGATTCAGCGGCTTGTTGTCATGGTGAAATTATTCCCGTGTTCTAGAATGTTACCATAATTGATACAAGCCATGCATACATTTTCAGAATTAACATTGTATTTGTAACACTTTTTATGCTGAAAGATTAAATGGTTTTGCCACAGTCTCACTTTGGAATGCTCAGGTTAATTACGATGTAACAGTGACAATGTTATAGAAACTATCTAACAATCAAATGAAGCAAGTTTGCTATTTGTAGTTTCTAAAGACATGCATCTATAAAATTGTTACTTGAGGAGCATTATAATGTTACACTCAATACAAAAGTGAATGCATTGTTCGACATTGTTCCTCTTGTTCTCTCTGTTGACTCAGGGCTATGGATATCAGATGTATCTTTGCATTTGACACTTCCAGTTGTGTTAGATGTCTGGCCCCTCGCCTAGGTTTCTTTTGCTGACCTCTCCATCAATACTGGAGCCTGTTCTGGTTTTAGAACCATGGTGCATGGCAGGGAACCTGAAATCTGACATGTGTATTTTTCTGTAAAGCTAGCCATACACAGTCGGATTCCATGGCCGATCGATCTCCTATCCGATCGATTCCGGTGATCTCAGCGGGAATCGGAGGTCCGATCGATCGGCCAATTAAGTGTCCGATCGCTACATACCACCTTGTCCCACAGATTCCTGGACGATTCCGTGTCCCATCGCTTACTTCCCAAATGGCAACTCCCCCTGATGTGTGCAGAATCGGATCAGAAAGACCAACATGTTGGTTCTCTGTCCGATCGATTCTGGGCCCCCGAACGATCGGACGTGATCGGACGGACAAGGTGGGCTTCACGCGATTCCGGGACGATCGCTTCGCGTGCACGCGCCCGGAATCGATCGTCCCGGAATCCACTGGGAAACTGACCCGTGTATGGGGGCCTTAAGACAGAGAGAAGATGATAGCTAAAGGGTGTATGGACAGTTGACTATCAAGCCTTGTCTTTCATAGGTTCTGATTTTGCTAGAGCCAATATCATGGTCACAAAAACTGCAATCAGCCAAATGTGCTGATAATTAGGTAAAAAACCTATTTTCAAAAAAATTTTAACACTTAAAAAATCCAAAAACCTCTCCCGCAAGAACCTTGCCACTCCCAAATTTTTCCGTACATAGACACCATATCTAGTACAAGCCCTACCCAAGGATCGTTTAGCTGAATTCATGAAAGCTTTCCAGGGAACTATGTGGTACCTTACAAAGCAAGTAGCGGGAACGCTGGCCCCTCTGCAATGCTGAACCTAGGCTAACCCATGGACACTCCCATGCGTGCTATGTGGTCCACCTCCCCGCGGTTGTCGTGGACATGCCAAGGAGCTTCCTTCTGTTTCTCAAAACCCTTCAAACCGTTTCATATCATTGGGCTGAACTTCTCGGGAACCATCCCCCCCAACCCCTCCCTTGTTACCCCAGTTGGGTGCACACACGTTGATTGTTTATATGTTGTTGTTTGTTTGTTTTTCCTTTTTGTTAACTTTGTTACCCTGAGACATATGCCTGTGTCAGATTCTTACTCATGAGCCATGTATCCTTTGTATTTATTGGATATCGACTACCTGCGTTATGTGGACATATTTATATGCTGACACTGACTGCTTCCTTTACTTATTTTTGTTGTATTTGTATTTGAAATTCTTTCAATAAACAGATATTTAAAAAAAAAAAAAAAAAAAAAAAACTTGATGAAAAATAATAGATGGATACCAACTAAATGACTAAAACTGGTATTTAATTTTGGTATGTGAAAATTAAATGTGTACTTCTACAAAACATAGAAATCTCAAAACAATTGCTGTCTGTATAGAAATATCAAAATATACTGCCATTCCAAATCAACTGTACGTCACTGGCCAATATAATGTTTGGGAGAGGGCAAAAAACTATTTAACCAACCCTATTATTCCAACCAAAATATCATTTAAAGTGTAGCTGTTAATTTATTCTGCATCATGGTGAGGTTGGCTTATCTATGTAGAGGTTGTTTGTATTGTTAGCGCCATAAACATGATGATTTTCTTATTTTAGTGAATAAGCAAAATCTATTTTCACATGAAATAGCACATGATGTATACCTAATACAGTGGTTCCCAAACGTTCCTTGCAGGGCCCCCCTTTTTGATTTAGGAACAAGTTTGAGCCCCCCTCCCCATTGAAACACAGGTTAAGAATGAGGGCTTGTGCTTCCCCGGAATACCTTCGTGCCCCCCAGGTAACCACTGTAACCTGATGTAAGGTTTTTTTAAAAAGGAGGATTTAGGTTAACAAAACTATTATTATTAAACGTAATACAAAACAATCTTCAATCAACCCTATTAATTATATATTTTCTCAACTTTAGCTTTCTCAGTGTTCTATTTAGTAGCTAAAAGGCTAAACCAGCTATAGTTAGACACACAAGGGTGCTGAGCTTATTAGCAATAGCTTTTCCTGCTTCTCTCATATTTGCAGACTGGATAAAACCATCATGGCATATCTCCAAGAACAGTAAAAGTCAAATAAAATTCATGAGGCTTCACCTATAACATTGTGAAATATGCCTTCTACTTAAACATTAACATTGTTCATGTATTTGCCAGCACATAAAAGCACTGTAAATATAGAACCACTGCCAGTACAAATCTCCTGAAGTGTTACATTCTTATTATAAACCCAGCAAACAATGCTTGATAGAAAAATATCCAGCTTACTAATCACATGTGACCTCTTCCAGAAAATAGTTTGAAGGATTAATGGACTTTGCTGTGCTACCTGAAAACCATTCCAAGATTTGCTAAGGCTCCATATGGTACATTGATGAGCTTACATTTCTTGCTAAGTGCTTCCCTATCAGAAAACAAGAGCAAAGCTCAAACAAAGTGAGTCATCTGTTTTTGTCTCTGCATTCACTGCATGTGAAAATGTGGAGGTGTTAATTACAAGAATTTCACTGAGTCTTGACTAATAACAGTGTGTAAACAAATGAATGTCATACCCGGATACAGAAAAGCTTTTACTAATAAGGTAAAACTAGCAATTAGAGCTGACAGCAAAGTAATACTAGAACAGTGTGCCAGAATTAAAAAAGAAAATATCCTTTTAATGCAGTTCCTTACTTACTGGAAAAAAAAGGCAGTCTGCTTTTTCTCAGCCAAATGTGAAAAGGAAGGAGCTTCCAGTCATTCATTCAAACTGAATTAATTGCAAATTGGTGAGCGAGCACAGAAGCTTAAATATCTTTTGTATAAAGGCACTGACCCCTTTTCCTCAAAGGAAAAGACACTCAGCTTCTCATTCCATGACCTCGAAATAATAACCAAGTTCCTAAGCAAGGGAAAATGTCAACGATCATATAACATTTTGTTATGTCTTTGAAATATCATTTACCTTGGCTAAATCCTGACCTGCTTTATGTTCCCACCCTAGCATCACAATTTAACATTTAATTCTAAATTGTTGGCACTGAAATACTTTGTGCTTTACCATATGAGAAAATTGTCCATCAAATACATAGGTATACAACAAACAGCATGTGCAGATCTAACATTGCTACCTTCTACTGTGTCATTGAAACAAATGTATGGTTCAGAGGATGGATACTACATGCTAAAATATATAGTGTATATATACATGGCTTATTTACTTTCAGTAACTATACATGGCCCAACAGAATTCCTCCATCAAATCAGATTAGTCTAAAGAATCTTGGGCATCTTAAGCTAGGCATACAGGACTTGATTTGTTAATAGATTTGAGCACAATCGAGCGATGTACACGAATCTATTAAAAATTTTAACCATGTATGCCTTTCTTTGAGGGGGATCAAACTACATTACGGGCGCGGTTTGCCAATAGTAAGTATAGGACGCGTTATTGTCGACATGGCGAAATACCATGCCCTATACCCCCTTAAAATAACAGGTAAACCGTAGGCGGACGCTATGGACACGCATATCCGACATGTCCATAACACCTCCACGGTTTAAGGGGTGGCATAGTGTAGACCCAACCTAACTCTTCCCCCTGATTAGGTCATGTGACCTGGTTATAACACTGCTGTGTAGCCAACACACTCCCATAGGTGCTGGGTGGGGTGAATAGGAGGCTCCCCCAACCGTCCTCTCTATTCACAGTCAAGGCCCTGGATAAGATTATTATACATATGTGCAGGTGCAGCAATGCATGAACAGAAAAGGCTGTATACAACCTTAACACCGAACACAATATTACTGCCAATATGCATTTGGAGTACCATTCAGAATAAAATGTGCAGGAACCTACCAGCTATTGTCGATGCGTCAATGGTACAGCCCCAGACTAATGTGAATGAGCCTAAAGGATTAGGTTAGGCATTACAGGGCTAGTTACAGGTCCTGTATGTTCTCAAAATAATATTTTATTCTTGTTTTGGCACCAAGGCTAAAACTGAAAGGTTTGACAATAAAAAGGAAATATCTTTATAATAATGGAAACATGATACATACCAATGCTATAATGTGAGTGTGATTTTTCTTGTAAAACTTTTTTTCTGAAACAGAAATGTGCTGCATGTCTACCCCATGCTGAGTTTTCTCAGCCTAATAAAGAAACAAATGAAGGAGAGTGTGAAGGAAAATGGTCCGTTTCCAAAAATGCAGCATATTTTGCTTTTGGAAATTATTCATTCTTCCTATAATGGGGCAAGCAATCTCCATTTATTTGTATTATGAGGTAATGTAACTCAGCTGGTGATAGATAGGGATAGCTAATATTTTTGTATTGACTCTTTTTAACCAAAGCAATTTGACCACATAATGTGATTAGTTAAGATGTAGTTACACATATTAAATAAAAGTTCCTTACTCTAAGTGGTAATAGAGAGTGTAAAAGTAATATGCACATGTACCAAATCTGTTGGAACCATGTGAAAATAATGTACAGCTCTGTGGATTTAGTAAAGCCACACGCGGTGAAGGTATTTAACAGAAAAAAAATTGAAAAGTACATTCTTGGTCTGTGAGCTGAGCTGTAAATGGCAATAAAACCTGTCATCAGGCTGAAGAAGAGTGATTGTAGATCAGGGTCTTTTCACATTGAAAACTTTAAATAGAAAAAATCCTCTTCTGGGAGATCTTTCTGCCAATTACACCAACATGCTTTAGGACTTGAATGTATATTACTTCATTGTTCAGTCTCTAAATGTCTTCACATTATCATCGCACAATGCCGTACTGAATTCCAAGCTCAACATAATAAAAGTAATTGGCTTTTGCACACATCTTTTGCTGGAAATTATGATTTAAACAATAAAACTTAAAAGGAAATGAAAGAATAGCAAAAAACTATACTTCACAATGTAGAATTATGGCATCCTAAACTAAAGTTTAAGTAATACACAGCAGGGAGGGACTCACCCAAGAGGGTCCGAATACCAAGAGGTGGCTAACCTTGGGGAATTTAGCATGTCCAGAAACCATGCATTTGAGAGCAGAGTTGAGAAGGATAAGAAGCTCTATGAACATTATCACTGCTAGTTTACAAACCTGTAAATGGTCAATTCAACCTGGCAACACTTGGGCTGCAGTGTCTGGGAAAGAAAGCACATGAGATCCAATGTAGGAGAATTTGGCACAATTACAAAAGTTAAGCTTTGTCTACTGTATGACACTTTTGCATCACATAGTAATTGGAGTTTGGTACATATTGCACTCCTGCACATAAAAACTTAGTAAAGGTTCCCATACACGGGTCGATTTTTCACTAGTTTTTTGACTGATTAATCAACGCGCGCGTTCACATCAATTGATCGGCAATCAATCAAGTTCTGCCCACCCTGAACAATTGACCAAACAAAATCAGAATCAACTAAAAATCGGATCGGACATTGATTTTTTTGGTCTAACATTTGGCAATCGTAGTACGTAGGTGGATCCATAGCTCCCTATGCAGCAGCCTTTCCGATTGATGGATTTTGTGGAATCGGCCATTTTGAAGATCTGCTCATGTCCAAATTGACAACAAATCGGATTACAGGGTGGTATTCCATCAATTCCAGATCAATCGCCAATTCCACGATCGCTCAGAATGATCAGATTGGGAATCAATCGGCAATCGGTCGGTGACAAATCGACCCATGTATGGCTACCTTAAACACCCGTCCACTGATATAGCTTCAGAGCTGATTTGGTTTTTTACATATACACTTGTCATTGAATAATTTTATGGAGAGGGAAGACAGATGCACACACACACACATACACTCATAAATGACACTGTGATACAATAGGAAAACGTACTTACTTATTTCCATAATGGATGAGAAAAGTTTAGATCTGATGATTGGGAAGACCATGAGTGTCATTGGAATTCCCTATAGTACTCACAATAAAACTTTTGACTGTTAAAAATTAATTTTGGCATTGGACTTATATTGTATTTCATTTACCTTTAAACTTAACTAAACCCTCCCATCCTTTATGACTGCTACATTAACCTCTTTTTAAATCTACAGCTGCCATTTTTCTACACACTTGACCAGCTATCATATTAGCTATTTGAGGGCTTGAGCATTTAGGTGAAAGATGATAGAATCTCAATGGCAAATGTCACAGTTATCAAAATAATTTCTATAATATAATTGTTTAGGATAACCGGTTACATCTATAGGTATAGTTCCACTGGTATGCATTTGTTTGATATGGAATCAGGTTTAGGTTATGTTGGGTTCAGTAAGGATAGGTTAATTATTTGTAAGATATTTTTTTCAGTCAAAAATTTTTGGGATCCAAATTATCTAAGCAATGCACCTGAAGACACATCGGAGGACTCATTTGCTAGGTTATTTTATGGGAAAATTTAAAGTCTACTGTTGAAGTTGGGCTTCCCACATTGTTTTAGAAATGTTTCATAATTTTTTTTTTACATATCATTCACTCTTGCTGGCCGTTTGTTGTCTGACATGACCCCAGAAGCCACATGAGGATGCTCACCCACAACACATAGTGTTGCAGGTAGTGATGGCCGAACTGCCCGCAAGGCGGACAGTTCGGCCGCGAACAAGCATGTTCGGCCTCCTTCTCGCCAGCGGACAGTACGGGTGTTAGACCCGCCCTGTTCGCCGGCGTGAAGGAGCCCTCTTTTCATCCTCCGGTGGGATCATAAGAAGCGAGATCCCGCCGCAGGAAGAATCTGTTCACTGAAAGACCGGGTAGAGAACCCGGTGTTTCAGTGAAGACCCGGCTCGCAAACCCGGATGTGACGTCAGTGAACTATGCGTTCCAGGTGCCGGATGTGACGTCAGTGACGTCACATCCGGGTTTTCCGATTCAAATTCCCCGCCTAGAGGCGGATGGACATGGCCAAAGTTCGGCCATCACTAGTTTCAGGAAAGAGGAAGCCATTGGCTGGCAGAGTAGTAGGTTAATAATGTTAATAATGGTGTTATAGTGTTTAGATCTAAATCTAGAGTGTGTTGCGTAACGTTGTAAAATATGTGAGAAAACAATGGATTATAAAAAATAAAAAAATATATAGAAGAATTTCTGATGTAAACTTCATGTGCACTTTATTAATGTGGATCATTTACTACAGAAGCTTATCATGTTCAATCTGCAATGGTTTAGCACTTTGAAAAAACAATTTCCCCTGTAGTGGAGATGTGTGGACTTCAATTGTGTGCTACCAATTTTTAATTCCATGTTGTCAGGTATAATTTTTACCATATTTTTCCAGCTTATTAAAAATTTCCTTTTGAAGGTGATAATTAGTGATGTCGCGAACCCGGAATTTGCTGTTAGCGAAAGGCGAACGCGAACGTTCGCAAATGTTCGCGAACCGGCGAACGCGCCATAGACTTCAATGGCCAGGCGAACATTAAAAAACAAAGGGACCCTTTCTGGCCACA
>CM070032.1:51798793-51839289 GCA_036250615.1 Ptychadena robeensis
AAGTTTCTGCAATGTTAAAAGATAGGGGGTGAATCGAACTCGCCATATGTTCGCGAAAATCCGCGAACACGAACATGCGATGTTCACCGTGAATAATTTGTGGGCGAACAGTTCGGGACATCACTAGTGATAATATGTTTGGAAAATAAAAATGTATAAAGAACTAAGGTTGGGGCTAACAGGGCCATCGGTTACCCTACACCGATTTTTCTTTGCAGAAGTGCAAAGACAAGGGGACTTTAGCGGTCACCAAATTAAAGTAAAGTAAGCAATTCATAGGTCATAAAATGTCCATAAAGAAATCCAAAAGTTCATCCAAAGTCAATAAAAGTCCAATCTTTAATACGATTATTCCTTGGTATCCAAGTGAATTGAACTGGCAAACAGGTACATCTGTTATTTCAATACATCATACCCCAACACGTGTTTCAACTTAGTTTTCAACAGGGAGTAGATTCTAAGCAGATACCTAAGAGCATTGTATATGATAGTCTCAGTATGTGTAAATTAATGTCGTCAATAATAGGAATTGGGTAAAAATCAACGTACCCATTTAAAAGTAATAAAATTTGTATGTCCAGGCTTGTTCACTATGACGTTCGGTGAAGAGAACAAGGGGCCACTGGGAGGAATCAACACACATGTCAGATGACCCAGCTTTAAGAATCACCAATCAGACCAGAAAATAGTGTTCCACACATGGTGAGGAAAAATACTTTGTCTATGTAGTGAGCCGCCCCACAGGAGCCATAAAAATGCTCTACAACTTCAGCAAATCAATCTACAAGTCTCATCAAACAAAAATGTCAAGGCTCCACATTTGAATAAAATAAACTGGTATTGGATAGTTTTATGGAAAATTAGAGTCGCATATCGCAAAGATCATGTATTTACTGTAATACAACAATTCATGGAGGATGTATGGCTCTGTTATGCTGGGCATACACACACCGAGTAGGTCAGACCGACCTACTCCGATGTGTTCCCGTTGCCCCTTCAGTCAGCGCGCACGCCCGTCGGTCAGATTAAAAATCGGCCGCTTATCGGTATTTGTATGCCTAGCATTAGTGATATATTTATGCCTAGATAAAGGCCTAATAACATTATCCTCCCTAATAGTATTCATGGCTATACACTAATAGAGTTACATCCGCATTGTCTTCATGGACCATTGAATTGTCAGCTAGTTAAACTGTATCAAATTAACAATCAATATACAAATCAATTAAATTGTTCTGTTTTACCTATTGTTTGACAAAATGTTGCATGCTTAAGAGTTATATATGGGTTTGGAATTTAACGGGAATATTTCTACATAGCCGCCATTATTATCAGAAATGATATCATTACTAAACAAACTGAATAAAGAAATAATAATAATGCCAAGAAATACCCCATTGTTTAATTACCAAAACAGAATACAGTTATAAAAATATGGTAAATCCAGTGTATACACTCTAAGAATGTAATGTAGAGTTTTATAGTTCTGTTTATTGACTTCAATAAGCCAATGTTTACCAGCCATAAAAGCTCCATAAAAATGTTTGTTTCTTTAAACAGTAATAAACATTGATCGCATAACACTCTACATACTCTTGAAGTAAGTACAGTACTTTTGGGGGGGGGAAATGTCTGTGCATCTTATAGAGTAAAGAACAGACCACAGCACACATCTGCTAGTGCATCTGTGTTTGTGGGCTGTCAGCACCCCCACTCCTCCTGAGTGTACACAGCCTCCCTCCCTTTCCCAGCACCAATCAGAAAGCCTAGGGAGGGACAAGAGTTGCAGCTAGATGCAGCTAGAGAGAATGGGGAATTTATTGATTGCATGCATGTGTCCATGTGCCTGTCTGTGTGTGTTATATACATGTGCCTCTTTGTGTGTGTTGTATGCATGTGCCTTTCTGTGTGTTTTGTTTACATGTGCCTTTGTGTGTTGCATGTGCATTTCTCTAAATGTAATGATTACTTTTCAAATGGTTTGGTTGGTACGTACAATATATAGTATTATTTTGTGGCTTTCCCTGATGCTCTCACTTAATAATAACTTGTTATTATTATTATTATTATTATTGTGTATATTGTATCAAATACCATTTAGTTCAGAATATTTGTTCCTCCTCAAAACCTAGGTGCATTTATAGACTGAAAAATATGGTCTCAGTGTTTGATTTAGGAGAATAAAAATCAAAAAATATATTAAATATATTGCCAAATAAAGCAAATTTACATATATTTGCATAATATACATTTTATTAAGTATAATGGAAGAAGTTACTGAGACCGAAGGATCCTGGTATTGCTTAAATCACAAATAGCCTAACCAAACAATGGGGCCCCCAAATCTATGAACTGGGGACCTTTAATAAATCCACTGTTTGTTTTTGGGTTTAGATACATTTTAAGCTGATTTAGACTTTCAAAGCTTCATTAATAAATTGAAGGTAAACGTGCTGAATAAATTATATTTACACATGCTATATGTAAAATGTTAATGATATTTCAAGCAACAGATTTCTGTAATCAAGCTCTATACTTCAAGTATTTTATGTATTTTAGTTTAGAGAAGTTTAGAGAAATGATTATCTACATGGTGGCCTAATTCACTCAAAATGTAATTTCCTTGACCTCACTCGGTCAGATGAAAACAAGCAAATACAAGCTGTTTGCTTTTGGGATATTACAATAAACCTTTTCACATTTTTAACATGTTGTTATAATGACCTAATTAAATTGTAAAGTGTTCTTATTATGGGTTCTTTTCATATCAGTTTACATGGTAGGCAAAAAAAGCATATGAAAATAATTAAACATATAATTTATTTCTGACCCTGTCTTGGCAGAAAAGGAAATATATTTGATGCATGTGTGTTGTAGCAAGGAATATCTTAAAATAAACTATAAAAACACTTACCACCTAATGCCACTGTGCTAGTGTCTCAAAAATAGGATTGGTAAAATCACTTGTATCATTGATTGATGGGAAGCCAAGAAACCACCTAAAATCTTTCAGTACTTATATCCCCAATAAGTGCAAATTAGCTGTTTTAGTTCTAATTGATGGCTTGTTAAAAATGGTTTATCTTTATCAAGGCATCACACAAGAAATTGCATGATAGGTCAAAGAAATTACCTTTACAAACTTATTTTTGCTAAATTGTGGGATAATGGGTGAACAACCCAAGTGAGATGGTCAATCTCTGGGACTTAATGGCAAGTATAAAAGGTATGTTCCAATCTGAGAATTTTTATTGTACAAGGTTAAAACAATCATAATATACATGGTCCCATGAGTTGCAAATAAAAATTAATTGATCATGAAAAATTCAAAAGGGTAAAAAAGGTCAAAAGGATATATGTGGATTCTCCAACTTTGGTTCTCCTCAGTGTTTTGTCCAATTGTTGGACTTCCTCAGGGTTCATGAAACCTTTGTACATTATTGTGGCAAAGAAGGTGCTGCTTAAATACATCAAATTCTAAGATGGAAACAAATCAATAAGTGTTACATTAGAGAAGGGGGTTGTTGGCCCGTACATGCACAATTTATACTTTTAAAGTAGTTAACCCACGACATAGTTCTTATCAATGATATACAGGATTCTAATTCTAAAAACCAAGGATTACTTGTGGAGTTTCAGAAAAAAATTGCAGCTACAGTTGTTTGTAATGTACCAAACCCACATGACCCCTTTCAATACTTACCATTAAAGACTCTACTGCAGGAGAAAAAGTATCTTTCTTATAAGCTATTTTTAAAGATTCTTGCTCATTTGGACAAGCCAATGAAATACTGAAAGAATATACACTCACTTTATTAGACAAATTACTGATCAGCCAATCACATGGTGGCAACTCAATGCATTTAGGCAGTTCAAACCGAGCTTGGGGCTAATGGGGAAGAAAGGGGATTTAAGTGACTTTGAAAGTGGCATGGTTGTTGGTGCCAGACGGGCTAGTCTGAGTATTTCAGAAACTGCTAATCTTTTGGATTTGTCACTCACAACCATCTCCAGGGTTTATAGAGAATGGTCCAAAAAAGGGAAAACATCCAGTGAGCGGAAGTTCTGTGGGTGCAAATGCCTTGTTGAGGCCAGAGGTCAGAGTAAAATGGCTAGAGTGGTTCAAGCTGATAGAAAGGCAACAATAACTCAAATAACCACACGAGATGTCAAACCTTGAGGCAGATGGGCTACAGCAGCAGAAGACCACACCGGTAGCTCCTGTCAGCTAAGAACAGGAAACTGAGGCTACAATTCGCACAGGCTCACTAAAATTGGACAATTAAAAGTTGTAAAACTGTTGCCTGGTCTGATTAATTTCGATTTCTACTGCGACATTCGGATGGTAGGGTCAGAATTTGGCATGAAAGCATGGATTCATCCTGCCTTGTTTCAACAGTTCAGGCTGGTGGTGGTGGTGTAATGGTGTGGGGGACATTTTCTTGGCACACTTTGGGCCCCTTAGTAGTAATTGATTATCGTTGCAATGCCACAGCCTAGCTGAGTATTGTTGCTGGCCATCCCTTCATGACCACAGGGTACCCATCTTTTGATGGTTACTTCCAGCAGGATAATGCACCATGTCATGAAGCTCGAATCATCTCACACTGGTTTCTTGAACATGACAATGAGATCTCTGTACTCAAATGGCCTCCAAAGTCACCAGACCTCAATCCAATAGAGCACCTTTGGGATGTGGTGGAACAGGAGATTTGCATCATGGATGTGCAGCCAACAAATCTGCAACAACTATGTGATACTATCATATCAATATGGACCATTCTCTCTGAGGAATGTCTCCAGAAATTGTTGAATCTATGCCACAAAGCATGAAGGAAGTTTTAAAGGCAAAAGGGGGTCCAACCCGGTACTAGCAAGGTGTGCCTAATAAAGTGGCTGGTGAGTGTAGTTTAGTCAGATGAGACCAAAGTAGAACTCTTTAGATTTCAAAGTAATGGCACTCTATATAATCCAAAATACACTATACCAACAGTTGCATTTGGAAGTTGGAACATCGAAATACTTTGATGTGTGGCTGTTTTTCAACGTGTAGTACTGATAGACTTTATACCATTGAAGAAAGGGTGAATGGAGAAATTTAACCGGGGATAATTACGATTAATAAGAATCTGCTGCCATGCACCAGGATGCTGTATATGAAATGTAGGTGGCAATCTAGCAAGCCTAGAATGGCTTAGTCATTGACCTGACATTTATTAAATTAAAGATCTATGAAAATAACTGTTGATCGGATAAAGAGGCTCTGTTCTTAGTATCAAACAATGTATTTTGAGTTCTTTTGTTTAATCAGAATTGGTTAAAGTTTCTTCCCCATTATCTTTTATTGTATACATTTTTGATGATTTGTAGTCTATTATTTTATTCTATGTACATTGTTGTCCTGACTTAGAAATGTTGTTACAATTGAGCTGAGGACATAGTTCAGTTCTGGAAGTGTTGCTTGTATTGATTAATTTTTATGTCTATATGGACAAGCTGATATTGTCTACTCCACTGAAAACCTTTAAGGAAAAAACGTAGAATATTGTCTAACGTGACAGTTTAATTGACAGTAGCATCCTTTTTACAACCATTTTCCTTGACTATGAATAGGGAACATTGCTGACCTATTTTCTTCTACTTCTAAAGGACATTCTTTCCAAATGTATCATCAAAAAGTTACATGTTTAGTCAAAGTTGAAGCTCTTGGGAGTTTAGGAGATTAAAAAGTATCCTAAAATGATTTTTGCTAATGGAATATTTGGATTTATCCTTTATAAAGACAATTTAGCTTGTTATAAACCCAATGTATCTATTAAAACTAAATATTAGCAAAGGACAGGCGTACATCTGCTGAGGCAAGCATAAAAAAAACCAGAAACGTTTAGCTTAGAATGACTCATTAATTTAGTTTTAACTGATGGATGAAATTACAGATATACTAGAAGTGTCAATGAAATCATAGTGAGATTGTAAGGAATGCTAAACATAAGTTTTAGGGCATAATATGTCAAGACCCACAACTGGATGCCTGAAAAGCATTATTCATTACCCATTTGATAGATGCTGACCAGATTAGTGAACTTAGAAGAATGTACATATGAGCTGGCTTTTAAGTAGTAGCAGTCGTCACTGATGATCTCCAACACCATGTGGACTATTCACATCCTGAACTAAAACTGTGCAATGAGTAACCTCAACTACATGTGGACTATTCACATCCTGAACTAAAACTGTGCAATGAGTAACCTCAACCACAAACCATTTATGTTTAGGCATCTGTTAAACTCATCTTTCATGGTTTTCTATTAGCAAAATATGTTGCATGAAACAAAATCTCAAATACTGTCTGTAATCTTTAAACTTTTTTTATGGTAGAGAAACTCACTCTACCATAGCAAGAACATGAATAGTTGTATTTGCTTGGATAATCCTATAGGGTCTTATCTTCCTTATTTACTATTTGACCAGAAGCCATATAGTATAACATCCATACTACAGATTCCAAAGGCTGTTCATACTATCCTTTTTAAATACATTTTTTTGGGGGGATATACAAGTTCAGTAAGCTTCACAATGGGACACAATTCTAGATGAAGAACTGGTTAGATGAAATCATTTTCATTTTCAAAACAGTCAATTTACCCTGAAAAATTAAAACACACAACATTTTGCAGCTTTGTGTAATCATATACTATTCATATATGAATATGAAGAAAAAAAATTTAAATTGTGGCATATTTCTTTTGAGTAATTAAACTAAGATTTTTCAACTTTTTTGTACATTCAGGCACAAGCAGTTGTAACTCTAAGAATGGAGTATTCTATATTTAAATACAGGCTGTATGTGTCCTCTGAATAGAGCCCTAAGGGGATAGAGGTTTATTAGAGCTATTGGCCATGTTGCAATTTACTTGTCAGATCCGATGCCAGCATTTCCTTGGCTGGAAATCATTGTGGTAAAGTAACTAGCTTTAATAATGGATACATGTACTGAATTATTCATAAGAAGCAGAGTGAGCCCTGATGCTTTATGCTCAGTACTTTCATTAACAGTGAAATGCTGACTGTTCACATAGTGCCTCTACATGTTCGTTGCTGCTTCTTTTAAACCACAAAAATAAAATTATCAGCATTTAAATTACAGGGCTAGTGCAAATTTTAGCACTGTTATCTTCTGTCAATACAGTACATGTATATGTATGTCTTACAGTCATCAAGTTAAAGGCGTCCGTCCATACATGTGCAGCAAGAGATAAAACATTGGGGTTTATCTACTGAAGAATGCTGTTTAAAGTTAATGTCAATGGGCATCAAGGATGTGTTTGCCGAAATATGATTCATTCATTTTTCTCTTTCCCAATAAGGTACGTTGATATTAAAAGGTGTTGGTCTTTTCTTTTACAAGCAGTTTATCAAAGTTTATCATTACAATAATAATAAAAAAGAAAACAATACAGAATATTTTACAACAAGAAAAGACAAGAAAAAAGAAGGGAACATTTTAGATAGTAGAAAAATACCAACGATACAATAAACATATCCAATACCAAGGCACTGGTTGTCAAACATAAGATTATCAAGAATGAGTTAAAATACTTCACATGGGAAAGGTACAACCCAAAAATAAATATATATAATTAATCAAAACAGTAAGGCCAAAAAGGGAGCTCTTGTTCCAGGGCTTTGCCTTCTCTTTTCAAATGTGTAATCCAAGGGGAGGTGTTCCCTTACATGCATGCCATCTGTGCTCCTAATCATAAAGATGTTAACCTAACTTTTGCATATGGAATATTTTTCAATGTATAAATAAACACATATGTCCTTAGGATTGAACAAGGTGTTAAGGAAGCAGGCCTTTTGTCTGGTCTCTGCAACTTAATCAATGATAACAAAGATATAAAATTTTTCTAACTCTAAATTCATTGGTTAAATGATCCACAAAGTGCCCCTTCTCTTGACCTTTACAATGAGCAAGTGGCATCAACATCATTACGACATGACAGACAGTCATGGAGGGTTCACGGTAAATTTAGCATCAGTCTTAAAAAGCAGCTGCCATAACAACATCTTAGGATAACCCAAAAAAAATTCCAATCCAAAAAAATATCAAATTATAGCATTGCTTCTGTAAAAATCACTCGTAAGGAATCATAAATAGAAGACATGGCAGTTGCATTTTATTCCCTAAATTGAGAAGGGAGACCTTGTCACCTAAATCCCCATCCAAGTCTCACAATACCCCTTTTTATATTGGAAATGCATTTTTTTTAGTTTAGGAAGGAATTCAGGTAAAATTATTTAGCTCCCCCCACCTGAATGTCTTTTTTGCTTTGACTGACACACTGAATAGCCAGTGCAATACATAAGTACATCTAGAAAATATACCGATCTGTAGTTTTATTGTTTTTAAATTGCCACAGCCAATCAATACTGCAGCAGACTGTAATTTCTATACATCTCCATAAATATGTGGAACATACTAAATACCTTTTGTATGTGAGCATTTCCATGTCATAATAATCAATGCAAATGTATTGAATGTAATGTCAGAATGATTCCTTATGATAAATTATAGCTGGAGTTATAATGAGTAGAGGATATGACAATATTTTGATCAAGGTTAAAGAGTAGTATGCTCTTGTATCATAAAGGTTACCAAAAATTTTCCTTTCCCACACTGTCTACTTTCATATAGAATTTTGAAGAACTATTTGTGGTACCTATGTATTCATGATAATAATAAAACTAATTTGTGTTATGTAAGAAAAATATAAACAAAAATAGTTATAAATTAAAACCAGCTCTTTTACTGTTTATGGCGTTAGTAAAATCTATGTTCGGTTTTTGTGCCAGACACATAACCTAATAAAGTTAGTGAAAAACTACCTAAAGGTGAAAACTCCAATACTTAATGACTGTTACCAAAATAGATGTCCTAATGTTTGCTCTTCTGGTGGCAGATGAAAAAGTTTGGATTTCCACTACCTGTCTGTCAGATCATTATGGGAGTGAACATGTTCTATACCTTTAGTTAATCAACTATGTTGACTCAATACAGTACATCAGAACAAAGAAAAACTGTACTCTTTGGTAGTATTGTTCTACGTACCCTTTTAAAAATGTTTTTTACAGCCAGGAGTATTTAATTGGCAAGTAAGGCTCTCAACACTTAAAGTTTGCATTTGTTTGCATGCTAGTTTGTCTTTCCCCTCCCTCATTCAATGTATAATGCTGCATAGTATTTGGTGGTGTTGGTGCTCTATAAATAAAAAAATATAATAATATTAATCATATGTTTTCGTGGCTTTATCCTAGGTTTTTTGAGTTGCCGGTTTTTTTATGTGCATGCTGCACCAAAACAGAATGCAAACATGCTGAAAATGTTGGCTAACATTTAAAGATTCTACATTGCTTTTGCTTAATTTCCAAGTGTTGGATCCAACGCTGGTATCTAAAAGCCTTAGGGCCATTTCACACTATATGTGTTTTTTAAAGGCATGCCTTTTTTATAGGCATGCGTTTCCGCATATATGCAAAAACACATGCGTTTTTGACATTACATATGCGTTTGCGTTATGCATTTGCGTTTTTGACCAAATGAATGAAAAATGCAGGAAAAATAATAAAAAATGCATTTATAAAAACGCATGCGGAAATGCTGCATTCTTAAATACGCAACGCATATAGTGTGAATGGTAACATTAGTTGTCTATGTAAAAACGCGTGCAGTAAAATAATGCGTGCAGTAAAAAAACGTGCGCGGTAAAAAAAGCACTGTAACGCATATAGTGTGAAATGGCCCTTAAGGCTAAATTTACACTGTTGTTTCCCGGGCTGTTATGGACTGACAGGGAAACAGCTGAGCAACTGTTCCTGCAACAATGTGGGAAACGACCTTTCATGATTGATGCAATTTTGCAGGAGCTTGAAGTCTTTAAAAATGACTCCATTACAGGCTAAAGCCAGAAAACCGACCGGTGGATGCCTACTGTTGCATCCACCGGTCATTTGCAATTTTTGTTTATTGACTGCCCATGTAAATTAGCCCTAACTGTGGTTGTCTCTACAGTTACCCCACTAGTGAAACCCACAGAAACTGCTGCAACATGAGTCACAAAAATACCGGATGCTAATTTAAAAATAGAACAAATAGAATTAACAGAAGAACATACATTAGCCATTGAATCAGTAGAAATAATTATACATAGACAACTGATCAACCCTGTTGACATGGTTATCTTATATTATATATATGCTATTTATGAGTAGTTGTGGAATCTACTTAACATCTTGGTCTTGTAAGCTTTTTTGTGGCTTTTCAAATTATGAATGTTTTGTACAGAACATTTACATTCATTTGTCATTCTTATGCTTTTAAACTCAAGCCAAAGTTTTGATATGTATTTTACCTTATCACCTCATTACAAAAATGAAATGAATACTTCCATAAATCTAAGACCACATTTATCGGGTAATGTTCTATAATATATTAGACAACATGGAATGTGAAATTACTATAGCTTCAGAGCCAAGGCAAATCAAAGTGACTTTATGAAGGTATAAACATTTGCAATACTGGATAAGGTTGAATAAACTTAAGCACTTAGTCCTCAGGGGAGATTTGAGGCAAATGAATTTGCTCACTTTTTAATCTTCAAGGGAAATAAGTAACTTCATCTGTACATGACTGTACTGTAATAAATGTGGTATATAAATGCTACAAGCTTTAGCTATTAAGGAGAAAAAAAAAACAAAGCAATTATGTATATGTCATAAATGGCATGACTGTATATAAGCCAGGGTATATTTTGTAATTGAAAATAAATTACTGTTTGAAATGAAACATTACAATTTTAACTGCTACGGCATGAATGTGCTAGGGTTATCCTTGTGACTAAAAAATTCTACATGATTAAGATTTGGTGGATGAGAGCATGAAACTGAATTGTTCCTAGTATGGTCAACAACTCACCAATTCAAGCTTTTATCCAGCAGCTAAAAACCTTCTAAGATGGTATCAAAGTCTTATCCTACTAGATCAAATCCTTGACATGTTCGGTCAGATCAACCAGTGCCAACCCTCTGAATCTTGTCCTGCTTGAAAAATTTACCATGGGCTCCTTGATGGCCTCTGGCCAGTGAATACATATGGACACATCAACTATATGATCAATACAGTGCAATAAGGGCATTATAACAAATTAAAAACAATAGCAATTTAGTAGGAACAGTAATTCTTGTATCAGATTTAGTTGTTGCCAATTGACAATGCTGACAAATTTCAGTGAATAAAGATTAAAGCACATTCAACCTGGCAAAGTGTTTTTTATCAGTAAATTAATTTACCTTTTGTTTGAGAATAGAATTTAAAAATCCTATGTAAATATATAACAAGAAAGAAAACAAAACAACATAAATTAAAATGTAAAGTCCCTTGAGGGCAGATAGCCAGCACCCTGTATGTGCATAACTCAATACATAGGCCTCCAGCCGAACACTGATTTGTAGAGAATTACAATACAGTGGGCCTTATAGGGTCTTACAACCCCCGCAGCTGGTGTGACAGGTTTTGAAACCTGAAAATTAAAGAATTAATGAAATTGATATAAACAGAAGAAAATTGAGGGGGTGGTATATTCACCCAATGCACACAATCCTCCGACTGATATGTGGTGAATTATGTGGATGGACCGAACTGTTCGCCGGAGAACAGTTCGGCCGCGAACTCGGCATGTTCGCCGATCCTCTCGCCGGCGGACAGTACGGGTGTTCGACCCGCCCCGTTCGCCGGCCAGAAGAAGATCTAAATTCTTCCTCCGGCAGGATCAGAACCTGCGAGATCATGCCGGAGGAAGAATCTTTTCACTACAAGACCGGCATGAAGCCGGTCTTGTAGTGAAAATACCGGCTCAGAACAGGAAGTGACGTCAGTGACGTCACAGCCGGCTCCCGCAACCAGGAACTATGCGTTCCAGGATGCGTTCCAGGGGTTTTTCCGATTCAAATTCCCCGCCTAGAGGCGGGGAATTTGAATGTGTCCGCGAACAGGGCGGACAGCGGACTTCTTTAAAAGTTCGACCCGCCCTGTTCGCGGACACTCCAGGCCGGTGTTCGCCCATCTCTAGTGAATTAACCTCAAACACTAAACTGCAAGATGATCCCACCTACCAACCAACTCAAACAATCAGGCACATAACAACATAACTAAGCATTATGATTTAGTAACCCTTAGTATGCCAGCTCCTTCTTAACCCAGTCATGAATTCCCTACACCCTAAGTCTCTGTCCTTTTGGCCCCAGGCTTATCTTGACAGTAACATATAGGAAAATAATTTCTATCTAGTTCTTGAATTAGTTTATTATCTCATTTTAGGCAAAGAAAATATACTCCCGTTTACAGAATTTCTGTATTCAAATATCTGCATTGCTATTTTATTTTGATATTATTTATTTGACATACATGTGGTCACATACATCTGTGTGAGATGTAATTCCAGACATCACATACAGAGAGTGAATGTTTCTGGTGAACAATATTTACAATATCTTTCAAATTAGGTATTAGTTGGGCTCTTTATCCACGGCATCCAATACCATGTGTTTTCTGTGCATTTTGTTTGTGCTGTAAATGCGTTCCTGGACTAGCAATGGATGCAATTACAGTGCATACAAAATGTGCAGAAAATGTCTCGTATCAGCCTTAAGGAGTACTATTACTAGAGTACTATATAAATTTAATGATATATGACCTTAGATATTTGGGAGCTTGAGTCTTGTAATGTCTATATGGCTATCTAATAGTTAACCAAGACCATCCATTGGGATTTACTCACATGAATATCTAATGTCTCTATGGCTGTCAGGCAAGGTTGTTCAGGAATTCCTCAATATGGAATGCTTAAAGTCCAGCCCAACTCGTTGGCCTCCTAAACACCAAGACCCAAAACAAGCCCCACACACCTCTCCATTTAACCTTGTATACGTTGTACACTGATTTACAAACTTTGGTTAAAATACTGATAAATACTGATAAAAATAACTATTTCCTCTTGTCATTTTACTTACATGTCTCTAAGAACATACACTTTTTATACTTTAGGCTTATTTGAACCTAAAATTTTAGGCCATTTGTTTGCTTTCAATATATGACTCTATATAACTTGATATAAAGAAAGCATTGAATTTTGTTTTAGCAGCTTAGCCATCTTTTCACACTCACTTCCTTCCCATTACATCGTTTATTTAACTTTGTAGCTGTGGGAAAAGCTTCAGTCAAATGAAAACATTCTTAGGTCACATTTAACAAAGTCTCATGTTGTGAATATCAACAAATGTAAAACATACTTATCTGGAAATTTTTTTTCAAATGTGTTTCATTTACTTCGTTGAAAGGATGTAAAAAGTAAGAAAAAGTAAGAAAAAGTTTTTATAGTAAACTTCAAGGACATTATTTAAAGATGTGTTGAAAGATGGCTTTCTCTACTCTTTTGTGCATTAATAACAGCAGTTTATGGCAAAGGATTTTCCAGATTATTTAAGGAAGACACAGCAAACCTGTCAGAAAACAAATTATTACAGTTAACCCAGTTGAGTTTACCAGTTTGATTTTACAGTTTACCCAATCTGACTGGCCAGCAACAGTGGTAATGGACATTTACCTTGGAGCACTAAGCATATCTATCATACAAAAAAGAAAGTCTAGTAGTGATGGCCGAACTGTACGCCGGACGGGAACATAAATTTTTTATTTTCCTGGCGTACAGTACGGGTGTTCGACCCGCCACATTTGCAGGGGAGAAGATTGTTATTCTTCCGCCAGGAGCAGAAAGATCCAGCCAGAGGAGGAATATTTTTAATAGAGTGCGAGCAGAGAACCCGGTCTTCTAGTGAAAAATCAGCATTAAAACCAGAAGTGATGTCAGTGACATCACGTCCCGTAACCAGAATAAGGAACTGTGTGTTTCTGATTCAAATAAAATTCAAATATCCCCGCGAACAGGCAGATGTTGGACTATTCTAAAAGTTTGATCCGCCTGTCCACAGAAAGATGTGGCCAAAGTTCAGTCATCACTAATGTCTTGTATCAGTATAGTAAATGCAAATTTACAGAAACATCATTGCAAATTACTTGGTAAAATTCCTTGTAAACTAACTGACCTTAAAGCCTATGTAACTACTACCTATTTCGGCCTGCACCAACCACAAGCAGGAATACCTAGAACTCAAGCTTCAAGCTAGACTTTCTCTACATGTTTTATCAATAGACTCAACAGTGGTGATAACTACATTTTCTTCGCAAACCCTAAATATTTACGGAACCCTTTTAAAATCCCTTAGATAGCATGCAAACTTTTTGCATATGCTTAACATGCATTGTCCAGTAAACATAAAAATTTACATACACACAGGAGTAATGCAAATTTTTTTTATACAAACTAGCCTGAACAGGGCACCATTACAAACTACCCTATATGTATGGTAATACCAATACAATAGTGTTTCTGGTGGCTAAGGCAGGAATAGCCAAAATGCACTGGCGTATTATATCTGTCTGATAGCTATGAGCTCAAACTGCAGTTTTATTGGAATGAGATGAAGATTTATTCATTTTGTTATTAGGATAGAGTTGCTTGTTTAAAGCACTGCTGTCAATTTTTCTTTCTTTATCCAATTTTTTTTTAAAAAGCTGGAAATTTAAACACTCTGAACTCAGAAGCAATGGCAGAAATCAATATCAAAAAAGATTTTTCATGATATTTTCTGAATATATTTACTGCTGTCTGTTGAGTTGGATCAAAAAGACGAAGACTTAAGCTAGCCATACACGTGTAGGATTCCATGGCCAATTGATCACTCACCCAATTGATTCCGGCGATCTCAGCGGGAATGGGAGCTGCGATCAATCTGCCAATTAAGAGTATCCGATCGTTGCACACCACCTTGTCCAAGTGATCACGTCCAATTGATCTGGGGCTCAGAATTGGATCAGAATTGGATCCGACAGAGAACCAACATGTTGGACATGGACAAGGTGGTTTGCAGCGATCGGATACTCTTAATTGGCAGATTGATCGCAGCTCCCATTCCCGCTGAGATCGCCGGAATCAATTGGGTGAGTGATCAATTGGCCATGGAATCCTACACGTGTATGGCTAGCTTTACATATGTAGAGGAATAAAGGGGAAAAAGTTTAAAGACATTTTTTAAATCTACTAGTGATTCTGCAATGTTTTTATAATGATTGTTTCACTTAGAGGACCTGCATATTAGAATAAAACTATGTGGTTTAACCATAATTTGCCTTTGGATCAAGGGCAGTCCATAGAAGTAATTTATTTTATGCCAGAACTTATATTCTCTTGCAAATGAGATTAAAAATAAGTGTGCCTCAAAGAATGAAATCCTAGGAAAGTTCAATTATGTAAAAAATGTATCACATTTCCCATAGTTTCCCATATCCAATTCACTGTACTTCAATATTTTGTCTTTCATCTGACATGCATCTGTCTCAACCAGCTGCTTTCCCACCAAGCAATTCACACAATGGTCATGAAAAAAATGTTTTCTGTGTTGGCAAAGATAAACAAGAAAAACAGAACACAATGTAAAAATGTATCTAAAACTCCTGGGAATGATCTGCCTGCGACACAGAATCCTTGCTTAAAATCAAATGTGTCTTTCTTAAGGCAAAAAGAAGAAAAGTGCATTTTACTAAAAAGCCAAAATTTAAAACCCTCTAACTATGTACTGAAACATAATTATTTAGTAACTGCTCACAGAGCAATATGCAGGGAGTATGTGTTAATGGTGGTAGTGTTTTTCAAATATAAAAATAAATGACCTTTTTTAAATGGCATTGATTAGGCTCGCTAGCGGTAAGCCCATACACCATACTCTACTCTACTTGTGATCCTCCCCTCTGCACATATGTGGCGTTATCGATTATGTCATTGATGTGTGCTCAGAAAGGGATGCCCTTCCATTAACACAGAGGTCTGGTACCATAACCCGCCTCTTCACAGATGACACAGAAGGGGCGGTTCTGGCACCATTCGGCGTGTCCACCACGATTCAGAATCGATGCGGGATCAGTGTGAATACATTTGTATTCAAGCCCAGTTCATCCAGAGTTTTTTGATAGGAAAAGTGATGCTAAATTAGATGAATTTTAACAATAAAATGCGAATTGCATACAGACTGAAGATAAGTTAATTAAGCAGAGCAGCTGCAGAGTTTGATTGGCTCAACCTTAAGCAACACACGCTTCAAATTCCTTACGATTTCCAAGCCGATCGTTTTTTTTTGATGATATCATCACATACAGCTGGTCGTGCCGACAACTGTGCACCCTTTGCGTGCCGGCTTTTACTTTAGGAGATCGATCTAAACAGTCCGGCCATGTCCGTAATGTAATAGATTGTTTTGTGTGCCGATTTATGGTCAGATTTAGGGAGGGTACTTTCGATTGGTGGTCGATTTTGTGGCAGAGGTTGGTTGATTGGCCAAACATCGAAGCATGTTTAGGGGGCTTAAGTTTTCATATTAATATTAAAATAAAGTAATGTACCCTGCATAATTACCAGACATACAGTATACCTGTGTAAGAAAAACATTGTACTCTCATTCTAAATATTTATTGTCTAAGATATTCTTCATTTTGTAATGAGGATTCTTGTCCGAATAGAGAACTGTTGCGGGTTTGAATATTAATAAATATATGTGCTTATAATAATAGATATATCATGATATGAATATTAATATAAACATATCAATACACACCCCATAAATTAGGATTAGGATTGCAGCAACAGTTAACAGTTTAAGAGACAGACCAACAAAAGCAGATTCACAGTAAGAAAGTTTGATTAAACTAAGACATGAAACAAATAACTTTCAGACATGAGGTAATAACGGAAAAGTTACAATATTGTAACAGTTTTTAGAGCTACCTTCAGATGTTTTAGGGAGCTTTTGTCGATGTTCTGATTGAACCCTGTACTCTTCTTCTTCCTTTTTCGCACCTCTTGCTCCAAAAATGCTTGCTTTACAAAACTAACACACAAATACTTCTCATGTATTTTTCTGTGAAAAACACTTTTTTTCCCACATAGTATATCTTCCACAATAAGATGGTCTGTTCTTAAAGGTTCAAGCATTATCATAAAATTTTTTGGGGGGGAAATGCACACATATTTAGTGGTGCATCATCCATCTACTCTTTTCAGAGTTTTTTCAATACACTCACCATAACAAAAAGAGAAAACTATTATAACTGAGGCTTCAACAGCTGCTGGAATGCTGGAACAGTAAAACCCTTCCTAATGCCTTGCACAAAACAAGCGCGGGCAGTGGCTGTGACACCATCAGAACCAGTTTACCTTCATGGTCACCAAAATGTTGTGGGTTTGAAATTTTTATAAAATAATAGAGATATCTTCATATGAATATTTAGACACATCAACATACTCAACCCATATAGGAGAGTACAAAGCAGCCAGTGATGGGTCAAATGAACAAACAATTAAATTTTACAAACATTATTGCTGTAAAGCTTGCTTCTGTGAGTTGTGAGTTCTGTGTTGTTCATTTGACCCACCACTGGCTGCTTTGTACTCAACCTCTACCTTAACAAGTTGAATACATTGATACAGGTGCCTCGGTCAAGCCTATTTTTTTTTTATAATGGTATACTACACATCAAGTTAGAACTTCTGCTCCGGACCAGGGATCTACAGCTAGCAGACTTCCCCAGGTGTAGACAGTGCAAACAATACAACACTGCATGGAGACAGTGTTACAAATATCTCCACCTGCTTTCAGTAAATTTAGGTTGCTGGTTCAAAACAGTCAGTCTTTCACCAGCAACCCGCAAGAAAGTGATTTTCAGAGTCACCATATTGCAGTCTCTTACCACTCTCTCTCTCTCTAACGGCTCCTCAGTGGTTCTGCCATTTTTTCTCCAACCCCCCCCCCTTTTTTTCCCATACCCTCTTTTTGGGCCCTTTTTAAAACCCACACCACCTATATACCAAGTTTTGACTTTGAACTTAATTTATGCAAAAACTACATCTACTAGCACAATACTTTTTTTTCCTTCAAATGTTCCCACAACCCTTCACTACATCTCCATCTGACAATGATAGCATGTTCAACACACAAAGTCAGCTGGTCAAAAAATGCAAACCATCTCTAGCAGATAATAAGAACACTCAATAAAGTATCCTAAATAACCCCGCCCTAATAAAGAAATATTTTTAAATGTAGAAAAAAGTTTGTACCTCCTCGTAAAAATCTGATTTCAATATAGTCGCCCCTTAATCTAGCCACCTACAATGGACATACAGCAATACATTGTATATCTAGTACTAAATGGTCACACTTAACTGGGCTTGTACAGAAGATATCAAGCTAGCTATAATTAATTACTAGCTTAAGGCTACATTTACACATGCAGTGCACATCCCTCAGGTGGGCATTAAAAAATTACTCCATGTTATACTTATCGGGTGAACACTTGAAAAGCAATCTGGGAGGCTTAAAGCAGTTTTAAACCAAAAAAATAAACAACAACATTGATCCTGGCAAAGTGATCCCTGTAGAGGAATATCCCTTTCCCCCTTTCTCACTCCATTGCCGACATTTCCTGTCCTTCAGCATGTAAGATGGAAGAGCGAGACTCTTCCTGTCTCGCTGTCTCCACCATTCCAGATCTGAATCTGGTGATGCTCCGCCCCTCCAGCATCACTGGATATAGATCTGGCTGACTGTACTTACCCAATATTCGCCTCTGGTGCCCATAATTGGAAGCAGGTGGTACCAAGGTGGTAGGTCTGCTTAACCTCCCTGGCCTTATGCCCGAAGCCAGTATGGGCACCGCAAAACAAACTGCGCTGGCATCAGGCAAACACGCTGATGTTTTAAGGTAGTCATACACGGATCCGATTCCCACACGATTCCAGGCCGATCGATCACCGGGCGCGTGCACGCCGATCGATCAGCTAAGAATTGAGTGCAGCCCACCTTGCCCGATCGACCCTGCCCGATCGACATGGCCCCCTGAATCGGATCTGCCAGAGAACCAACATGCTGGTCTTTCTGATCCGATTCAGCACACATCAGGGGGAGTTGCCATTTGTGAAGTGATCGATCGGGCACGGAATCGTCCAGGAATCGTTGGCCCAAGGTGGTAGGGACAGGCTTAATTGGGCGATCGATCGGACATCCGATTCCCTCTGGCATCGCCAGAATCGATCGGATGGGTGATCGATCGTCTAGCTCTAGCTTTACAAGCCTGCACTGATTGTGTCTTCTGTGTCATCCCTGGCGCCGAAGTGGCGGGGGGCAGCACCATAGACCTCCAGTGGCAGAACTTTTCCCAGCCCACATAGCCGGCGACTCAATGACATTCACGATGTGTATAATAGGAAAGTAAGAACCTAGAAAATGCACTGTGAATAACGGAGAAATCAATAATATGACTGTTAATATACATGTCCCTAAGTAATTTCCACTAAAAAATCTATCTGTGGCTTTGAATATGATATATATAGCATATGTTGATGCATGGTAAAGCATGTTATCAGTGGTATATAAAGGAAGACATGTCAGCAGGTTGGGTTAAGACTCCTGTAGAAATTATTTCAGAAAATGGGGTCTTCTGGGTTTTACAGCAGATTAGCATTAGCAGATTAGCATTGGCAGTATGAATAGTAGCAAGGATTGGTTAAGTAGACAAGGAAACTTTATAAAGAAGGAGCAATGCCTTTTATATGTGTTTGAGAAATTATTTTTTTTCCAATAAAATGTCTCTTGGATGGATATATAGGATCTTTTAACTACCGTATATGCCGGCGTATAAGACGACTTTTCAGTACTTTAAAATCCTCCCCAAAGTCGGGAGTCGTCTTATACGCCGGGTGCTGCAGGCTGGGGGGTGCAGGGGACCATCTCTGGAAGCCGTTACTGTCTGTACGATTCCGTGCTGCCTGAATCTGCCACGCTGACTAATGATACATTGTATCAGAGCAGAGCAAGGGAAGAACAGGGCAGTGTTGCCATGGATACATGATGCTATGCAATGATTACGGAGAACACAGGCTGTAGCTGTTTTAACCTTTTTACATTCATAGCAGAAAAACCATTTGTAGTATAATGATGAAACTTTCAGGGTCAGTAATTCTCACCTACTACTACTTACACCCCGGGTAGTCTTATACGGCGAGTATATAACAAACTCTATATTTTAACTGTAAAAGTTGGGGGGTCGTCTTATACGCCCAGTCGTCTTATACGCCGGCATATACGGGTGTATGTTAATTAGCATTTTCCTCAAAACTACATTTGTTGGAATTAGGTTTTCTTCATTCCTCTTACATGGTCTACATTTTATGGCATTGGAATTGCTGATACAACACTCCCAGAGGAAATAATATGAATATTTAACAGTGCCTTAAAGCCAAGCATTAACTTGTACACCTTGCGAAGATGATCAGCTGCTAGGGAATTCAATTACACACTTGAGTCATAACAGTTCAGATCATGCACAAATCAACCATCAGACAGACGCAAGGGTAACACATGTGCTCTTCTCTCATACAAACAAAATACTTAAGATAATCGCTAATTCAAAAGATATACCAAAAACATTGATAGATTCTTGAAAATACACAATATCATATATAACACAAAAATCTGTGGTGTAATGTGACTTGTATTTACTAGACGTAGCTCCTGAGGCCATGCAGAGTTTAATATTTACTCCTTTGTTTAGCTGAGCAGTAGGGGGTTGTAAAGCACATAAATAATGACTGCTTGCCACAGACAAATTAATCTGGGGATGTCACTATCTTTTTTTAAAAGCTTCTAGATTTATTGGAATCACTGGATATAGGTATTTCAGCATTATTGTTTATCTTATTGGCTAATTTGAAAATGTAAAAGCTATAAGTCTGTATTTTCTTTTAAAGTTCAAATTCAAATTGAACGATAGAAGAAGAAAATGTTGAATGATTTGCCAATCCTTCAACATTTGCCAACCCTTTGTCAATCCTTCAACATGTTATTAAACATGGATCTCCTGTAACCAGATTAGCCATTTGATTCTCATTCAGGTTCCATAGTTCAGTAAACTAGATGGCATAGATAGTAGGTAATAGATCCCACCAAAGAGCTTTTAGTTTGATTTGTTTTTTAAAACACCCACCAAATTCCTTGTAGTTTGTACTGCAGTTTGTATAAAAATAAAATTTTAATGGGTTTTCTTTGGGGTTTTTTCCTTACAGGAAACATAAGGAAAAAATAAACATTCAGGCTGCATTTGTATATTGCAGTAACAAGTAAAACCAATGCACTAGATGTACTGAAGCCAATTAATTCCTAAGTTCAAAAAAAATTACAGCTGTAAAAAAATGATATTTATATATTACATTTACTGTAATTTTCTCGTCTCATCTACATATATTAATACTTGTTCATTAGTACCTCTTTTCTGTTTCTGTAAAAAATCATAAATTAAAATAAAAAGAAACCACAAATCCCTTTCCAGAAGTTGATCCAAAACTTTGTCTTTCCTGCTAATATATTCATAGAAAAAGCTGGTGCCAAGGGCGGCTGTCCAATTAAGACAAATGAGGCACATTGAATTTTTCCCTGAGGGCACAGTAGGGGTGCTGGAAATATCTACTTTCTTCTTCTTTTTTTGTCAGACTAAGAAGAGGAAAAAAAAAACAAAAGCATGAAAATTCAACACATCCACTTACAGAATAATAAAGGCTGTTGTTTAAAATGTAAGGAGTTTTGGCAGTGGCACCCTTCTGGGGTCTTATGCAAATTATATTTTTTCTTATCAGCTACTAAACCGTAGGTCTCCAAAAATTGCTGTTTGTTTAAATGCATTATGGAAGTGTGGTGAAAAGCCATAAATCCTTGAGAAGTGAAAGAATGTCATGTTCTTGCCCAGAATAATTGAACACGTATATTTTGATACAGTCACAGCACCAGGCAATTTATTTAAAGGTGTATCAGTAATACAGTTGTTAAATCCAAATCACTAGATAATCACAGATATCAGATGATCATACAATCTGGCCAGTTTTCACCGGATCAGGTGACGGTCTCAATGCACATGCAGTGCCAAAACCTCAGCAGACACTTTTGATGGATCAATCTCAGAGCCAAAATATGCTTGACAGGTTAGATATTCCAGCCAACAGATTACTGTTCTGTGATGGGTGGTTCAAGAGTGGTTAGCTATCTGTCTGCTCTCTTAACATGGCAATATATAGGATGATCTGTCATCTGAATATATATGATCATTTATATATTCAAATATCGCTACAGCAGAACATGCTGCTATCCTTTGGTTGATTTATCCTTTGGAAGAATTATTAAGGTTTTTCCAGACAAAGAGATTTGCACTATAAAATACTAAAAAGGTTACTGCACTTGATGGGAATGAGGAGAAATTAACTCTATATTACCATTATGTTATAATAGCATTATAGAGCAATTCTTTGTAAGTGTCCAAGTCATATATGTCTGTATCTCCACATCAGCAGCAGCAACCCGTTGGGTATGTACACTATCCATACAGTATGGCAAAACATGTTAGTAAAAATTAGTTATGAGAAAGTATACTTCGCGATGGGTGCACAAACCCTTTTAAATTTTTCAATGCAGAAATGAGATCCCGAGTTTCCAGAAATCACTTGTGACAATGAGCTCTAACGTCTTCTACAATACATGTGGTACAGTCAAGAGTGAGACCGAAAATTTTGAATGCCCATATTCAAAGAGATCAACCAAAGACATTAAGGGGATATGTAGCCCTATGAAAGTAGCAGTATCTAAGGGAATCTCAACAGATTCTGCACAAGATAGGCACTGCAGAACTGGAAGAGGACTCAGCATAGTTTTCTTCAGGGGAAACTATAGAGGTAGGAAATGCTAGACATAGGAATATGTAATTTTTAGTCAGGGATTAATAACCTTTTTAGATTCCAAATTCTTTATTTTACTAGTACATCAAAGTAGCCTACAATTCATTGACAGGAGCTTTGCAAAATATAACAAAGCCCCTCTAATTTGAATAAAAAAAACACTTAATTTGCATGATGTGCATATATAAGTGTTATAATTACTTTTTATCTATGAAACCACCTCTAGTTAAATCTGCAAATTCAGATTTTACAGTGTTACATATGAAATACCATTATTGGTAGAATTCTTCATGTAGATAAGGGCTAGTTAGGAATAAGTAATTGGAATTGCCCAAATTACATAACCCCCTTCCATGTTAGCTAGGTGGTAATTTGGCCAGGCAGTAGACAATAGAGAAAATAAGTTGGTGTTTGTTAAGTATTGACCACCACATGCAAATGTGTGCACCCAGGTTACCTCGCCAGATGCCCTAAAAACTATGTGTGAATTTAGCCTCAATTAAAGCGGACCTACCACCTGGGAGGTCACTCAGCATTATCATCTGCAGCTCAGCCGATTTTTTCTAACATCCTTGATTGTAGAAAACAAATCTTCTTCTAACAGCTGGAGAGGAGCTTGTTAGGAGTGCTCTCCTTCCACTGCATTACGTCGTGCCTAGGCAGCCGAAGTGGTGTGTGGGATATCTCTCCCAGACAGGAAATCGTCAGCAGCTAATCCCCCTCTTCACAAACCCCCCCCCCCCCCCCCCCCCCCCCTCCCCTACGAGTCTCTGCAGCTCCGATAGAGAAGAGACAGGAGGTGGAGGTGGAGTAGAGAGGGGGTCAGTGTGGGTGGAAGAAGCTAGCATGAGAACTTCAAGCAAGTGATGTGAGTATAGTGTGGGGGGTTTTTTGTGTAGCAGTTTCCAGGCATCTGAACTGCTGACAGGTGAGTATTGTGTCTGTTTAATGCATGTTTTTTTATTTTTAAATATATAATTATAGGTTTGAATTAAATATATAGCTCCTTGCAATTTCAGTACATTTGTAGACAATAGCAGGAAAATACTTATTTCCACATAGACTTTAAGAAAAGAAGAAGTTCTACTTTTTCCTTAAATGCAGTACTGAATGGTTAGTTTCCTGCAGCTTTCAGTGCTTAACCCCACTGCTAATTGCAGGGTGCAGGGGCTTAGCATTGTAAGCCTGAAACTGTTACTGGCAAAACTCCAAATACATAATTTTTAATAATAAAAAAATTGACACAAAATGGTTAGTTTAAAAAAAAATGTACTATAAATATACTTTACATACAATAACAGTTTGGTATAACATAATAACAATTGTATACCAAAATCCCTATTGTCCATATATTTACCCTAGGTCCCTTTGTCATAAAGTGATGTCATCAGTGTAAAAACATTTACTGTAATTCAGTACATTATGCTATTATGCATGGTCAGGTCATATCCTGTTCAAAAGGGGTTACATACAAGTGATGAGAAAAAACATTTTATTTCTTAAGCTGGCCATTCACCTTTGGATCTCCCTGTTAGATACCCTTTAGATCTACCAACAACTATGTAGTATAGAGTCCTCTGTGATTGAACA
The DNA here is from genome assembly GCA_036250615.1 of Ptychadena robeensis. Classification (NCBI taxonomy): domain Eukaryota; kingdom Metazoa; phylum Chordata; class Amphibia; order Anura; family Ptychadenidae; genus Ptychadena; species Ptychadena robeensis. The sequence continues at coordinate 51,823,324 of CM070032.1, forward strand.
CAGGTAGGAAGACCAGTATCTTCTGCTCTCCAACATCAAAGAGGTGTAGACAGATAGAAATTGAAATTCATTTAGCTACTAATTAAAGATACTCGGTTCTTGCAAGTAATTCTTGCAAGTTATGCAAATTTAATGTCTAATGCATTAAAACAATCTATATTTACATTAGAGCTTTTGGATTTCTGAGAATTGTTCACATATATCCCTGTATTAGTTGAAAAGATCAATATAGAAACCTTACATTACTGGGCCATCAATGACTACATCAAGGGTAACAGTAGTTGTTAAACTCTGCACTACACTACTCTGCATTAGATTCAGATCAGCAACCTTCCAATCACTCACTGTTTCTGTATATTAGAGTTAGTTGTAAGTTCTTAAGAAAAACATAAGGACCATCAGCAGTATGCAAGCTGCAGCTGTATCTACGAATGACATCTCTAAATTAGGCTCAATTCTCTTTTAAAGTGAGATTTGAAGTGTAAAGATAATTGCAACTCTGCAGCTCAGAATAATTAAGGATGTTCACAGCTGAGATGCCAGTTTCAGACTTTTGTAAAACATATATAGCTTTTATAGCATTTCATGCTGCCAAGTTTACTTCATCAAAATAATGTAAAGTAAACATGTCACAATTCTGGGAATTTATAACTAACTAAAAAGAGGCAGAGGCCCCCTTTAAATCATACCAAATATCAACGTGGCAAAACGTGAAAGTCAATGGATGTGTGTACACATCTGTTGGTGTGATCCGTCAGCTTGCGTTGCGTTAAATTCAATGCAGGGCACTGCATTGACATTAAGGCAAACATAAGACAACGCAAGAATGGGTCCATTGACACAGAAAAAGAATTGAGTCCATTGAAATGCAATGGTGTGCGTTGTTCAATGCGTTGATCAATCCGTTCATGGTAAAAAAACAAACACAAAAAAACCAGATGCATCACAAACACATCCCTTAATGCACCCCTGGCATATCACTGACACATTCCTCATGCATTCCTAAAGCATGGGTTGCGTTTATTGGATCAGTTAACGCAGCGCATCCTTAACCCATAGTGGAGCCTAAAGGTGACCATGCATGGGCAGATAATCCCTTCATAGATGAGGGACAGACAGCAGCATGATGACCCGTGTCCCCGTTCAAACTAACAGCTGGCACACAAAAGGTGCCCGCCGATAAGCTGAGCAATGGGATGCAGCATGATGACGCTATCACACTGCACTTCATCACCACTCCCTACATGTATGGGGGCCTTTAGCCTCACACTGGTGATCAGATCGCTTTGAACTGCATGGCTACCTTAAATTGCCACTTTTACTGATAAGAGATGGTGATTACCATATTAATAGTCATATACTAGTTTGCCAAATGTTGTTGAATTAAGTGGAAAAAGCAAAAGGCCACAATCTATAAGCATGCTCTAACAATTCTCTGAAGACCCTTTTTGTATGGTTGCCCTCTGACAACAAATAACCAGTCTATGATTGTAATGGTATGCCTATAATCAATTTGTGAGAGACAGACTTATAACAAAAAAATAGTACACTAAAGTCAAATATTGATGTGCAGTGTAATGAGAGATGGAAGTATTTACAACTATCAACCAATATTTCAGGCTCCCAGTTGTGTTCACTTTAAGGCCCACATACACGTCTAGATTTTTATCCATTCAACTTAATTCAATCAATTGTTTTGGTTGATTGATTGAAAATCGATGGCAGCCCACAAAATTGGGAAAATTTGATTAAAAAATGATTGGACATGCTGGTAAATTTAAATTGGTTGTATTGAAATTCATTACACTTTCAGTCTATCCCAAAAAAGTTGATCAAATATCTGTTACTACAGTTGGCAAACATACAATCAATCACAGATTTCCCTGACCCCAAAAAATTTATCTTTTTAAGTTGATTGAACAGAAAATCCAGACGTGTATGGGGGGCTCTATTCTTGTAACAATCTGAAAGGAGGAACAACCCCTGGAAGTTCTCCTAATTGCAGCATATTATTAAAAGTCCTAATATACATTTTACATCTAGGCACAGAAGCAATTGATCAGATTCCAAACTAGTCACCATGGCCAAGACCAAAGACCGTCTAAAGATCTCAGGGACAAGATTGTAGACCTAAACAAAACTGAACTTGGCTACAAGACTGGCCAAGCAGTTTGGTGAAAAGGTGGCAACAGTTGGTATGATTTGTAAATGCAAGATACACAAAATAACTGTGCATCTCCCTTGGTCTGGTCCCTGTGCAGTTGCAATGATCATGAGAATGGTGACCCAGCAACACAGAACTATAAGGGGGGGTTGTCAATAATCTCAGGGCTGCTGCAACCATAGTCACCAAGAAAATGCTAACACACTACACTATGATGGACTGAAATCTTGCAGTACCGGCAAGGTTCCCATGCTCAAGACAGCACATGTTCAGTCAGGCCCATCTGCAGTTTGCCAGTGAATCAGCAGAACCAATTTTTGTGAGATGAGAATAAAATCAAGCTCTTTAGTATTAACCTAACTTATTTTATTTGGAGGAAGAGGAATGCTACCACCTACCACAAACTTATGCCATTACTGTTGTGAGCTCAGTCTGTTTATCTGAATACATCCCATATGTTAATTGATGTGTCATAGCCGGGTAAAGTGAGATGATTTTGACAGCATGAGTTGTGTATTTACATTAACATTCTGCATTGCAGTAAAGAAATAATGTGACACAGACTCTTCCCTTCTCCAAAATGAAAATAGGTGCTCATGGGCAACTTTTTGGTGCCAGATGGTAAAATGTGTCTCTTCATAAGTTGGTCAGTGCGTTCACAGAATAGTTACTGCTAGTTTATTGACACAAAATTAGCCCAGCACACTCTCTTGGTACTAAAGCCTTGCCACCTGGCACTGGCCTTCTTGCTTGGCGGAAGAAATATAGAGTGAATACTGCATGGCCTTGCCCTGCAAGCTTTGTTGGAACATTCTGTATATTCACTTTATATGGAGATGGCTATGTCTCTGACTACTATTTTTTTCACATTATCTTTCCCAAACTGGGTGTGTCTTGTGGTGAAAAAAAAAATACAGCAATTATCTATTTTAGGTTGCAGCGCCCTTCCTGCCTTTGATTGAACAGTAACAAGAAAAGACGCTGTCAAATAAGATTACCTTTGCTCTTCTGCTATCAAAATTAGCACTTGAGGCTTGCAGGACAACTGGATATTAACTACACATTATTGATAGAGATGGGCCGAACTGTTCGCCGGAGAACAGTTCGGCCGCGAACACGGCATGTTCGCCGTTCGCCTCGCCGGCGGACAGTACGGGTGTTCGACCCGTACTGTTCGCCGGCCAGAAGAAGGTCTAAATTCTTCCTCCGGCAGGATCACAACCTGTGTAATCCTGCCGGAGGAAGAATCTTTTCACTACAGAAGCCGGTCTTGTAGTGAGAAGACCGGCGGAAAAACCGGATGTGACGTCAGTGACGTCACATCCTGCGGCCGTAACCAGGAACTATGCGTTCCAGGTTGCGGTCCACGGACCGGATGTGACATCACTGACGTCACATCCGGTTTCTCCGTTTCAAATTCCCCGCCTAGAGGCGGGGAATTTGAATATGTCCGCGAACAGAGCGGACGGCGAACATCTTTGAAGTTCGACCCGCCCTGTTCGCGGACACCCCAGGGAGGGTTCGCGCCATCACTAATTATTGAATGCACAGCTGCATTTATTTCTGTCTTTATTTCAATTATTTAATCTTTATTGTTAATTAATCCTTTTCTTTCCATTACACCTTTGGAATTTAAAAATCTAATTACTGAACAATCTGTTTGGTAGTCTCAACAATGAAATGCCACAGGGTTTAGTTTGTTTAACATGTTTTGTACTGTAAAAGATCACTTATAACAAATAGAGTGTTGAAATGTAGATTGGGTTTATGAAATACATTATTTTATATTAAATGGCATGCTTTATTTGACAGTAGATAGCTCTAAGGTGGGCATTAATCAAGACTCCAGCTGGTCAGCGGTATTACATGTAGCCACAAGACAAGGCTAATGGAAAGGATCCTTTAAGGAAATCTGTCTGATTTTACCTAATCCCAGCATCACAGTAGGATTTTGGAAGATTTGAATGTCTCATGCATGAAACATTAAATAATTAACCAGCTGCTGAACCTCTTGTGTGGGTGTAGCCGTAGACATTATGTTGATTAGAGTTGGCAACATGTCAAGAGATCAAACAATTTGGCTTGAATATTAGGCTGCTGGATCTTTACCTGATTTGAATGATACTTTTAGCTGCTTATGTATTTCCCGCTTTTATATCTATTAAACCCATTTAGAATTATCACCTGAGGTTGATGTTGAGACATTTTAATGAGAAAATGGAGTTCAGGGTTCAACAAGGAACTGGGAAGCATTGTATCTTAGTGCAGGAGATCCGACATGGTACCAAATCAGGTGTGCAGGTGCCTTAACAGGCAGAGCTGCAGACAGAAACTGAAGCTTCACTAGGTTACAATCCTGACAGATAGGTTCCTCTATATGTAAATACATTTAGCATTACAGGTATTCATCATGCAATCTCGTGATGAAGTAACTTTTTGGGTCGGGAAAAGCATTGCAAGTAAAGAGCATAATCTCAAACATAAGGGATGAATACTGTGGACAGGACATATATCTTGTTAAGGGGAAATGTACCCATTATGTTAGATACATTTAGGATTGTTACATAGTAAAACAATAAATGCTTATGTTTTGATTTAACTTTCTTGACCTTTTTGGTTATATGTTTTTTTGATTTCTAACTCGACATATAAAAATAGTAAATTAAAGTAAAATTTTTATAAAAATTTTGAATTTTCACTGACAGAACAAGCATATGTCAGAGAAAACCAAAACCTCTTCATCTTCACTGGTTTTAAATTGTCCAGAGAATCAAATTCTAAGTTTTGTGCTTTCACTCCACTTCTCCTGTCCCATTCACATCTTCGACCTAATACATAAATATGCTCAGCTCGAGGATGTGAAATTAGAACTAGTGCAGGCAAGTGAAAACAGAGAGAAACAGAGAATGTAGAGTGGTCTAGGTTTTGGAGGTCTCTGTGCCAAAGTCCAGGGGGATGTGGGGGGTGGACAAACAGCAAAGTATTTAAATTTAAGGTCACATATAATGGACAGAGAGTTGTCAATGTGGGTGAGAATGCAGAGTTAAGTGAAGACCAGGTCAGGTGTGTGTCCAGTAAGGTGTGTGGGGGTGTAAATGTGCTGGGTCAGGTCAAGGGAGTCTATCATAGAGAGCAATTGGGCAGATGGAGGACTGTTGGGGTTAACTATGGCTATATTAAAGTCACCAAGGATTAGGACTGGTAGGTCATGGGTGAGAGTATGTGGGAGCCAAGAGATGAAGTTGTCAAGGAATTGTGATACAGGACCAGGGGGCAATAGATTACAGCAACGATGAGGGCAATGGAGTATTAAAAATAAATAGATTGTGAATGGAGGTCAGTTGGTTACCAACAGATCTGTCGTTCCGAAGTCCACATGAGAGTGGAGGTGAAATTCTATGGGAAGGGTGGATATGTATCCTCCATTTTAAGGGAAGAGAGGGGCGAGAAGGGGACAGGCAGGGCTGGGAATGGGAGATATATCCCCAGAAGAAAGCAGTAGAGACAACAACTGCAGTAATAGAGAGAATGACAGCAGCAGATGTAATAATGTCCATTAAGAAACAAACAAATATTGTCCAGAAACAAACTTTAAAATGCAGGTCAGTCCTTGGAATCAGCAGGTGAAAGCAGTCAGTCTGGTCCAATTCCTGGGTCAATTCCATGGTTAATTTCCAAATTGCTCTTAAAAACGTTCAAGAAGGCTAGCGACTAAGGAGGTTGGTTAACAATGTACTCTGCTGTTATTCTCTGCTCTACCTCCCTCCTCCTTCATTGATTACACCAGGGATGTGCTAAAAAAAGCTGTCACTGCCCCCTGCCTCTTCGTCGTCATCGATGACACTGAAAAGGCGGAACCAGAAGAGATTGTAGTAAATGACTTTCGTTCACTGAAATATAGGGGTGATAATATATTTCTAGAATTGGTCTGTAGCAAACTGCAGATATTGGATGAAACAATCAAATGGTAGCCAGATGAGGTGACATACCTGTTGAAAGGATGACAGAATTATAGATAAGTTAATGGCAGGGTAGCATGTGACTTCAGTTAGCAATGCAACTGATCTTGTTCCCTAGTTAATTCTCAAGTTGCACTTAAAAATGGCACTTTGAATAAGGCACGTGACATAAGTGACTTAGGAAGTTAGCTAAATAGAAGTGTGCCAGGCCTAGGATGGGGAGATCTGTTTTAAGGGGGGACATTCTCTCCTCTGGTGCCTTATTGACCTATTTTCAGCTAAATACGCGGCATCAACAACATTATATATTACTTTTTATTTCCAAAAGCAAGGTGTTTTCTCAAGGATAAACTTACTGTATGAGACAAATAGGCGTAACCACGACTAGAGCTTCATCAGGATGGTAATGTGGGCCCACAGCTGTAGATAATCAATCTTATGCCTTGTCAGGGTTGGAAAAGTTAAGAGTAAAGTCTAACATGCTTATGAATTTCCCAGTGATAAAACCTTTTATGGTGTTTATTGGACATGTTTACAATAGAAAGATGGTGATGTGTGTGTGTATAGGAACATCATCTTTACCATTTTATCCCAATTTTTTTGTTTTGCTTTTTTAGAGACAAAGGGGAGCAAAAACAGGTTACTGTAACTAGAATATAGGGGGGAAAAATTCCCCAGAGCTCTAATATTAGAATTTATTGATCATAATAATAAAAGTGGGTCAGTATAAATTAGGACAAAATAACCCCAAAGGCGAAGGTGGAGAATGGGAGAAATATGTTTTAAAGCATTTTTAGTTACATTTATAATAAAGTGGCATGCGCTCATGTTGTTGAGGTTTCCTGAGTTTTTTAATAGGGTTCTACGGAAATTCACTTTTTTTTTAGCAGTTCACAGTGGCAAACACAACCACATCTACATCCTCTTGTCAAAGTTCATTGTAACATTTCTGTTGTATTTTTTATTATAAAATAATTATGTGCACTAAATATTATTACCGTATTTGTATAAGATGCACCGGACCATAAGACACACCAAGTTTTTAGGGCAGGAAAACCAGAAAAAAATATTCAATAAGTTTTCATATCAAGTGGGTTAATGCAATATATTCAGTGAACGCAATATTCAATTGAGCCAGTAGATGTCACTAGCAGCAGTACACTCTCAGCAGAACACGTCATACTTCACACTGATCTGCAGGAGGAAGGGGGGGGCCGGGCTGTTTCCTACACTACTCTGCTCTCACGTCTCTGCCGATGTTGCAGTTAATGTGTCCGTGGGGGCTGCAGAGTGATTGCAGTTCTCTCTTAATTGCTTATGGCAGCAGAACTTTGAGCTCTGCTGGCATAGGCAAATACACAGTTCAGATGGCAGAGCCGGACATCGCCGGCATCTCTCAATTGACAGCTCCTCCAGCTCCCCGGCTAATCTCCGTGCCGGGAAGCCAAGGTGCGACCCATTAGGGTCGCGCATTCGGACCATAAGACACAGGCTTTTTGCCCCTAATTTAAGGGGGTGAAAAAGTGCATCTTATATGGCGAAAAATACAGTATTTATCACTGATTACAACTTACCAATAGAATATACATATACAATATTTTTTTCTATACAATTCTAAGAAACAACAAAAAAAAACCCTTTATGGACAACTGATGTGAGATTGTTTCCTGTAACGCAAAGATTAAAAACTTTCTCACATATAAGGAACACATGTTTTATAATTCTCAATGTAATGCAGTCAGGCACATCAGAGTAATTAATAACCCCCCCCCCCCCCCCCAACTCCTTTGTCATAGTAGGTTTATCTTGAAAGGCATTCAATTACTTGATGTGTCCCATGAAAAGCTCACCATACCAAAACCGCTGTGAATTACTTAGATGTGAATTCCTGCATGTCAGGAAAAGTTAATTGCTTAGATCTCCAGGGCAAGTTTTAGTCACTTCTGGATAGCTAGCATTTTCACAAGGAGGTCAGCAATTGCAGGTTTTGTACATCATTTCTCTCTGCTTGGGTTTTGTTAAAGGATAATTAAACCCATTCTGACCAAAGTGTCAGTGTTATTAGGCTGTATCCTTATATGATTAGTTCAAACGTATTTTGCAGCATCGTGCACATTTGTCTAGCTCCCAGGATCGGTTTCTGCTTTTTACACAAGGGATGTAAACCCAACTCCCTATGTTTGTGAGTACATTTCCAGAATACAAAATTGCTACCAAACATTGTTGATGAGAGAATTAGGTATGTATATTTATTGGTAATTTAAATTCAGCTCTTTTATCTTCCTAAGCTTTCTCTACATGATAACCCACCTCCCATGTTATGGAGAATAGGAGAAGTGGTAGGCGTTTAGTACTCCATAATGAAAACACAGATCCACCATAGACACAGTAGTAGGCAAGTGTTGACACATAAAAAAAATGACTTTACATGTAGGCAGTTGATACATTTGATATTGTACAGAAGTGTACAGAAAGCCTGTAGAAATGTTACACTCGCAAGGGAAAACTAGTTTATCTTAAATAATGAAAACTTCAGCTTATTTTAATGCTAAATATACAATACAAAAACATTATAATAAACCCTTATCAGTCTGGGATGGACATAATGCCTTTTATTTTCTTAATCTCAGTGGAGTTACACTTAAAGTATCATGTTTAGGAAGGTTTTAGAAGATTTTGGAAAGCTAGGTTCACATGGTTGAACACCCATTTGCAGCTTCTCACCAACAATGAGGTAGATAAAGAGATGCAGTGTTTTGTCTTACCCATGGTTGCCCATAGATATAAAGAAGGGGAGGGCTGATTCGCAGGTACCCCCCAACCGCCTGCAGAAAACTGACAAGTGCTTACAGTTGGCTTAAGCTACCCATATTTTTCGGGTGGCTGATTGCAGCATGATGATGAAGCACACCCTTGCAGATGCAGATGATCGAAGCACACCCTTTGTGTTTCGGCAGTTACTGTGGATGGGGACCCTGGTCTACGGACCTATGCGTATATGGGGGGGGGGGGGGTCTTACAATTGTTTGCATGAGTTTTGTCTGGATGATCCACCCCATGATTCCATGGCAGAATGTATGTATTGCTATCTGATCAAACTGATTTTAGAATGCTTATGTATTTAGAGGGAATACATCAATCTATGCCCCTTTGGACTATGTAATGTAAGTTGTTTGAAATCCAAGTTAATGCTCAATAGGTGGGTGTTACAATAATTTTTTAAATATTAAGCTTTTTTTTACTGGTAGAGTTATGCTAAAAATCCAGTATGTATGTAAGGCAGTGTTGTTTTGTTATAGCAAATGTTTGTTTATCATGTTCTTTCCTTAAGAATAGCCACACTATTTTGGGGTGCACTTATTATCATTCTTCAATGTTTTTATGGGGTTTGTTCTATGTGCTTATCCTGAAATAATATGCTAAATATAATATTTAAGATATATAAAATATCATCATATCATCTCATAATGTCTATTTTAGGAATCTATTTTTCTATCATATTACTCATGTTATAAAAGTAACAAAAACATTCTTCATATGTAAAGAGAAACAGATTCCATTGGACAGCTAAAAAGAAACACTGTGCCAAATAAGCAGAAAAAAAGCAACGCACAGCAACATATATACACTGAGTTCCAGCCACTTCCTTTTATTATTCTTTTCAGCAGATCTGCTTCATGTTAAAGACTAATGTCCTGTGGATATTTTTCCTAAAGCATCTGAGAAAGAAAAAAAAATCCCTGATTTAATGCAAGCAGCCTGTAGATACTAAGAGGCTCACAGCAGGTGCCACTTTAAAAGAAGCAAGCAGTTACCCATGAGAGATATCCCATGACCCTTGAGGGTCATTTTGTTTGGTTTTATACAATGCGAGAGGGAAGTGATTTGGGGGAGGAAAACCACACTGAGAGCTTACTGGCTTTGAAAGGTAAGTATGTGTGGCATCCAGCATTTCAAATCTATACATTAAACTATATTACAATCTTTCTTTCCCTGTTCTGTTTTCCATAGATTATACTAGATTACTATTTAATGAAACCAATCATGGGGGAGGTAAGTAATTATATTTCTCAACAACATCAAAAGAATGACAAGCTATGTATTTCATATAAACAATTCTATTCTTTCAAATGCGTGTTAGGCGTTCCAGCAAATGGAATTTATTTGTGCTAATTATAGCCTGTCAAGCCCCTCCAGACATGCTTCTTTCTTATTGCTGTATTTACCAGCCACTGAAAAGAAAGCCTAAAGAAACTTCTACAGACTGGATATTCATTAAGTGCTTTCTAGCCGACTCTGTCTGTGTTCTCCTCCCCCATGCTATTTTCATTATCTGTCCTCTGTGGAAACAGAACCAGGAAGCATGAAAGATAATGTCCGGTGATAAAACAATAAGCCAGTTTAACCTTCTGTGTTGAGAGAATGTGCCCTGACTGCTGTTGTAGGTTGTTAAATTGTGCTAATTCTAAGATGCCTGCTTACATCTGTCATTCATTTCATTGGAAAACAGATTAGTTTTGTTTTCATAATAAGTCTTACGGAAAGATTAACATTTTTCACACAGTTAGTGTGGTCTATGTGGTTTCTTTTTATACAAAAACACATGGTACGTTTATAACAAATATGAAAGGCTTAAAGTGGACAAACACATTGCATTTATTTAAGATGGCATTTGATGGCCAACAATATTGTTTGTTGGCACTCACGCCTGGTGGTCAGTCGCTCGCAACTACAGCGGTGCCCAGTTCTGACCTAAAAAGCCGGCAGGTCGGATCACATGACGATCCGTACTGCCGGTACTTTTTGTGGCTGATCCTGTTGTAGTCAGTTAATGTGGAGAGGCAGTCTCCTCCCCCTCCAAGTTAATTGGTTACAATCTGCCAGGAATCTCTGTTGTGATATTCATACCTCTGACCTGTAGGTGTCACTATAACCATTACTTTGCAATATATCTATGGTGTACATATGTATTTCCTGTTTCCTGTAGCTCTCTGTGTTCTGTATCAGTTTGGAGACTACACATGTTGTATGGCTGTCCTGTTGGGTTAAAGCATATAAAAACTACTCTGCCTTCCTGACTGCAAGATACAACATCTGTTTTAGTGAAGCACACAGGATTCCCATCAGTTCTGTAGCCGACTCATCACAGTGTGGTGACGTCATCACTCTGTAATGAGTCTGCTACAAGCCGTCCATGAGTCGAGACGTCTATGGCCTGCTTAAAGTGCAAAAATCTATTATAAGTGGTTTCTAGGTGTCAGGCCTCAAATAGACTACAGATGTTAATTAAAACATAAAATGTATTATTCTAACTTAGTGATGAGCAGCATAGGCAACATTCGTATTTGCAAAATATGGCAAATTTTTTACCTAATATTCTCAATAAATTAAATAAAAATACATTTGTGATAATTTTTACTTTTATTGTACAAATCGTCACTTGTACATGCACATATTGCAAACGCAATGCACTGCAGTTCCGAGTACTAATGTAAATAAAACTATTCGAAAATTCCTGATTATGAAGATATAGCACTATATTCGTGATGTTCGCAAATTCTCCAAGTGCCGATAAACGCAATAAAAATTTACCATTAACACTATTCTTACTTAAAATCTTCGTAAACATAGACAACGCACAGCCATTATTCTTTATCTTTCTCTGATGATACGCTGCAGCACCAGCATCTTTGATCTTCTGGGTGCAAGTAGACATGAGAAGGGAGGCCCTGCTCAAGTGTTGCGATAGTTTAACCTCCCTAGCGCACTGCCCATACCGTGCTGTTTTTAACAGCACGGTACGGGCAATCGCGGCAGTGTACACAGTACACTGCCTGCAATTCCCGTCCTCCCCCCGTCTCTCTCCACACAGCCGGCATCATTAATGATGTCAGCTGTGTGGGCTGGAAAGCCGGAGCTCCTCCATTAACATGGAGGGCTATGGCACCGCCCACCCCCCGCCCCCTTCCGCGTCACCGCCACCGCGCAACCCCGGAAATGCTGCAGCTGGTAAGAGAATCGCCGTAGCTTTCCGGGGATATGCGGCATGCACGGGAGCCCAGCTCATCCAGAGTTTGTTCTTCACACAAACTCTGGACGAGCTGGGCTCGTCACAACCGCTAGGGAGGTTAAAGTAGCCGGACATCCCAGAGCATGCTACTGCACATGCTCAGGATTTCCAGCTGTCTAAAAAAAGAAGAAAGATGATTTAGGTACCAGTATCAAATATAGTAATGTAGATTGAATGATGTAATGGAAGGTACTATGTTGTTTTTAGGCTATTGAAGAAGTTTTTATGAAGAGAGATGTGTATGCTAGTTTTTTCTTTATGTATGTCAGTACTTATCCACTTTACAAAACAAAATATAATATTGTGTTAGACAATTTCAGAATGGTTGTAGACACTAAAGGCTGTTGGTAGAAATAAGGTTTATAAAGGAATAGTTACATTAATCTTTATGTAGTGTTTGAAGATAACTCAAGCATGTTCACCTTGCAAACCCTTAATATATAACTTCTGCTGAACATAGAAAGTGATTAAGGCTAATTTTACAAGGTAATTTGCTGTCAGAAATGACCAGCCCAGGAAACGACTGCCCAGAGCAGCTGCAAACTTGTGCTTGCAGGTTGTCTACATAAGGACCCTATGGCAGTTCTATTGCGCAAAAGGCTGAAAACACACTGGCGGACTGCAACATTAGGTGATTATTGCTCAATTACCGGGTTTTTAACCACTCTAAGGTGGTTCACAATACTTGTTCAATCACAATATTTGTTCAGAACACATCTAGAACAATGAGAGGAGAAGAGAAAAATTTATTTTGTCTTATACTTCCTAATAGAAAAGCCTTAAAACAAACTTTTGAAATAATATAAAAAAAATATCAATAAGCAGGAAGCAGCCTTCCTCTATGTCATATAAGAGCATGCACCCTAAAGCTGGCCATACACCTTCAGATTTCTCTGTCAGATTTCCTTCAGATCAGATTTTGTTTTACCAAAACCATGTAATATGAGGACCTTTCTACACCTTCCAATCACTATGTATTCTATCAGGGAGGACACTATACTACATGGTTGTTGGTAGATCTGATCTGATCTGAAGGAAATCTGACAGAGAAATCTGAAGGTGTATGGCCAGCTTTAATCTTAGTTTGCTTCTTAACTGGCTGCCTGGTAACCAATCACCATCTAAAATATATGGAGTTTCAAATTGTTTGGGTTTACAATGTTAATTTATTAGTAATGTAGGTTAGGTTAATAAAGCACAAAGCACATGAGCAATATACAGAAGGATTTTATTTAGCCTTCAACTCTGTCGATGGGTCAACACAGAAGCTGTGGAAATCAGTTGAACAAACAGGACAGCTGAAGTGCAAATCCCTAGTGAATTTCCTCAGTTCTATTTAGGAGGGAGATAAAAGGAAGACACACACGCTGAATACACAAACTGCAGAAAAGATCATATGCAAAAGAACAGGACTTGTGACATGTCTGGAAAACAATTTGGCCCTTTTGCTCTTTGAAGCGAAGTTCCCTGATGTCAAATGATATGTAAACAGTTGCTGTCTTTAAACATAGAACATTTCCTGACAGTTGAAAAATGATTTTTATTGTAGATTTGTTAAAATCAAATCAGCCTGACAAGTATGGGTCAGTTTAGTTCATTTCCAAGTCTTCATATCCCTGCAGAAAAAAGGGCCCATGTTCAGCAGACAGGCATTCATAAGTGATATGGTCTTTCTTTCTGATGAAATGAAAGGGTATTCCTCTGTGTACTGTGAAATATATTATATATCTTCCACATAGTTGGGTAGGGATCAACTGCCAACTTCTTCACGTAGTGAATGCCTGATTGAAGCTCCAGCTGTGTTCCAAAGATTGAAAGAGACCTTGAAAATGGCAAAGCAAGGCTCAGCATTCAGAACTGACAAAACAAATCTGACAAGAAAGGCAATTGCTATTCTTTTGGAGTGCTCATCATGGGAAATGTCATTGAAGAGAAAGTCAGATAAGGAGGATAAGAAAAAAAGAATATTTTGTGTAACTCTATCGGAAAATGCATCTATTTTACATAAATATTTTAAATGTTTGTGAATATTTCTAATACTTTCTTTTCCAATGTGAAACATTTGAATTCACCTGAGGGAAGCTTTGGAGACATGAGAGTTTAAATGAACCTGTGCAAATCTCGAATGGAGTTCTGAGCCTAAATTTATTTGGTATGATAATAATTGGTTATTGGCATAGCAATATTAAATCTAGAGCCTCATGCTTTATCAGCAAACCCTATATTTCTGTTTAGAAACTGTGTGAAACTTCAGAAAAGGTGGGCCAGAACTACACTGGCGATTTAGGAGCTTATATTGGCAATAAAATTACAAGAGATTAAAGGAGAACCGATCAATTGCTAGACAGATGGAAATATGGCTTCCCACTGTAGCTAGAATAAAAAAGATAATTGTCTTGCATCAGTTACTTGTGATTGATTCCTACTACTTAATATTACTATTTTTGCAAAATTTGGAATAGCCAATTAGTGAGGTAATTCCTTAACCCCTAAACATGGTATCATCAGCTTGGGAAAGGTTGTGAGAATGAAAGTATTGCTCTAGTACATGTAGTTTTTGCCTAAATTAGTTCAAGTTGAGACAAAAAATAATTGACTTTAAACTTAATGTACTCTGATAGAAGAAAAATACATAAAATGTTGCTACTGTTGTTCCCTCTAATTTAGGTGATGCAAAAAATAGGGCTTGTTAAGCCATCCGTTGCTGCCACCCTTGTTATATGCTAATGAGTACAGTGGGCACTGACAATGTCAACAATGGTTTCAGCATATTGTACAGTCTCATCCACTCTATCAGAAGCTCATGTTGGCCAGTCATTTAAATCTCTGTTTAAAATGGATAAATGGAATTGTTTGGAAATGGGTCAGCTAAGCAAGATTTGCATTATAGCTGATTATACAGTATGCAACTTTTAAAAGTGCATAGTTTTTGTAACATGCATTGTAGACATGCACTTTGCATGTATGTGTATATATTGTGCATCAGTTTGGCTAATACATCACATCTAATATAATGACAGGTGAGTTCAGCAGTTGGTTGGGGAGATGGTAACTGCATGATTTTAACTGGTTTCCATTGATACCAATAGGACTTTTAACATGTATCACTGTGTAGAAAAAAGCTAAATTTACATGTGTCATAGGATGCACGTTACACATGCAACAGTCATAGGATGCACGTTGGCTTACATTTGTTAGCCAATTCAATTTCCATCTATTGCACAAAATATAACAAATGTGGATAAGTCATAAGATTATTGTAACTACATCATTCATTCTCAAACATCAGTGGCCTACGCATATTACCAAACAGAACTCTAATTTGAAAAGTTAAAGGTATATATATATATATATATATATATATTATTCATTTTAAAGAAAATTTTCAGAATTTGGTAAATTAACATTGCCAACTGCTCCTGAACATGGTACTTGCACTAACATTGATGCCAATGTCAGGGATCTATGGGAACATAAAGTATAAAAACTGTTGTTTATTTGTAATTAAAAGGTGATGCATTTTTAAAGGCACTCGCTGACTTTCTGAGTTAATTACAAAGCCCACTTAACATGGTTTTGTCACCAAGATATCTAGAGGGGTCAAATATTTCTCAAATGTAAAGAAAACTGTAGCTATGTACAAATAAAGTGTCATTGGAAAAATACATGTTAATACAAATACAAAAACTGTATTTTTTGTTACTTTTGAATTGTACAGGGAGTGCAGAATTATTAGGCAGTGGTATTTTTGAGGAATAATTTTATTATTGAAC
>CM070032.1:51839389-51850694 GCA_036250615.1 Ptychadena robeensis
TAAAGAGGATGGTGTGGTCAAAATACTCATTTGCCTAATAATTCTGCACTCCCTGTAGAATGCTCTTATAGTTCCTCCTGACTGCCCAGCAAAGTGATTAACTCAAAAAGATGTAAATTTACTCAATGTGTGAAAAACTATGTACAGCCCATGATTTTATAGGTTGTAGAAGCACCTTTAAAGTCATTTACTGTATGAATTTACCACTCCTTTATTAGCACTTTGGTCATGTCCTAATATTGATCCAAAATTCTTGAGGTCTGTTCAGGTGCAACTTTGCAACTTAAACCCATGCTCCATTATTCATTTTAGAGAGAAGATGCTTTTTCTACATTTACTGTCATGAACCTTAGCATTTAACATGCTGAGACCTGTAAAGTGTGAAATGTAGCTAATAAATCGTTTGCTATTTCCTTGCCACTGTCTGACCCTGGGGTAAATTTACTGTTAAAGCAAATTTCTAAAAATCACCCACATGTGCCCATTACTAAAAATCCAGGTTCTTGATGATTTCCAGAACCCCACTAACTAGCTTCTAAATACTTGACATAATTATTGTGACATGACATGCCAAAGTGATGCTTCCGAGGACATGCAGTCTAACAGACAGAATACAGGCCTATTCCAAATAGGCAGATGATGGCAGCTAGCAAATGAAATCTTATTGACAAGCTGAAATCTGTGTTTGTAAAATATGTTTGTTCTTTTTACTTTTTGTACAGACTTACCATAGTAGAGTATAGCTAAAATAATATGTCAACATATGCAACTTATACAGTAAAGCTGGGCATACACAGCTCGATTTCTCCATTCTATTGATTTAAAAACTACCGTATTTTCCGGCGTATAAGACGCCTTTTGAACACAGGAAAATTTGTTCAAAAGTTGGGGGTCGTCTTATACGCCGGGTACAGTGTGCTAGGGTGCTCTCCTGTTCCGTTCCGACCATCGAGGTCTGCTCCCCCGATCCAAGAGAAATCTTCAGAATCCCCCTTGCCCCCTTCTTCTCTTTCCCGATGTCTGCGAAGTAAAAGTAGCTAGCTGCTACTTACGACAAGTGTGCTCACTAGTGACATTGTGGTGCATTGTGGCTGAAATTGGTATTGCAGGGATACATTAAACACATTGAACACATTAAATAGCTGTACAAAAACTTCACTTCATACATATACAACTGTATTACACTATATTACATTTTTAGATTTCTGGGGGTTGAAAGTCAGAGTAGACATAACATTTTTTATTTGGTGTGTGTTTGAAGAGAGGTAGTCTTATACGGCAAGAATATCCCAAACTCTATATTTTAACTGGAAAAGTTGGTGGTCGTCTTATACGCCCAGTCGTCTTATATGCCGGAAAATATGGTATCTTACAATCAGATACTAATCCCACCATTACATACACAGAATATGCCCCCTCAAATGAAAATTATTCAATAACTTAGATGCTAATAGATAAATATATTAATCGCCTTGGTAGTATTCCAGAGTGTTGCACGGGGTGAATTTCCACTGCTTTTGTACCCTCCAGTGACTCCGGCCAGGGATCTTTTCTTCCTGGGGACTATCCAGGACTCCTATGTCAGATAACATACGCATAGGCGCAGACATCCCTGATGTTCCCAGCGTGATCAGCGACATTGTCTGGCATAGGTGTCCAAAGTTCACACATGCTGGGGACATGCAGGGGGCAGAAAATGTAAACAGATTACTATGTACTATGTAATATGTTTACTTTTTTGTACCACTTGTGGCACACAATTTCGGAAGCAATTGGACTGCCAGGGAGGTTAAACAAACTGAGCTGGTGGGTATAATAGGCCAAAATTATAACAATATGGATTTGTCTTGAGTTTGAAAAGGTTTCTTTCACCTTATTTGTTAAAAATGGCATCTAGACACTCTCTTCATCTACTGTTAAGGCAGTGGTATGAAGATACCTTTTCTAAATTGGGTAGAGAGAATGAGAAAAGCAGGGAAACAAAGAAAAGACTTGGGAGAGAATGGGGAAACGATGGTCAGTAGTTGATGACTAGATTTACATGTCCACACATATAGGCACTATAGATCTAATGTAGTGACCACATTAGTTTTCATAATTACATGCTGATAAAGCTGAAATAGATAAAGCTGGAGGTAGGGTCACTCCAGTGCAGAAGCAGAAGTTATATTTTCTCTAAACTTTATCTTAAACAAGAACAACTTTTTTTTTCTTAATTCCCTTTCCCTATCAGTTTTACTCCCCTGAGAATACTAAACATATGTCCAATACGGTTACATCTGGAAATCTTTAGATCATCTTCCTAGATTCTGATTTTATTAAAACTGAAATTAGTTTTGAATGAAGCTCGCTGTGTATATGCATTACCCTAGGAAATCTGTGACCTTTGCTGGTGCTAAGTATAGTTGCTATAAATGAATGCAGTTTCCTCTTTGCAAATTATGCTTGTCAACTTGCTTCCCTTTCAATTTTTCTTTAAAATGTAATGTAATTGTATTCTGCTTTATTAATTTATATACAAGAAAGAGGGAAGTGCCAGAAACGTATATATTACACATATTGGTTTTGAATACATATATTGCCTGCAAATATAAATCCTTTAATGTATGGAGAATATAATTTAGCATTAATAAATATTTTTCACACACATTAAAATATCCAAGCTTTTTTCACCCTCCCAAAAAAAGTATATAGTTTCTAAAAGCAAAGAGCCTGTACAATAAAATAGGAGTGGCAAACTTTTAACTTTTTAATGAAATTTCGACATTTGCATAACAAACGTATATTTTTTGTAGAATAATAACATTGATTTTCATGAACAGAATAAAATCTCTACCCCCCCCCTTATAGAATTATTTTTTTTACCATAAAATCATACCATCAAATCAAGCATTTTTCCTCAATTGCACATACCATACCACAACAAGAGTTTAAGATGGCTTTAGAAGAGGCTTGACAGTGAATCAATCGAAAAGATACTCAGTACCTGTGTATATGAATCCCAGACTTTAACAGTCATTGTACAAAAGTGACATGCAAAAGTACAAGCTATGACTACCATAGCCACCCTGGTTAACTAATTCTTTTAGTTGTTTTATTAATAAAAGCAGTACAATGTGCAATGCAATCTATTTGAATTACCCTTCAGGGTACACAAGGCCAGGGCACACCGGGGGCTTGTGTAGAGCAAGTAAGCCTCCCAAAGTGTGGTTGTGGCTTAAAGTTACTGCTTTTGGTACTGAAAATAAGCCACACTTAGGATTACATCCAGAAAGGTTAATATACCTACACTTTTTCCTAAAATAAGAAAAAAAAAAGCTCTAGCAAGATTTTTCAGGATTTTGAAGGAGTCTAAACAATGTCCTGCTCCAAAAAGAAGCCATTGTAATAAAATACCACACAAAACCTAAAACAAAATGCCAATGGATCTGGCTATATTTCAGTGTTTAAGTTGTGTATGATCAAGGAAAAGCTGTAGTTTGTCAAAATGAAAAAACATTCCCTGAAAATAATGACTGACATCTTTTGGAGAATGAATTAATATAAGACCATGTCTAATGTTTGGGGAGTCACAGTGCCACTGATTTGTATCCAAATAATTGGAGTCTGGAGTGCGTTGTGTTTGTTATTTTCCAGACAAATTTATACTGAGAAGCGGAGGGGTAAATCAAAGAAAATTTTTACTTTGTCACACACATATGCAGGTTACTATGTATTGCAGCATATAATGAGATAAAGCACCCCATGCAATTTTATTTATTTATTTTTCACATGCTTCTACTGAGCCCGTATGCTATTTATTTCACAATGTAATCTAACCCTTAAAATAGGAGACAAGTAGAGTTTTCTCTAATGGACTTTTATGTTTGTGATATTTTGTGTTTAGGTTACAAACTCATATATGCATCAAACTCAAGTAGGTGCATCCATAAATAAAGGATACTACTTTAAACTGAATTCCCAAACATAAGCTTTATTTCCATGGTGTCCAATACCATGCATTTTTAATGCATTTTTTTATTGCACCCTAAATGCATCCATTGACTACAATGGATACATTAATGGTGCATTAAAAAACACACTGAAAATGCATATCTAGTGGAGTACTGGTAGAGAGGCGCAGCCCCAGAGAAGTGGTACAAGAGGTACAATAAATTGGGTAGTCAGCAAACTACTATTGGAGACATGTAATTCTGTTAGATGGTAGATTGTCATGGGTAAACCATGGGGCAGTGGACCCACCGTGTCACCAGGTAAGTGTAGAACAAGGCGCAGAGTCTAAGGTGTTCCCTGGTATTCACCCTGCAAGGAGTGATGGACTGTGCTGAAGGAGACAGGAGCAGGAAAACAGGAGCCACATCGTTAGTACCACCAACAGAGAGAGCTGACCTTTGATAAGTACTTTTCATACGTCACTTTCAATTGGATGTTAAAATAATGTTGATTGTACTCCATAAAGTAAAAAAAAAATCATTTCTACCCCTCCAGGTGGGTGGAAGGCTTTCAGTGCTAGTTCAAAAATTCCTTATTTTAGCTGCCTAAGTATAAATTGACAAAGTTGGCATTGGGATTGCTTGCCTCTTGTTGACCTTACATTACTTTTATAGAATAAACCAAAAATATTTACTTGTAATATAAGGTTAATTAGTAAATTACTGTGATCTAAAAAATTAGCGCCTGAGCGCAGCCTAAAGTAAAGATGGTTGAAAAGTTTGCTGACTTGGTCACATGTGATTTAAAGTTTTCACCCAAAAAAACGAAAAATGTATTACCTAGAAAATACAATATGGTATCATCACCATAATTGCTGAAGATATAGAGAAAGCACATGAAGTTTTGCATAAATGAAGTTCAACATTGAAGTCGAAATTCCTACTTCAACTAGAGATGTTCAATTTTTTTCGACTAGCTGACTTTGTTGATTGAAGCCCCTGAACT
This sequence comes from Ptychadena robeensis, assembly GCA_036250615.1. Classification (NCBI taxonomy): domain Eukaryota; kingdom Metazoa; phylum Chordata; class Amphibia; order Anura; family Ptychadenidae; genus Ptychadena; species Ptychadena robeensis. The sequence goes on from CM070032.1 coordinate 51,844,328, forward strand.
AGCACACCAAAAGGGATATTGAGAAGGTTTGATGGAACATTTAAAAAAATTATTATTTTAGCGTATTAAGTTCAAAGTCAAAATTTATACTTTAGACATTCCAACTTGACTTTGAATTTGACTTGACTTTATGCAAAAACTACATATAAAACTAGAATAATACTTTCTCTTTTGTAGTATACCCTCAACCCTTCTCTACATCTCCAGCAAGTTTGGTGATGATACAATGCTCAGGGGCTTATAAATTAATTCATGTCCAACTGGTAAAATTTTCTAACTTTGAACTTGATTTATGCAAAAACGTCACATGTTAGAGCAATACTTTTAGCTAGCCATACACGTTCCGATTCCATGGCCGATCGGTCACCTATCCGATCGATTCCGGCGATCTCAGTGGGAATCGGAGCTCCGATCAATCGGCCAATTAAGAGTATCCGATCGTATATCCACCTTGTCCCACGGATTCCTGGACGATTCCGTGTCCGATCGCTTATTTCACACATGGCAACTCCCCCTGATGTGTGCTGAATCGGATCAGAAAGACCAACATGTTGGTTCTCTGTCTGATCCGATTCTGGGCCCCTGATCAATCGGACGTGATCGATCGGACAAGGTGGGCTGCACGCGATTCCGGCACGATCGTTTGGCGTGCACGCGCCTGGAATCGATCGTACCGGAATCAGATGGGAATCTGACCCGTGTATGGGGGACTTTTTATCTTCATTAATTTTGTTCCCACAATCCTTCTCTACATCTCCAGCAATTTCGGAGATTATACCATGTATAGGGGCTTTATGATCAACTCACAAAATCAACTTGTCGAAAAAATTCAAACATCTCAAATCACTTATTCTACACATTAAAAGATCAATGGTTATGTGAAATTTCAACTTTGCGGTGGAAATTTGGAAATCTTATTTCAATAGATATAATTAAATTTTTTGCCAAATTTAATTTTCTCAAATTCGACAATCTCTACCCCCCAGCCACAGATACTACAGCCCATGGTAATGCAAAAAGTACAAAATGCTTATCAACGATTCAGACTTCATATACAGTAGGATAATTAAACATCTGCTATACAGTGAAAAAAAAATGGTTTGCTTTATAATATTTAAATAATTCTTAAAATCAGAATAGCGAATAATATTATCTGTTTATTATATTTTTGCAATCTTAATGTTTAATTCATTTTTAATAAATGAATCTATCAGCCTAGCCACCCACATACATGAAAACAGTGCACATTTATCAGAATTTATCCAATGGAAAATATGGATTTAAAAAGGCTCTGATATATTATACTGAATGGCACTTTAACATAGGATCAATAAATGTTTTTTCCTCTGTGGATCAGACCTGAATGGCACAGCACTCAACTATGTTGTTAAAATGCATAAATATGGCTTATATTGCCTTATACATAATAACCAATTGATTTTTTTTAATTGCTCAGTGATATCTTTCAGTCTTTTTTCTTCTATCATGTAAATGATGTGGTTATTATGATGTTATGATTCCAGAATAATACCAATGATAATACAAGAATATTAAATCATAAATGATTTCCTTGTCGTTCCTGGTCACAGACAAATTAGCCAACATAGCAAATGATTTGACTGAGTAATGAGCAGGTTCTGGGTAAGTTACTGTGCTGACAGCAGGTTTTAAAATCTATTGAGTTAGACAAGGGAGAAGGTGAATAGGGTAGAATTACAGGAAAAAGATTAATGAACAGTTCCTCGCTGAACATACTGTTCCAGAGTTCTTTTAGTCACTTTACCAATTCATTGACTTTCCTTTTCTTCCTCACTTTGAGAACTGTAATTTTATAACCTCAAATAAGCCTGTTTAAACAAATCTGTGTCAAGCTATGTGTCAACACTTCACTGACTTCAATAGAATTAGTTTCCAAAATGCTCTTTGTAAAGCAATTTTATTTCTTGAAAGGAGCATTACAGGGAACATTTACCCTGACAACAGACCGATGACAGGTGCTCTTTTATTTCAAACAACAGATTTTTAGAAGAAAATTTAATATGGTATATTTGTTTTACCCTATGTTTCAGTTTATTTATGCTATCATGTTTTTGTGTTTGTAAGACTTATCATACCATAGAATACAAGATATATTGAATTTTGCAAGAACATATGGAATAATTGCCCAGTAACAATAAATTAAAAGGATATTACTTCTGTGTATAAAGACAAATAAAGATGGAAACATAAAATATTTAATTTGCCTTCCAAAGGTGCAAACATAAAAAATCTGGAAAATAATGGTAGTTTGTATTCCCCGAGTTTGCCTTAGGGCTTGGTTCCACTTAAGCGGAACTGAGCGGTTAGGTGCGGTTTTAACCACGCGGTTCGGTGCGGTTTCGTCCGCCCACAACCGCATACATTGGAAATGCATGTGCCAGTTTCCATGTATGCGGTTGTGCGCGGTTGCGATCGGGCGCGGATGCGGTTTTGAACGCAGCATACCGAGTTTTTAACCGCATGCCGCGCCAAACCGCGCCAAACCGCGCACATTGACATGAATGGGCGCGTATAGGCGCGGATTGGAGCGGTTGTGCAGAGAACAGTGCGCGGATTTCGTCCGCATCCATTGTTTCCCTATGTTTCCCAATTGTAAGTACTCATTTATTTGTACATTTAGGCCCCCCATGTACCCCCAAAAATAGGAATAGAACAGTGATTACTGTAGATGGGCAGTTCTTTGGCCATGCTGTTTTAGTACAATTCTGTGTAAGCATGTGTTTATTAATAGAATAATAATTATGTCAGTACTGTGATCATCATGTATGGGATCAGAATAGTGTTTATATGTATAGCAGTCTGTATGAAAGTCTGTTTGTAAGTGCAGTCTAAAGTATGGGCCAAAGTGAGCAGACTGTGTGTAATGTGAGATGTTGAATTGGGTGGCCAGCATGTCAAAGTTGCATAAGTTTAAATAAATGGTAGGCTGCTAGGCCTGCAATTAACACCCAAGAATGTTCAGCATAGCAAACACTATGTTGCTTGCAATATGCCTATGTCATACAGTCTGTACCTGTGGGGGGAGTGGGGGAGGAAATATGAGAGGCACAGATTAATAAACCGCTTTGCAAAAACCGCGCGAAACCGCTTTGCAAAAACCGCATGCTCAATCGCGTGAAACCGGGGCGCGGCGCGGGCGCGGCTACGGACAACCGCAGGCATCCGCTTGGCCGTGCTAGTGGAAACAAGCCCTAAGGGTTGATTTCTTGGTAACGGCTGATCCACACTCAGGATTGCCAGCGGCATCCTCCAGCAATGTCTGTCCAGTGTATTCTTCCTGGATGCACTCTACTATTAATTAGGGGGCAGGAAATATATATTACTTTGTAGTACCTTTAAATTTCCCCTACCGCTTTAAAAAAAAAAAAAAATTGTTCAGGGTTCTGTCAGGAAATGACAGGGTTGGAGATCTCTAGCATCCTCAGAGCAGGAACCCATGAACTGGTTAAAATACAGATAAACGACAGGTGGAGTTGAATGCTATCTAATTTCATATCAGATAATTTACAAATAAATGTTTAACCTCCCTAGCGCACTTCTGAGGTCCAGATTTCTGTACCAAAAGTGCACCATAGACTTCAATAGTAAATGTGTCTTTATGTTGTAGGCCTGTAACTTCCCAAAATATATCCCCACACGGGTCTAATAGACATCCTGAATATAATAATGTTTGAAACAAACAATTATGTAAAAGAATTTTTTTTATTTTTATAAAATGAATGAGAAATCAGGGCACAAAGCTTTGCTGCTCCGTCTCTCCCCCCCCCCCCCCCCCCCCCCCCTCCGAGTGACGCAATGACGTCACATGGGGAAGGCGGCGGGAAATTTGAAAGTACATTACATAAAATCAGTTTTCTTTGTAGAAAACTGATTTCAATATGCTTATGTGTACTAAATCTCGCCCAAATAAAGTCTCTGGTGCCCCAGATGTGTCCATTTGCAGTTAACCCTCTCTAATTTGGTGTTATGGATGTGGTAAAATCACACCAGGGAAGAGAGGGTTATTAGAGCACATCTGGGGCACCAGAGACTTTTTATTTGGGCAATATTTTGTACATATAAGTATATTGAAATCAGTTTTCTACAAAGATTTCATGTAATGTACTTTCAAATTTCCCGCCGCCTTCCCGATGTGATGTCACTCGGAGACGGAGGAGCATGTCACATCGTGGACACCGGGACAGCGCAAAACTGTAAGTATGCGCTGCCGGAGCCCTGATGTGCCCCGATGTGTACTGGACGGCACCATCTCGTCCAGTGCGATAGTGGGAGTAGCAGCGCTGGACAAGATGGTGCCGTCCCGACTGCTAGGGCAGTTAAGATCATTAAAACAGTATAAATAGCAAATCTTAAACAAAGTATAGGCTATATTCCCAAAAGTATTGGAATGGCTTTTTTACACACTCATAAACTATAAAGTAGTGACGGACAGAACAGGCAAATTTATGTGTAAATTTATGATCTCCAGTCTTTATTACCTTATTGCAAAAAAAGTAATGATATTCCCAGTTGGACATGCACATATTGCGATGCAATGCACAGCATTTCCAGGTACTGGTGTAAAAATTCTTGAATATTTAGTGATTACAAAGATATAGCACTATATATTCAATATTCAAGATATTCACGAATTCTGAAAGTGGTGTTCACCACTACTATAAAGTAATAATCCATGGAGCATGGTTGCTTCACAGTCTCTGCTCTAATTCCTCTCAAAGGGTCAGAATTAAAAAGTTTGTGTAAGCAAAGTTTTTGCACACCAAACTTGATTGGCAATTTCTTTTAAAGCTAGCCATACACGTGTCGGATTCCATGTCCGATCGATTCATCATCCGATCGATTCCGGCGATTCTGCCGGGAATCGCAGGTGTGATCAATCGGCCAATTAAGAGTATCCATCGCTGCATACCACCTTGTCCAACGGATTCCGGGACGATTCCGTGTCCGATTGTCCACCTCACAAATGGCAACTCCCCCTGATCTGGGCAGAATCAATCTGATGGAACCAACATGTTGGTTCTCTGTCGGATCCGATTCTGGGCCCCTGAACGATCGGACCTGATCGATTGGACAAGGTGGGCTGCATGCGATTCCGGCACGATCGTTTGGCGTGCACGCGCCCGGAATCGATCGTGCCGGAATCCGGTGGGAATCCGACACGTGTATGGGGGCCTTAAGGATTGTGCTTTGTGCACGGCACAGCCATGTTGGAACAGTAAGGGGGGACTTTCCCAAGCTGTTCCTACACAGTTGAAACTGTCAAACTTTTTTTGGTTTCCTGAACAAACCAGAGTTTCATGAAAACAAGGGACTTGCCAAATCTCTGAAAGACAGCCCCACACCACAATGCCCCTTTTTATATGGCATAAGGTTGTCAGTAAGTACTGTTCTAGCATATTTTAAAGTCAGCTTTATCCAATTGATTGCCAAACATTGAAAATTTAGAGAACACATTTACACTGTTCTAGAATCCAGTGGTAATGTGGTTTACACCACTGCATCTGATGAGTTTAATTGCAGCTGCTCAGCCATGAACATCAATACCACAAAGCTCTCTGTGTACTCTTCTTAAGCTAATCTAAAGGCCATATGAAATTTCACAAATGGTCTTATTGCACAGGTGACCTGCAACTACAGTGCCACATTAGAATTAATTGTGCTCCTCAGAGACTTTTTTACAAATATTTATTAAAGCAGTCTGCATACATGTGTGCCTAATTTTATAAACCTCTGGCCATGTAAGTGACTGAAACAAATTGATTATTTAGATGGTTTCCAATACTAGTGTTGAGCGGCATAGGCAATATTTTAGAATTCACGATATTTCGCAAATAAATCTACTAATATTTGATTCTATATTCACGAATATAGATTGCAAAACTAGATTCCCAATTATAATCACCTCGCAATGACCTTCAAAATGAATGTCACATGTGCTATTTATTTTCCATGCTCATAAGTATCCCAATGGCGAATATCGCGAATATCCTGAGACCATTCATGTGTGGGGTTGCTTCTCATCCAAGGGAGTGGGCTCACTCACAATTTTGATCAAAAACACAACCATGAATAACGAATGGTACCAAAACACCCTCAAACAGCAACTTCTTCCAACAACAGTTTGGTGAGGAACAATGGAGCACCGTGCCATAAGGCAAAAGTGATAACTTAGTGGCTCGGGGACCAAAACGTGGAAATTTTGGGTCCATGGCCTGGAAACTCCCCAGATCTTAATCCCATTGAGAACTTTTGTCATTCCTCAAGAGGTGGGTGGACAAACAAACACCAACTAATTCTGACAAACTCAAAGAAGTGATTATGAAAGAAT
>CM070032.1:51850794-51861104 GCA_036250615.1 Ptychadena robeensis
TTTATTTGGGTGAGATTTAGTACATAGCAGCATATCTTTGTGCCCTGATTTTTGTGTTTTGAGTTTTAAAAAAAGATTTATTTTACATAATTATTTGTTTCAAACATTATTATATTCAGGATGTCTATTAGACCCTTGTAGGGACATATTTTGGGGAGGTACAGGCCTACAACATAAATTTTTTTTTACCATTGAAGTCTATGGTGCACTTTTGGTACAGAAATCTGGACCTCAGCAGTGCGCTATGGAGGTTAGATCTCATGTAATTGTCAATAAAAAAAGCCTTTGAAATGTATCAAGTGCTTACAATTATATTTCAGTACATCACAGAAACAACTGCAACTAAAAGCAGTTTAGCAGCAAACTTTGTGAAAACTAATATTTGTGTCATTCTCAAAACTTTTGGCCAGGACTGTAATCCAATCTTTTTCTTACTCCTTTCAGACTGACTAGGGAAATATTAATAACCCTATGAGGAATCAACCAGTAGGAAAGTTGTCACCAAAGCAGGTGTGCATTTCAGAACATGTATTTCAGTGGCAATTTAAAAATTTTAGATTTCCCCATAACTTCATATTTCAGTGGGAATAATCATCAGGACAAACAGAGAAGATCAATCTCATATGAGAAGGTCTCTAAGTAAATTACAAAAACCCTAACCGTAGTTGCAAGTTTAATCACTAAATAAGCCATTGACACCAAAACTTATCCCCAGCATTAGATCTGTACAGCATTAAATCTAAACCTTCCACTTACACTAAAGGGCAACATTAAAGGTGTTATGTACTTATTTTATTAGTAGATTTTTCTTGCTTCACTGTTGATTGGTTATGCAGTCAAATTGAGCAGCAACATGACAAGAAACTTACATTGCAATCCTGAGCATTTTTTTTTTTGTTATAACAAAAGGCTTTTTTTCCAAGGGGTTTCTTCATCTGGACACCATCTTCTCTTTATCTAATTGTTATGTCCTGCCTTCCTTTTTATAAATAGTCACGGTAGAAACTGACAGAGGGAAAGGTGCAAAAAAGTTTTTTTGCCATTTTACCACTGTTCACCTAGCTTCTGGGGTACATTTTATTGCATACATTATCTAGCCTAGGGGTAATTTGGGGAGTAGTCCTATGGGTGCCACTTGGTCACCTTATTGGCATATCCTGAGATCTATGGCGTTTCCATATGGTAAACATCTATAACAGGAGACTGTGGTTCTTTCTTTGTACCCCTATTTGTTCAGGACTTTTCTTGTTCTCTCTATTTATCTTCTAGAGTTGGGAAGACTCTAGAAGCTATATGTTAGTATAGGATAAGGTTAGATTGGGACTGAATATTTCTAGATTGTTGAGAATTATTAAATACCAATAGATAACATTGGTTTGTATCCATATGTTTGTGCAACAGTGTCAATGTCATTAGGATACAATGAAGGTTTACAACAAGCCTAAGTCCTATTCTAGCCTATAAATATATGAAATTGTGTGTTATGTCATAGTGTTATTTGCATGAGCCATGTGCTGCATTTTTAAAATTGGATTTGGATTGGATAATAGGTATCCTACGCCCATTCCTATTGCCTCTATAAGAGAAGAAAAAAAACACCTTGTATTAATTATTGGCAGATTGCTGGATGGAATAATGAGAATGTATCATACAATCTGTCAGCTGAGCAGGGAAACATTGGCAGCTATCGCTTGATTGGTTTTTCTATGCAGTAAATCTTGGATTAGTTCATTCAAATTAGCTCAACTAAGCCAATGTAATAATCCTGTGATGTAAAATTATAACCTTCAGAAAATAATTAATTACTTCTAAACCCATACTAAGATATATATATATACAATGATGTGGCAAGAGCTGAATACACAATGACTAATAACCTCATCTCAAATGGTGGAAAAAAAACAAAAATGCACATGTTTTTTATTTGTTTTACTATTAACATAATCCTAAATTTCCTGTTGTCTGGTGTTTTTAACCATCAGTACATGTACAGGCTTCATTTCATGGTCTGCTCAGTACAAGAAAAAAGAAGACATCTTGGTGACAAATAAGGGACTGTGGTTAGTCTGTAATGGTTTGTAAGCCAAAATGAATTGCAAGAGATTAAATACAAACCAAATAACACACAATATCTTCTGACCCTGTGTAAGAAGTCTCTTTGTATTGGAAAACTGTCATATATTTTATGAATTATTATAGTAACCCTAATATATATATATGTGTGTGTGTGTGTGTGTGTGTGTGTGTGTGTGTTTGTGTGTGTGTGTGTGTGTGTGTGTGTGTGTGTGTGTGTGTTAAAAGAAATAGTTGTTAACATAATATTGCTAGTTTGGCAGAAATTTTTCAAGACTTATCTGAGAAATTTAATAATAAAGTCATTGTAACTTTTTTCCAGCATGGGGATATTAGAACACAATAACAACGCAAGATATAAGGACACAATAAAAATCCATATTGTGAATTCAGTTGAATTTAAAACTAAATAAAATTGACCTTTTGCTGGAACTGACAATTTTCTTCTTTGTTGCATGCACAAGGGAACACAGAGGGGTTTTTATTGATTGCTATGAAGCAATGTAGTTTTGGCCTTACTGGGACTGGATTTACAATTATACCTAGAAGAGGAATTATTGACTGCACAAATTGTATCTGTAAAAGTAATATACAGACAAGTCACTGCTCAAGATGATCATTTTCTGAACATTACTGTCTTGACACTGTTATACCAATATATATATAGAGTGAACTTGGGGGTCTGGGTGGGTCACCATCACAACACTGCAGTCCAACAGTTCACTTCCAACAACAGCTTTTATTCAATCGAACAAAGAAAACAGGGCTTAGCAGTAGCCTCTTCACAATATAGTCTTTCCTGAAAAAAATAACAAACACAATAGTCTTACGGTTCAGATATAGCATCTTTTCTAGAGGTTTCAATGTGCAGCGAGGGAGGGGTGGCGCCTTCCTCTTCAGCGTAGACTGGGGACTGAAGTTCTAGCCGTCCTGAGGGAGGGAAGGCGGCACGCCCGTACGGGGGTGCGGGGGCGCCCGCGCCTGCCTGCGCTGGTGGGCGACGTGCCCCCGTTTCCCCAATGGGTAGCTATTTATGGAGCGGACACCCGGTTATAGGTCGCAGTCCTAGGGGTGGGTAGGGGCATGGCGAGGGGAGGGGGGTGAGTTCCACCACCTTTTCTCTGAGAAAAAAAGCCCTGTGTATAAGCATGCTAATAATTTAAATCAAACCTATTTTGGTTGACCGAATCATGTGGCCATAGTCATAAAAATTTCACTAGCATATTAGCAAGTTATGTGACACTAACAGAGTCTAAAGACAACTTTATGTGGGGGAGCCAATTGCCCTACCTGCATGTCTGGAAAGAAAACCAGAGTATACAGAGGAAACCTATGCAGACACAGGGAGAATAAATTCATATACACCAATGCAGCGGTAATAGGCCGGGTTGGGCATCATTGAAACATCATGCCGACAAATCCGCCCTTAGAAAAAGGTTAATCAAAATGATTTGTTGATGGTTGAAATGTAGGTTAGCCAATGTGTCTGCTAATTCTGTATCTGTAAAATCTGGATTTGAATAGCCACCCCCAGAACCATTATAATCATCAAAATTGTATTAGTTATTTGTAGTTTGTCATAAACTAAGATAAGTAATTGATTGAATAGTTTGCTATACCCATTACTCCCTTTACATTATAGCAAGTATTGTTTCTAGTTAGTTATAAGTTCAGTGAAGCTGAAACATGGTAAGCTTGTTTCTTTACTCTTCAGGACAATTTCCCACTAGAAGTGTTGTGTTTTGTACCAGGACCATTTGCATTTGTGTGGACACTAACTTGCAGGTTGCTGGTACACAAAGCTGTATTACCGCAATGCAATTCTTTGTGTCTTGGCTGTCCCTAGACGAAGTAATGGGCGGCACACAAAGGAACCTCATCACGCCCACTAGGTCGGGTCGAGAATCGACAGGAAATCGTCCTGTCTATGCCCAGCTTTAGAGATTTACTTGTATTACAAACTAAAGGCTCTTGACAAAGACTTTAGTACTTAAAGCTAGAATATAGTATTCCAAGATAATGTTACAAAAGGTTTTACATAAGAACTTATCGGAGCAAAAACATAAAGAAACTGTTAGCACTAGAATTGCAGTACTGGATGTGTCTTTACTTATAGGTTTATCAGTCTCCAGACAACAACAAACCCACATTCCTGGAACATTTACTGCTTGCTCTTGCATATTAAAGGTCAGGTAAAGCATATGTTTGCATATACCAAGCATACTTTTTATTTCTCGGGTTTATAAACAGATCTATAAAGGACTACCTCAGATGTATAAGTGCAGATACTTCAAAATGGTAAAAGTAATAGCATTATAGCATTTAGATACTGAATAAATGATACAGTTGCAAGAAAAAGTATGTAAACCCTTTGGTGATATTGTGGCGTTTTGCATGAATTGGTCATAAAATGTGCTCTGATCTTCATCTTAGAGCATCTTAGTCACACCAATAGAAAAACATAGTCTGCTTAAAATAATACTACACATACATTATATGTTTTCATGTTTTTATTGAACATAACATGTAAATATTCACAGTGCAAGATGGAAAAAGTATGTGAACCTTTGCAAATAATAACCGGTTGATCCTTTTTTGTCAGCAATAACCTCCACCAAACATTTCCTGTAGTTGCACATCAGACCTGCACAACTATCTGGAGTAATTTTGGACCTCATCCCAAAACTGTTTTAGTGTAGCAACATTCTTGGCATCTCTGGTGTGAGTCGCTCTCTTAAGGTCATGCCACAGCATTTCAATCGGGTTGAGATCAGGGCTCTGACTAGGCCAGTCCAGAAGGCGTATTTTGCTCTGTTGAAGCCATTTGTTGCATGACTTGTATGCTTTGGGTCATTGTCCTGTTGCATCACCCATCCTCTGCGGCACTTCAGTTGGCGCACAGGTGGTCTTACGTTTTCCTGCAAAATGTCTTGATAGACATTTTTCCATCAATGGCAACAATCCATACAGGTCCTTAGACAGCAAAGCAGCCCCAAACCATGATGCTCCCTCCTGGGAGTGGGGATGAGGTTTTCATGTTGGTGTAATGTGCCTATTTTTCTCCACACATAGTGTTCTGTGTGTTTTCCAAACAACTACATTTTGGTTTAATCAGTCCAAAGAAAATTTTGCCAGCAGTGCTGTGGAACATCCCAGTGCTCTTTTGCAAACTTCAATTGTGCTTCAATATTTTTTGGGACAGGAATGGCTTCCTCCTTGATATCCTCCCATGTACTCCATTCTTGTTAAATGTTTTCCTTATTGTAGATGTGTCAACAAAAATTTTAGCATGTGCCAGATTTCTGTAAGTATTTAGCTGACACTCTAGGATTCTTCTTTACTTCATTAAGCATTCTGCGCTGTGCTCTTGCAGTCATCTTTACAGGACAACCACACCTAGGTAGACTAGCGACAGTGCTAAACCTTCTCCATTTGTTGTCTGTCTTACCGTGGAGATACTTTTGTAACCCTTTCCAGCTCCATGCAAGTCAACAATTCTTAAACGTAGGTCTTCTGAGAGCTCTTTTCTGTGAGGCATGGTTCACATCAGACAGTGCATCTTGAAACCAGTAAACACATAACTGGTGTGTGTTTTAAAGGATAGGACAGCTTTCAGCAAAACATCCAATATCATCACACTGATTGGACTCAAGGTTGGCTCACTCCTGCCTCCAATTAGCTCTTGGAGAAGTCAGCTAGTGGTTCTTATAAATTTTCCACCCTGCAAAGTGATTGTTTACATGTTATGTGCAATAAAAACATATGTTTGTGTAGTATAATTTAAGGCAAACTGTGTCTTTCTATTGGTGTGAGCACATTTTATGACCAAATAATGCAAAACTCATAATCCCAAAGGGTTCACATACTTTTTCTTGCAACTGTACATGACACAATGTTACATGAGCATGACATACAATAATGTAATGATTTACTTGCCCTTATCAAGGGCAAAGTGTGCCTGTGACCCCCATTGGTCACCATGGATTACCCACCCTGTCTCGACCATGACGCCCAATGGAGACATAGCCTAAGTAATTGTTGTCATCCTAAAGCAGTGTTACTAGCAGTTTTATTGGATAAAAATTAACAAACACAAGCCTACTTGCAGCTACCTCATCTAAGTACTGGTAATATGATATATTTAACACTTTTGTCTTGTTTAGGTATATTTTATTAAAAATGGGAATAAGAATATTTTCAGGTTTTGAAGGTGCCCTTTATAAAATGTAAAATGACAAAGCTCCACTGTTTCCATCTGCTCAGAAAGTGAACACTTATTTTAAACACATTAAACTAAGCATATCAGAGGTAACATAAATGAGTCATGACACATTTCAATTATCCCACATTGCATTAATAATTACCCTAAATTACATACATGAATGCATTTTTTTCAGTTCAGTTCTGATTTAGTAAACTGATGTTTAGGTTATTTGTTTTTGGTCTATTTTAACAACTGTATGTTTAATAGATTATGACCACAAAGTGTTTGATTTGCTTCCTTCCTTTAGAAATGTTTTTACCATCAAGTGCGGGCATACAAAAGGTTAAATGTTTCTTTCTTTAGCTCACAGAGCCCCCAGCACAGAGCAATCTTTGGCAGTCAGCCAACCAATCTCTGCTTCCTAATAAAGCTCTGATTCCATCTGCTTCTGCAGTGCAATATATTCCACTTCAGGTCAAAAGCAGAGAGCCAGCAGTATTAACATTACACTAATCTGTAAAGACATTTTCACTAGGCTAGATAGGCTAATGTTACACACAGCTTTTAAAGCTTCACGGATAAGGAACAGAAGTAATTGTCACGGGAAAATATGCAGTGCTTGGCTTTTGATAAGTCTCTCAAATGACAATAGATTTTCTACTTGCCAACAAAATAAACACTAAGCTCAGGGAGTTCTTTTTTATCTAAAGGTAGCAGGATTTTAATCAATTCTTAGTTTAAGAAAGTTAGCAATAAGGTTATATGTTTTTTTTTCTATTAAATGTTTTTATCCTACAATAGTTACATAGTACAAAAATTTAAGAATAGCTGCCAACTCAAGAATCTTCATGTACCACGCCCTACATAGATGGAAAAAAATTATGATAACCTAAAGGAGACAGGAATATTCTTGTCTCCTTAATTTCTGAATGAATGGGCTTTTAAGGTACCATGTCAACAAATACAACTTTTAAGAGAATTTTTGTTGAGTTTACAAATTTTATCTAATGGTTGTGATTAATAAAGACTTTGGATAAGAAGACTTTGGTATAATTAAAATTTTGGTAAAATAAGGAAGATAATCATATTCACTGTCTCCTGTAATGTAGAATTTTATATATTTGTATAATATATAACACATTTACAATATTATCAGCATAATTAAAGTTTTCTCTCTTCCTCTCTCTCTATTTCGCTCTCGCTGGATTCTGGGATGGGAGGGAAGGAACTGGGTGGGCCTTCCCATTCCCTTCAGCAATTATAGCTGATGGATATCAGGGAGGTGGCTGGGTGTGTCTCAACAAAAGAGACTGAAGACACTTATTCAGGGCTCCCAATGTGGTTGGAGACAGTGCTGCTGGGCGCAGCAAATAAAGGGCAAACAGGGAGTGTGTGGCCATATGCTGGTGGCTGCTAGGAAGCAGGCCATTAAAGTTTCCTAAAGGAAGAAACCATTGTTTGATCAGTGCCAAGCCAGGAGGCTTGACATTTTCAGGACTTTTTGTTTGTTTTTATATTAACCTCTGTGAGGGTGACTTTGTTTTTGGACTGCTGCTAATAAACACGGACAGGAGCCCTAAAAAGAATCCTGTTCTTGTGGATATTCCTCATTTACAGATTCTGTTTGAGCTGAACCCCCACAACTAGAGATGGTCGAAATGAATAAAATTTGATTCTACTTAAATTTCGAGTTTCCCAATCGAATTTCGATTCGACTGCGAAATTTCTATTTTCTTTTTTCTAGTCGAAGTCGAAATTTGAACGCCAAAAATTCGCATAAAACACTAAAAAATTAGCATAAAGCCTAAAATTCGCATAAGGTCAAAAATCCACATAAGGTGGAAAATTTGGATTTGCTGTATGAGCTATAATAGAAGAATCAGTGTACATAGTAGCAGAGCTTTACATTAAGAGCTGAGACTTAAACCCAATTTATACACAAACTTGACATGTTAGAGCAAAACTTATTGTTTTCAAATGTTTCCCCAACCCTTCTCTACAACTCCAGCAATTTTTGTGAGGATACCATTTTCAGGGGCTTTGCAATAAGCTGACAAAGTTAGCTAGCGCCATGCAAATTTTAGCCAATGCGAATTTCCGCCAATGTGAATTTTCCAATCACTCCCGCATGTGAAAATTTTAAATAAAATGGCGATACTCGCACGCGAAATAGCGGCACAGCAAATCAAAAGCAAAGTTATTTTTTACGTTGAAATTTCGATTTAAGTCGAATTATCAGGCTGATTTTCAACTTTTTCGGCGAAAAGTCGAAATAACCCCATCAAAATTCGACTATGCGGTGAAAAAGTCGAAAATTCTACTTAAAAATTCGCACTGCGAATTTTTCGACCAATCCCTGCCCACAACATATATATATACACATGTTAAAAGTAGCAGAAACAGAAAGTCCAACGTGCATAGATTTTTGTGTGTGTGGAGGGGTGTTAAATTTTAGATTGCTATGACCTGCTTCTCAACTCTCTAAAGCCCCCCATACACCTTAAGATCGATCCATACAATCTTCATTAGATCTACCAACAACTGTGTAATATAGTGGTCACCCTGATAGAATACATAGTGATTGGAAGGATAAGAAAGGTCATCATATTACATGATTTTGGTAGAACAAAATGTCATTGTACAGAAATTGTATGGAAAGATTGTAAGGTATATGGGGAGCTTTAGATAGGCAAAACAGGTCTATTTCAAGAACACATTCTTTGAAACATAAACCGTAGTTAAAAAAATATGTATGCAAGCACTTTCTAATGTCTTAAGCTAGCCATACACGTGTCGGATTCCATGGCCAATTGATCACTCACCCAATTGATTCCGGCGATCTCAGCGGGAATGGGAGCTGCAATCAATTAGCCAATTAAGAGGATCCGATCAACATGTTGGTTCTCTTTTGGATCCAATTCTGAGCCCCCGATCAATTGGACACGATCACTCGGACAAAGTGGTATGCAGCGATCGGATCCTCTTAATTGGCTGATTGATTGCAGCTCCCATTCCCGCTGAGATCGCCGGAATCAATTGGGTGAGTGATCAATTGGCCATGGAATCCGACACGTGTATGGCTAGCTATAGTCCTACACACAGCTACTGTTTGTGAACACTGATAGGAACACAGCTCAGTAAGCAGTTAAACAATTATTATGCTGTGTACTAAGCAATAACAACAATGTAATCTAATTTAGTATGATTTTAACAGGTAATTGTTCCGTGATTGTAAATATTAATATTTTTCAGACTATTCCCAGTCAAATGATTGCTTGTGTAGATTTCAAAGAATTTCATTTTTCATTACATACTTTTTTTTTCTTTACAGCATATTAGAAATCACAACACATGAATGTGAAAAGCCCTAGGCATAACAAAAGCCATTAAGAAATACATATTGAAAGCCATCATGTATAAAAATTCAATTTAGATTGCTTCATTTTCTTTACAGCTGCAAAGGAAAAAAAATATTTGGTCTCTAATGAGCCATCTGAAAACTTACAGATTTAAGAAGCATGTTATTATTTTAATGCAGTGTGGTATAGTTAAGCTAATGTACTTTTATCAAATGCTTTTTAGATGAAAGAAAGATAATTGTTGGGAGATTAGCATTGACATACTTACTTTAATATAGTTCTAACATTTTCTTCTTCATTATTCAGTTTCTTTGTATCAAGCATGACATTCAGTAATTGTTTTAAACTATTGACATTTCATTACAATATATTTTCAAAGCTCTTAAGAAAGTATGGCAAGTTAAAAGAGTAATATCATGAAAAAGTTTGGTGATTTCCATAATTTTCATCATTTGCATAAAATGGAATTCAGGAAAAATATTAACAGTAGAATCAGGAGCATAGGAGACATCCTGACAAAAATTAGCTCTATCCATAATCGATAATATCTGTAGTGTTTTATTCAAATTAAGTGGACTTGCTGTGTTTGTTTCTTGAAGACGTTTTGGATGACTTGCGCAACGTCTTCAATAGTGATGATCACGAATATACGGATTCCGAATATTAATCGCGAA
>CM070032.1:51869933-51880332 GCA_036250615.1 Ptychadena robeensis
AGTAGGGGGTATGACAGCAAACTATTTACCGTATACCACGGCTGCAGCGATCTCTGCCGCACGCCGATCTCTGTGTTCCTCCTCTGTGTTCCTCCTCTGTGTTCGTCCAGCGTGCGACACTTGTGTCAGAAGGGTTGACTGATTTGATGGATGCCGATCGGCGCCGCCTTAGTGGGCGGCAACAAGTGCCGCACGCTGGACATCAGTCAACACAGAGGAGGAACACAGAGATCGGCGTGCGGTGTGCAGCCGGGGACCGGCGGGGACACCACGGTACCGTAAGTAAAAACCGGCCCCTGCACTTCTGCATTCGGACCATAAGACGCACCCTGGTTTTCCCCCCACTCTAGGAGGAAAAAAAGTGCGTCTTATGGTCCGAAAAATACGGTAATACTTATTGTTATGAAAATGTTAGGGAGGGGGTGGTCTGGTTAGTTCAGAATGCATTATGGGTCTTTTCATTATTTCTTATGGGGAAAATGGTCTTTACTTACACAACAACTTGACTTACAATCAACCCTTGGAAACAAAATTAAGTTTATAAGTCAAGGGTCCATTGTATATGGAGCAATGTGGCTTTTTTATGCATATAAATATATATTTGCACCACAAATAACACATTTTACTTTAATGTTATCTTTCTCCTTTTATTGATGAAATGAAGCACAGAGTCCTTTACCTGTTTTTCATCCTATGTGTGGATTTGATTGTTCCAGAAAATGGTGCTTTGTTTCCTTAATATTGAATTGTGTCCATAATATCCTAGGCACAGGAAGTTGTTTTAATGACACTCAGTGACAAGAAACATAGAAGAAAACCCCCACTCCAAGAGTTTGAGTTTCAACTGCAAAATTGTCCCAAACATCCAACATTTAGTTTGGCTCTTTTCTAGGACAAATACTTATCAAGCATTTGGGAGATGATGCTTCCTCTGATTATTTCTATTTCTATAATAAGTTGTATGGCCATTATCAATGTATATATTCTTTTTTCTTGATGTGGGCCTTTACAAAGTGGACAGAAGTTTTTGGTTGTTAAAGTTAAAATACTTAAAGTTGTCAATCTTGCTAAGTATTCCAAAGGCCCATTTTCTTATTGTAATTTTAGCCCCACTGCCCTCTGAGGTAAATTAAAACTCGAGTGCATTGGAAAGGAGAAACTAGTATTTCAGGGATTAAGAGAATGTTTGCATTATAATTATTCAGTTATGTTCTTCTCATTGTCCCTTGGATACATTCTCTTTCTTCTATTTCTAGTAACCAATCGAGGAGGTGGGCAAATTTACTTTAAAAAAATTTTCCTTTCCACACCATATGCCTGCACCACAGCAGTGTAGAAGTGATGTTGGTTTCACTTATCAGTTAGTCTTTGACATCATTCTCAGTACAGCTGTAACAACAGCAGTTGTGTTGTCTTCACATGTTACTAGAAGAGTGTTATGACATTTCTGACATACAAACTGTTTATTTAAAAGGGAAAATCTAAATTAATGTGCTAAATACTTCTGTATTCTGTTCTTTTAATATTGTTATATCTGCTATTAAAAATACTTAATGTAAAACACACATTCTATTGTAACTATATTTTGACAAAAGTGTTATCCATGACACAATATTAAAGCTGTTTTATTCTCAAAATAAAAAAAACACATACATTACATTGACATAATACTCACCTGTCAGCAGTATACATCTGTGAAAACTGCTACAGAATATGTATTGATATGAATCTACAAGAAAGAACTCTTTTAAAACACATTTAAAAATGTAAGTAATGTAAAAGTGATAATCTCTCTGTAAATTTTAGTGATGGCTGAACATCGTTCAGGTCTGTCCGCGAACGGGCGGATAGGACTTTTAAAAAAGTCCGCTGTCTGCCTGTTCGTGGACAGATTCAAATTCCCCGCCTGGTTAAGGAAGCCGGATGTGACGTCACTGACGCCCATGCCCGATGTTCTAGTGAAAGATTCTTCATCCGGCATGATCTCGCAGGTTCTGATCCTGCCGGAGGAAGAATAGAGATCTCCTTCTCCCCGGCAAACGGGCGGGTCGAGCACCCATACTGCTCGCTGGCGAGAAAGAGGGCGAACATCCATGTTCGCCGCCGAACTGTCCGCTTGCAGGCAGTTCAGCCATCATTAGTAAATTTCAATGCCATGCAATTATCCATTCACATGATCTCCTACATGTTGTTGTCTAACTAGCTGTGGGCTTAGGTTCTCTTGACGTAATACTCCCAATGCTTGGCTAACGTGGATCTTTCAAGCTGCCCCCTTTGGAAACCTCACAATATATGGGTAGAGTTTTCTTTTTCTGTTAGAGACAAGCTGCCGGAGCGGGGAGTTTGCAGAAATGTCTGTTTTCAATACTTGCATTAGAAAAAGTTGAAAAATACTAATAAAAAGTCTGACATTAAAGACCATGTTGAAACAGAAAATGGAGTATTGTCTAACAAAATGGTGGGAAAAATAGGCCTCATTGTACAGAATCACATTACCACAAACCCTCAGATCAGTATTTAAAATCTCTCAGATTTAGAAAAAAGCTTGATACGTGGACTAAATAAGAATAGACAGAGTAAGAATAGATGGACAATCTACGAGAGATGAGTCAGCATAAATGGGATACTAAAACAAGTTACTTGGTGCTCCTGTAAATATCATTGGGGTCATTGGGTATTACGAAAGCAGTAACTTAAGCCTTGTAGAGAGCAAAATACATACTTTGTTGCTATACCAAAGTCAAAGCTCAGAACAAAAGTTTTTTTTTGCCATTAAGTGTAGTTGTGTTAGTATAGCCAGCTAAGCCACAAATTACCCTGTGGTAAATGCAATGCCTGGTGGTCATTGTTGAGTACCTATCTATTTTGTGTTCATGAAGTAACCCTGTTGATATATAATATGTCCATGTTGGTCTTGAAATGAACATGCATTGCCAAAAGCGTGTTGAAACAAATAGGTGTAAACTAGGGCTGTATTTATTAATTGACACAAGTTCTATCTTTATAGTTTGAAACCCCTCACATTATTAACAAAATAATACTGGAAGAAATATTTTAAATAATAAGTACTTATAGTTCTTTGGATACATATGTCAAAAAAGGGACTTTCTAATTGTGAATTTTAATGAGAAATATCAACTGAACAGATGACTATATCAACTGAACAGATGACCAAAAGAAATGTTGGGGGGCGTGGCCTGGACATGGCTGAGTAGAGTCGTAAGCTCTGTGAGCTCCCGTTCCCCACTACCAAAATACCCTCTTTACTCCCGCCAAACAGCTTCTAACCTCGCCTATCTGGCCATGCCGAAGGCCAACACCCCTCGGGGCAAAAAGAAGGACCCCAAGGAATCCGCACTTTGCCTATATTTTGGCTCGCAGCGCCTGGAGAAGTCGCCACGCTCTTCCGCCAAGATGGCCGCCACGCGAGCATCCAGAACTCCAGGATCGCATTCCAAGACCCGAAGGGTGCACAAAACATTGTTTCTCCCCACAGACACGGCCTCTTGCTCCTCGGAATCTCACTCTGGGGAGGCTTCAGAGGCAGAAGACCCCCTGGGAGGTGACATGCCCGAACTCCCGGCGCCGTTCCAGCTCCTCCTAAGGACTCTGCCCTCCAAGGGAGACCTGGTGGCGCTTGCCACCCGCATGGAGGCCTCCTGGCAGAGAGATCTGACCGCCCTACAACACACGGTCGCCGGATACGGCCCGCGCCTGGATTCCCTAGACACGGCGCAGGCGGATACGAACAAACGCCTGGACAAACTCGAGGCCGCCATGGAGGACCACGACCGCAAAATGGCTGCCATGCAGATTAAACAGGAGGACGGCGAGGACAGGGACCGGAGGAATACCATAAAAAAGAAATGTTATAATCACAAATAACAAATACAAGGATTTCCCTATTTAGCACTGAAGTCACACTGCCTTTCTATGAAATGTTCAGTATTCATCACGTAACACCTCAGAGCTGTTAAGAATACTGGAATATTACAGATACTGGAAGGGAGAATATAGGTATATGGGCTTGTGTCTACTATGTCTTTTTCCCTGCTGTGGACGTGCGTCCGCAGAGTGGATAAAGACGCAGAGAGGACTCTTCACATTCTTCTGAATGGGATAGGGTCCACTCTGTGTAGACTTAGCTGCACGCCCGCGGTGTTGTTATGAAGCTGCGGGCTGCGCTGTCTTCAATGCAACACCGTGAGGTGCCACCGCAGACACCTCCATTGAAGATTAACGCAGGGAAAACAGCGATGAAGCTGGGGGCTGATTTTCCGCGTCTTACCCCTGCTGCATAAATAGGATTTGCTTCCGCCCATGTGGGCAAACTGCCTGCGAGCAGCGGGGAATCTGCCCAGCTAATGTCTTGGCGTGCGCCTTGATTCCCTGCACTGGATGTACGTCCAGCACAGGGAATCATAAATGGATACAAGCATTCACATTTTTCTGGTTCCACTCTTGTATTGTGCAATACTGTTCACTAGAAGGTGGAATTTATTTAAAAAGGAATACGATTGGAATAAGAATTCTATAAGCTATATGAATTTGGACCAGCTAAATGGTAAGGCCCACACCATGGTACTAGAGATTTCTGCCCTTCATACCCTTGCTCACTTTCAAGCTGGAACATTTTGCATGTTGCAACACCATGTTGAAGATTTGGACAATCAAATACGCAGTGATTATATCAGAATTCCAGGGTTACCTGAACCCACCATAGAGGAAGATCTTTTCAATTACATCTCAAACAGGCCAGGTTACACATTAAAGTAGACCATTACATTCTAAGGACCTGTCATAGTTTGCAAAGATATTCCTGTCCCTCAACTCCCAGGCTGGGAGAGCCTCCCACCTGTTTCACCCCTACAACTACTCTGGGACTTTCCTTTCTGTAAAGGTTCCCATACACGGGTCCGATCCCCAACGGATTCCGGGACGATCGATTCCGGGTGCATGCACGCCAATCGATCGTCCCGGAATCGCGTGAAGCCCACCTTGTCCGATCGATCACATCCGATTGATCGGGGGCCCAGAATCGGATCCGACAGAGAACCAACATGTTGGTCTTTCTGATCCGATTCAGCACACATCAGGGGAAGTTGCCATTTGTGAAGTAAGCGATTGGACACGGAATCGTCCAGGAATCCGTGGGCCAAGGTGGTATGGCGTGATCGGACGGACTTAATTGGCCGATCGATCGGACATCCGATTCCCGCTGACATCGCCGGAATTGATCGGATGGGTGATCGATCGGCCATGGAATCGGAACATGTATGGCTAGCTTTAGATAACATTGCATTAACTTTTCATCTTTTGAGTTATTATTGCTTCGTCTATGATTTTCAACCAGGATATTTAACTTAATGCCTTGGATATATTACATTACTCTTTTATGCACTATATTATTATACTCCTTCTCATACTTACAGAACCATTCTATTCTATTCCATTAGATTTATACCGGCCAATCCAACCCATTTGTATCCATCTGCCTTTCAATAACTCTGGATAATAGCCCTGTGCATTCCTAATCCTACTGGGGGAACATACTTACATCTTACTTGGATCTCTAACACACTTTCACCATTGACCTCTTTCTCAGTTTACACGTGTAGATTTTTCTACAATCAACTGCCAATTAGATTTTTTGTTCGATGTTGTTGATATTGAATGAAAATACATTTGAAATTGCAACGACAGATAAAAATTTACCAATATGTTCAATGACCTTTCAAACATTTTTTTGTTGCAATCACCTTCAAAATGCCACGATTTTCATTTCTTCACCCTAATATAAGCCGCATTTCATTTTTTGAGCACATTTCAGGTGCTGAACAATTTGGCTTATATTCGAGTATATATGGTACTTGAGAATTTTCATGTGAATGACAATATTATAACAGCAACTTTAGATTTGGCTTATGTAAGATAATGAAGGAAGGCATGATGAACAGAATAAAACAAAAGGTGAGTGAAGGTTAGTGTCTTTCATATTCAGGATGCCTGGTGTAAGGTTTGTGTAAATCATTAATTAGGTTTCTGTCACTTACCAATAAGTATCAGATTTGAGATACAAGAAAGAGTCATGCAACACAGGCTTCAAAATGTACATACAGTACTTTCTGTCATGCTATGAGGGTGCTTTCTCTGCAGCCTGTTACAGAGATTGTCCGATCAGATACATTGAATGCTCATTGCTTTTTCTTCTGCTTGCTCACTGCATGGCTACCTACAATTGTCCTCATTGTCATGGCATATCTGTGAGAAACAAGACTCCCTTTGTTTTAGTTTGCATGTATTATCATTTATTATTTGTTTCAATACTATTGTGCTATGTTAATTATGATAAGACACATCAAAATATACTATACACCCCACTTAGACTCAGACCATTTTCTTCTAATTTTTGATATGATAAATATTTACAATAAAATAAGCCTTCTATTAATATTGTATTTTGGGTTTTTTTCCTGGCCCCACCATTTCAATATTCCTCACTGTTGGAATGTTTGCACTGTTTTCTTAACTGTATTTAATGGCAGTATTGCCCCTTGTCTATTGCTTCTATCTATCTGACTTGCTGCAGATTCTTATGCACCATATGAGAAATTGACTGTGTGGATTATTTCAGTACGGGAGAGGAGCCCATACAGCTGTGAAGTTAAGGCTGGGGTTTAGTTTTATTTATTTGTCTCTCATAAAAAAGAAGACAGGAGCAAATCAGGTTCATTAAAACCAAGAACAGCGAGATTCACTCTATCCAGGGAAACCTTTCTGAATTCTGGTTATAACTGACTGTGTACCAAGTACAATATTTGTTCTTATCAATCTCTGGAGGAATCAGCGATTCAATCAGAACATGCAGTGAAGAAAAACAAATGGTGGGTGAAACACAATGTTTATCACTGTGTGAGCTAGAAATTGTGGTGAGAGATATTATGTTATTGCTATTGTTTAAGAAAATAGAGCACCCACTAAATAGAAGTAAGGTGATGTACACTCACATGTTTCTCTTTACAGAGTAGATACTCATTTTTGCATTATAAAAATATTCAGCCCTTATGCTTTCACTTGTTCATGTTCATTTTACAGGAATTAGCTTAGCATCAACATGTCCATGTACTTGTGGCAGTTGGCTGTCGGGGCTGTGGCAGTTGGATAATGGGGTTCTCTTGTTGGTTCAAGAGCAGCCGGGCCATGTCCACAAAGATGCACACGTGGAGTAGAATGCCTGTGTACAGTTTATTGAGATGTTTTACTCAATCGATGTATTACAATGTCATTTAAAGTTAGGCATGTATACTTGGAAATGCAGTTTTATTCCTCTATAGGATTTACATTCCCTGAGATTGACAGAACAGATAACAACATAATTCAAGGTAATTTCAATCTTTATTTTTTTCTGCTAAAATCACCAGCACTCATTTAACAGTTTACCCAGCTACTCTTCTGTGTAGTGGGAGCTACACAATCCCATAGCTAAGTTAATAGTACAGGTATTTGGTGTTTTGATTTGATTTGTATATAATTGTCGTCAGGGCCACAGGACACCGTCACCAGCATTTGCAGGCACGCATTGGCTTCTGCCTCTCCATCCGTCACCACGGTGCGGTTCTTCCGGCAAGGTGGACTGCATCAACATAATTTGTGTTGACATCTGTTGTCACTGCAGCTTTAGTTACCATATCCATGCCGGGTTTTGGGTGCATTCACAGTGCATTCACAGGTGGCACTGCATCAGTTAATAGGCCTCTGGCATCTCCTCCCCTATATAAACCTTCAGACTACTATTTGGATTAACCCCTGGATACTGTGTTTGGTTGGACTGATCTGTGCATGACTCCTGCTTGTCTTTGGACTACTCCTCGCCCCCTGGGCGTTACAGGCTTTTCGGACATTTTTTATGGCCTGAAAAGCCGTTTCCCCGGCAGTCATGGCAGAGTACACTGTACACCGCTGTGATTGCTGTCTCTCCCCCCAGCCCTTTACACACCCCCAATATCAATTAGACGCTGTCTGTGTGTGGGGAGGAAATAGACGACCCCTCCATTAACATGGAGGTCTGTGGGCCCGAAAAAGTTCTGTGTGCCTGCAGATATGAAGAAATGCTGCTGGCACACGGAGAGCCGGCGGTTGTGCCCGATCCTGGCACTGGTGCAGTTTGATTCATGAAGATTCGGGCATATCAGAGGACTGATCCTCTGTGTATGACCTCTGCTGTGAACCTGGACTTTTGCAATTACCCTTGTTCCTGTGCTCACTCCCTAGGGGGGGCCTTGGAGGGTTTCACTGGTCTCAGCTCTCAGGTGGGATACCTTGTGCGTCATGTCCTGGTGACAACCGAAGGAGGAGTAGGAGGTTCATGTCAGGTAGGAGTATCATGTCTCCCTATCAAGCGGGGGCTTGTCTATAGGTGAAGACCACAGCAGAGATTGGGGTATCTGACCTGTAGATCAGTGATCCCTCACAATTGCTTTGCACACACCTTTATCTTTATAACTAAAGAGTAAATAATTGAGATTGGTTGGAATTAGTTTGTCATCAATTACACTGTGTGGCAGTAGAGCTAATAGATATCAGATGGACAGTTAATATTTATGTTGCAAAAATCTGCTGAATGTTAAATCAATCTAACAAAAGTTGATGCACGTATGGCACTTAAGAACTTGGGGTTCATTGCTGTTTCAATCTAGAAACTCATATAGAACAGATTTCTATGCTTTGGGTAGAGAGGGAACAGTCTTTGTGCTGTATGGTTACCACTTGGTCTAATGAATTCTCTTGGCTGGTTTGAAAATAAAATACAGTTTATGAAACAAGCTAAAATATGTAACCTAGTTAGCAACAGAAATAGGGTCTACCATGTGTTCTAGTTTATTTGTTTTAGTTTATGTGTATTTTCTTTTATTAAATGTCTTTCACACTAAATATATGCATTGACGAATTGAATATTAGGAAAAGAACTGTTTAATCAAGTGAAAGTATAATAAATCTGTAAAATATTTATAGAGGCAAATAAATTCAAGATATCTTACAACATAAGAATTTTTATGGTAAAACATAATTTCTGGGCATTAGCTAGGAATTAATAAAAGGCAATAAAATAAGTAACTGTTGCTGTAGCAGACACTATGCAATTAAGCATTGAGTAGAAACTCTGGGGAGAATCCATATAAATGATTAGCAAATGAAGGGATGTGACCTACTGTATTATTCATAATAATTAACTTATATGATAATTCACTAGTTTGCTGTGTGATTTCCATGGCTGTTATAAATAAATGGTCCACTCAGCATTACAGTAAGGAATCCATGAAGGGATGCTGGCTCAGCTTCATTGTGTATATAATTTAACCTTTGCTTAAGTGAGTCTTTAAATCTGCCTAATGGTGACTCCATGATTCTTAAGAGACAATAGGGTTTCTACACTAAAGATGTGTAGCACGATCACCTTAAAATCACTTTGAATAAATAAAATAACCCAATCACAAAAACAAAACAAAACATTTTTCTTGTACACCATTGGATGATTGATCAGCAGAGCATTACTTCATTAACAAAGCTAAAATTATCTTTTAAATCTAAAAGACTTGACTGCTTTATTAAATGAGTGGTCCTAACATATGGGAGTGGTGTTGATTTTTGTGGCGTGCTTTATTTGTCCTCTTAGTGGTCAGTAATCTGCTTTTATTTACTGCTCTCCCCCTTCACGTCCCCAGCACCATCAATGTGAGGAGGAAAAGCTACATTGCCTGCATGACATACAGGTCAATGTTGCGGGCCCACTGCCACTTTGGTTAAATTGATGATGGTGAAGACAAGAAACTCAAAACAATAAGCAAGTTTGCCAATGTGGGAGCTCACTAGGGACAGGAAAGTAACCCAGAGTGTAGCTTGGGGTGAGTAAGGTTTGTTAAAAAAATCTTTCCCCAAACTACACTAAGGATGACCACTAGGGGCAGTGCTCCCAGCTTCATCTGCTGTGTTGCATATGGGTTTTATGATTAATCTCCATTAATAGACAAATATTAGTTTCACATAGAATCATACTTGTCTCAGTCAACCCTAAACCATAGATCTGGTACACAATAGAATGCTAATTTGATTAGAACCTCCTAACAAAAGCCAGATCAAACCTATTTATCTACAGGCCACATCACCACAGGGGGCAGGATATTGCTGGCTTAAACACTTACTTCAAAGGGCCCATGCAAATTAGTATAAACATAAGAGGAGACTTTACGGAGCCATGGTTCGGTTAGAGGTAATGAGTAGTAATAAGTAATATAACAATTAGTGGGCTGAGTTATGGGTGTCCACCTAAACATAAGCCTTTAATAAGCAAGTAGGTAACTCCCTAAGAGTCAAGGAAGACGCCCCTTGGACCCTCCTTAGA
>CM070032.1:51880432-51898169 GCA_036250615.1 Ptychadena robeensis
ATGAAGGGACTGCAATATTGATGGTATCATTGCACAACAGTTAGGCTAAGTTTAGCTGTTACAGCCACTTGCCGCGCTTAGTTCGTGTTTGCACAAACGAGGCATTAAGAAGGATTTAGCTGAAAACAGCCACCCAGCAGACGCTTAAGCCACAGTAATAATTGTTTTATCTTTAAATAGTGAGTGTATTTGGAAGATCTCTAAATAGAAAGAAATATAGAGGGACAATGCACCACTTATATAATCCCCAAATTGTTGAAATGTGGTGATGTTAGAAGAACCTTTGAGCTTAGGCCAACTCATTGGAAAGGACACATCATAGGGAAAATTATAAAATTTAATCTGCAGAGCTGGACTCAAGTCTTTAGTTTAAATTGGGGGAAACTATAGCTTAAGGTTGAAACTTCAACACAGATAGGTTGTATTTGAAGAGAAATATGTTCAATGGTGAAACAAGGTATTGAATTATATGAGTATAAAGCATTGCGTAATTGTGTAACTAATGAGAATTTCAAAGTTAAACTAAGGTGTTTAGTTTTGTAAAGGTATTTACAAATAGAAAGAAACTGAATGAACATAATCTGTTGTTTCAAAGTAACTAAATCGTAAGAAAGGTCTTTGGTCATAGTACCAAATAATCTCTAACTTTTAAGTAAAGTAGATATAAATTTTACAAAGTTTTGCCAAAGTGTTAAAGTCTCATTGTTGTATGTGCATGCTAAAAACTAACATTGTGTTGTTAGCATTTTTAAACCACCTTGGGTTGCACATTTCCATTACTATTGTTTGTCTAGGTGTTCACCTTGTCTATTGTTTGTTACAGTTTCACCCATCCTATTGCTGGTCAAGGTGTCTCCAACTAACCTTTTGTTTGGAGAGTTGCTGTATTTACAGTACCTCCCAGTTATTGTTCTCCATCTATTGTCCTATTAACCATTTGTCTTTTGTGTGACTCACTGCTGGTTGCATAGATTGTTTTAATTAGCACGATTTTGATTATTATTGCATTTCCTGCAACATTTCAATAATATCCATTTATAACTTTATTGCACCATGGATGACAGTTTAAGAGAATTGGTTGATATCTACATGTGTGAATATAAAATTAATGATTTTTCAAATAATGAGAAATTTAAGGAAAATCCTTGGACATTCATCCAGGACTTGTTTACTACAAGAGCAAAAACATGTAGAAAAATAAAAAAACTCAAAGGCATAGCTATTGCAGGTATGTATGCAGCCTGCATCACCATGAGTGCACAATTGCATGAGATCACTAGTGAATTAATGGCCACCAAAAATCAAAATAAAAAAACTGCAGGCAGAGATTGTCCAACTTAAAACGGACATGATTGTAACCAATCTTAAAAATTTGTCTGTCTCTCCCAGCAAGGAACAATCTCTTAGCCCAATACATAAAGATATTGACCAAGAAATTATAACATCTCAGAGCAACCAACAGTCGAAGTCTACTTTGTGTAATAATGTGTGCGACTCAATTACTAACTCTCTGAAAAGTCTGGACTTCCCTAATGTCTTTCCATGTTCCAAACCACCAGGAAAGATAACCAATATTCCAGTTTCAGCTGTGGTGCCTTTACAGTCCAAAGCTTTGCCTTTTGTTAAGAGCCATGTTTCATTATTGCATAAGGTGAAATGTTATACATGTGGATTACTGGGCCATATCTCAAAATTCTGTTCTGTTACCAGTAGGAACAGTAATGGCAACCACAATCCACCTAGGACCACAAGAAAGAGTTTTGTAGTTTATTCAGCATGTTTTGTAAGGCCAAATAGTAGTAAACTCCAAAATTTTAGATCATCAGTCCCTGGTGATTCAATTAAGGTGCAAAACAGAGCTTTAGCGGCTGAGATTGCACAGCTGAAACAGGAGAGAGATTAATTTGTTGTTGAGTTCATGGCTTTCAAGAGAAGGTATTTGGAAAATATGAACAGGAAAGGGTCAGAAAGACAGGAAGCAATTGTTACCCTCTCCCGAGAGGCAATGTAAGGTCCTATTAATGTCTTCCAAGTTTTGCATTTTAGGACACCAGACGAGAAAAGCCTATTGTGGACCCGGACCTTTCCAAATATTGTTTTGTCTTCTTAATGTCATTTTTGTCTCGTAGAGGACCCTGGCATATTTACTTTTATTATTTTTGTGAATGTGTTTAGGGATAAGCCTCGTCAGGTAGAACAGAAACATTTAGATGTTACATATTAATCAATTGTCCCTTAGCAAGTTGCCTTGGGGTTATTTGATGTGTAGGTGTGACCTTTTTGTTACCCTCAGAAAGCTTTTGTTTCCTTTTGAATTGGGGATATTTTTAAGGCAACTTAAAATTTACTTTATTTTTCATTCATTACATCAGTACGAATTGACTGCCATTTTACAGTTTCTAAAACTATAATCAAAAGAAATTCGTTAAGTTGGCACTCAACTTGTATTGTTTTATTTTTACTGTGTGCTGCGAAATTGGGGTTTTTGGTAATTTTTCCATTTTTAATCTTTTTGTTTGAATTTCACTTGTCGGAATATTTCTGACACAGCACACAGCCGTATATGTTTTATGTTACGTCTGTCTTGTTTGTCCACAGTTGTATGTTTGTCCCAACGTAAAAGATAATATTGTCCACAGAGGAAGATTCCCAAATGAGTTACCAGTCATTGGAGTTACCCCACAAAACAATCGCTTTAAATATAAAAAAAATATATCTATTACCATCCTTCCATTACTTCGTGATAAACAACACGTGACAGTCATAGTTAGATTATCATTCATAATCCATCCATCCATCATGTTATATAAACCTTATGAGTCGAACCCTACTTGGCCATGAAAAGTGATATTCTGTAAAATCATGAGACTTAAGTAATTTGCATATAATGAACAGTACTCTTGTACTTAGTTTCTAATGTCCGATCGCTGCCTCATGCTACCTTTGAAGGCATCCCATATTGCTGTGTCCTGAAATAGGTGTGATTTTGTCGCGTACATTGCCATGTCTACCCTGCTCTTTTGACCGTTCCCTCTGCTTGATACAGCGTCTCGGTACTGACTTGCCCAGGTACGGGCCTTGCACTGATGAGCTCAGTACTGGCTATACTGCCATCTACCCAAATGGGGCTCCTGAGAAACGTTTCCACAGAGCAGGGACACACCACAGAGTTATATGAGCCCTGGTAGAGCTTACCCGATAAGGGACTTTTGGTCATTCTGTCGCAGTGGAAGCTTGGAGTTATTGGCAGACATGTTGCCCTAATTGATGGAACAGTGCGGGCGTATGGCAGAAGGCATAGTGTAGACATTACCGTATATCTAGATTTTAAATATGGCAAATTTGCAATATGGGTCTCATTGATCTCTCAGTATATCTTTGTCATATCTCAACCAAGGTCCAATAAAATCTTAACATAATAGCTTTGGTAGTCTTGAAGGTTTTAACACTTCTATCAAGGACTCTATTAGCAGCCAAGAAGCATGTGAAGCAGATGTACGAGTCTTCAATCAAGCATCTACCTCAAGCATTTCTTAATTTATTGAGCATTTTATTTACGGACTTTATGAAGTTATTAATGTGATGATGGACTCTAGAAACCTTTTGATGATGAACTTCTGAAAAACTTTAAATCGGAAATGACCAGCCATAATGGACTTCATTATATAATCAAAATAATTTATGGACTGTTGCGCCATTATATTATGAGGACTGTGGGTAACTTCCTAATTCTACAGCCGTGACTCATGATCAGCTACTTCACCAAAGATGGAATCTACGTGCATCAAAACAACAGACAAATATTATAAATTTTGTGTGTAATGTGTGTATGTCTAATTAGGATTATAGTAACTGTACTGTTTGTTATCTGTAATCAATACCCTGCCATATTTCATATTGTTATATTCTGTTAAAGGAGAAGTGTTCAATTAATGGAGATTGCCCATAATTATTATTGGTGAGGCCTAGTTTCTCTGGCCTCAAGGGGGGCACTGTTGCATATGGGTTTTATGATTAATCTCCATTAATAGACAAATATTCGTTTCACATAGAATCATACTTGTCTCAGTCAACCCTAAACCATAGATCTGGTACACAATAGAATGTTAATTTGATTAGAACCTCCTAACAAAAGCCAGATCAAACCTATTTATCTACAGGCCACATCACCACAGGGGGCAGGATATTGCTGGCTTAAACACTTACTTCAAAGGGTCCATGCAAATTAGTATAAACATAAGAGGAGACTTTACTCTTTAGTAATAAGTAATATTACAATTCGTGGGCTGAGTTATGGGTGTCCACCTAAACATAAGCCTTCCAATAAGCAAGTATGTTACTCCCTAAGAGTCAAGGAAGACGCCCCTTGGACCCTCTTTAGAAATTATACATAAATATAGTCAGTCATAGGGGGTAAGAGGTTGGGAGAGCGGGATCTTAGCAGGAGAAATGCTGTCCCACCGAACAGCTACAGGTATCATATTGTAACCTTATAGTCCTTATATTGTAACCTTATAGTATTGTAACCTTTGTCTTATATGTTTTTGTATCGTCCTGTTATTATGTTCATTGTTATATGTATAGTTTAGTTTATAAACATTATTACTGTGAAATGCTTCTGCGGCCTGTCTCTTAATCAAACTGTTGTGATATGAGCCATCTCTAGTTGCAAGATATCCTCATTTACGGGTAGAATATATTGATATGTCTATATAAATATTCATATCAAAATATCTCTATTAATATATATAAAATAGATTATTATTAATATTCAAACCCGCAACATGCTACTGTATGTGAATTGGGTTGAAGCAGCCCAGCTCTCAGGGAGTAAACAGATCCATAGGAAAGATCGGCCCATGGAAGATCTTTCCTATGCACTGTGTATCAGCCAGACTAACTAATTACACAGTGCTCAAGCAGCGTGTAAGAGGGTCTAGCATGGGTCTAGCTCTCACATACACAGGCAGAGGTAGATAGGAGAGCTCTGGCATGCTACTTCATTGTTTATGTAAGCGGGGCTACTACCCGGCTTGGCTTATTGCAAGGAGAGGGAAGGCATTTCCCTACGGTATAAAGTAATTTGCTCTAAAAAAAATTCTGTTTGTAATAGACTTATACTTTACGCCTAGAATACATTATAGTACTGATTCTCTTATTCTATACCAAGGGTGTCAAACTCTGAACCACGGTGTAATAATTTTTTGGTCCACAGTATTGAAAATGAATGCCACACAAATAAATGTCTTTAATTTGCAAGAAAATTAAGAGGGCAGATATCTACACTCAATATGGTGTAAATCACATAACTACCTCTACCTAGGGTGCTGATCCCTAGGCAATAGAAATTTGTACAAACCTCAACAGTATGGGTTAGACGATTTCCATTTGTTTGTGAAATTGAGACTTTGTTGTTGGGACTTCATCAAAGAATCAGAAAAATCTTAATCCATGACATAAAATGAGCAGACTTCTGTTATATTTTGCAACTGTATCAAAATCAATTGATAATTATTTTGGTTTTAAAGGGAATTAACTGTGCATCAGTAGTACAAAAATATTAAGTAAAAGAAATATATATATATATATATATATATATATATATATATAAAATCTATCAAAGAATTGGATACTTTAGGTTTTTTGTATATGGGACTAAGCAAACAACAAATGAAAAAATTCTATATAATTAAGACGAAAATAAAGATATCAATGCTAATTTTAATAAAGTACAAAATGTTCATTTGGGTGCTATTATTTTGTATTGATATGAATTGCTTTTAGTTGCAAATGAGGGCTTACTGTGCATTATGAATATTTATTTCGCTTTCTTCAGCTTTTTATTCATTTGCATATTTTTTGATTTAAGAGAAAATGACAAAGGTGCCTCCATGATGTTAATGAAATTGTACTTAATCTATCAACTAACACTAGCTATTATCTTGTGTGCACACATACCATTACTCAAATAAGAGTAATTTGTAATACTGATTAATTAGTACATGATTCATCGAGATCTTCATTGATTTTTTTGTTGTTAATAAAGCAACATATGTAGCCTTATCAGGCATTGCTTCTGACACTTGTGTCTGTTTTAGGAAAAAAATGACACATCTTATGTACTAATCATTTTGATACCTGCAGTATATGTGCGTATTAATTATCCTCTTGACTGATGGCCTATTTTTAACACAGTCATTTCGCTAGGTAGGTTCTGCTCTGTAGGTCACGGATGAGTTACTGCCTTGAATAATATTATAGAGAAGATCTTTCATAGCAATGCTTCTATGACAGCAGCTGTTGCACTGAGTCAATTGCACTGCTATGTAGTTCAGTATATTTCACAATCTGAGTGAAATACAAGATACACACATATTTCCATAGTGATTGAGGACTGGCTTTTCCTTGACATAAAAGCATTGAGGAAGGAAGCATGTTTAATGATGTGTGACCATTTGCCACTGAGCAATGCACATGCCGGCTTACTGATGAAATTAATAGCCATAACACTTGTTGGAAAAAAGACTGAACTCTACAATTACATTGCAGAGTGGCTAGCTGAATAAAAAGGCAGATAAGAACAATGTTTTATGTTAATCACATGCCATTTGACCCACTTAAAAAATTTCTAATCTAAAATTTCATGATCTATAAGGCAATACTAGTGAGACTTCATTACTATAGTATACTCCAACTGCTTTTGAGGATTCATTAATTGCAATGAGCGATTCTGTGAACTGCTACATTGTAGCATACACTATGGTTTAGAGATCCTAATAGATATTTTAAGATAAACTTCAATATATATTTTCAGGTAAACTTAAAAAAAATTATATTAAAAGATTACCTAAACGATTTGAGAATCTTCCTAAAAAAATGTTTTGAACACTGGCCTAAAATCCAGTTATTTGAGCATGCACCAACACATTATACGTTCATTTAAATGCCATAAAGGTACATTATTGATAGATTTGAAAGGGTTATATTGGTATTTATACACAAATATTAAAAAAACTTTACGTTTACTAGTAAGGTTACAACTCTTACATCTGCATAACTGATTACATTTTTTCATGTAAAGTCTGCAAATTAGATGAGGTTAGCTCTAATTTTACAAATCTAGTCTGCTAAATCAGGAGTTAATTTCTGGCATATTATTTTACAAATAGCAATTTGTATCCAATTTTTTAGGAGGCATGTGTGAAGACCTGCCCCCTTTGCCGGCTAAAATTAGTTCAGTGTTCTTCCACCGGCCAAATCAGACATGGAAGACCCCGGTTTCTAGTGAAAAATTGGGTTAAAAAACAAAAGTGACGTCACTTCTGACATATGGAATATGGAACTGTGTGTTCCATATACCGGAAGTGATGTAACTGATGTCACTTCCAGTTTTACCTAAATCAAATGTTCCATGTCCCTCACAGTCAAATCCCCCATTATACAGACAATCTGTCCAATTGTCCCTCATGGCTCCATTCCCTGGATGGCCTCACGCTTGGCGGATGCAGCCCCTCTTCTGCTGGGAACAGAGAGAATCTTGAAACATAACTGACTTAATCCCACTCCCTTCACAATTATTAAAAAGCAATAACCTAGTGCTGTCTAATGACCATTCATGATACTGTAGTTGAAGACTGCAAGGATAGAAATGTATTTTCCAGGATCACAAATGGCAACTCTTGAGGGCAGCTAAGGGTTGTATTATTGTATCTGCTAAGATGTAAATAAAAGTTTAATGAAATTAATTTTTCCTTTCTATTCAGAGTTGATATGATCTAATAACAAAAGACATGTATTATATTTGTTATTACCATTAACCACCTATCCACCCCAGCCTTTACTCCCTCTGTCCTGGACAGCCTCTCTCAGTGCCATCGGCCATCTTTTCATGATTCCTTAAACTCAACCTGAGTAAATGGAACTCATCATATTTCCCCCATCACCTTTCAAGCCTCCCCCCAACACGTCACTACAGTAAATAACACAGTTAAAATACCCCACAAGCTTGCTGCCTTGGTGTAACCTTCAACTCTGCAATCGCCTTTACTACCCACATACCGAGCATCGTTAGATCCTGCCACTTCCATCTCCATAACATCTCTAAGATCCGCCCCTTCCTATCCACCAAAGTCCTGGTACACACTCTCGTCTGGACAACTGCAACATCATCCTCTCTTGTCTTCCTCTATCTAGACTGTCAGCTCTTCAGTCCATCATGAATTGCCCTGCTAGTCTCATTTACTCCTCTAACCGCTCCTTTCTGCAAATCTATTCACTGGCTTTCTATTTTACAGAGAATTAAATTTAAGGTTTTGGGCCTTGCTTTTGAATAACATAAATCCTTAAATCCACACCTCTGGTCCCACTTACATATCCAACCTGGTACATAAATACACCCCAAACCACCCTCTCCGCTCCTCCAGTGTACTAATAACATCCTTGTTCATAACATCATCACATGCATGGCTTCAAGGCTTCTCTTGAGCAGCTCCTACTCTGTGTAACTCTCTCCCTCGCCTCATTAGACTTACTCCTGCCTTTGGCACTTTTAAAAATGAAAACCCACCTCTTCAGTCTCTCCTGCCTGCTCTCTCACTGCTAAAATCACAACCATGCCAGTCCCATCCCCACCCCAACCCTTATTGTATACTCTGTTCCCCAATCAATTAGATTGTAAGCCCCATCTGCAGGGTCCTCTATGCTCCTGTGTCATAACCTGTACCTGTGTGTGTTATCTTGTGTTGTTTCTCCACTCTAATGTATTGTACACCGCTGCGTAATATGTTGGTGCTCTATAAATAAATGATGACGATAATAATTATTATAATATATACAAAAGATATAATAGCCAAATCTTACAATATAGACTAGATGCTAAAAGTACACAAAAATATCCAAGTCAAGTATGCTACCATTTGAAAGTATTTATATTCACAAGAATGATAACAGACTTAAAATGGCACAAAAGGGTTCTACAAGGACTGAGGCAGGAAGAATATGTTTAATGTATAACATCACAAACCTCACATGTTATGGCATTTAAAAGAAAAATGCCTTCTATCTTAAAATGATATCATTGTAATACATTTGATAAATGTTTCCATACCAATGCAAACAAAGATCTTACAAATAATTGTATATTGTTAATAAGGGTTTTCTAAGACGCAAACATGATCAATGGCCATTTATCTGTGCGAGTTGGTTTTATCTGTGCTATTCACATATTGACACTACATATTACATGTGACCTTCTTGCCCACATCTATAGAATAAAACTAATGATCCTGCCATGATAAGTGCGACAACATATGACATGTTACAAAGGCATGATCCATAGGGCCCTAGACAAAATAGGGCTGCAGGAGATCAGAAGTAATGAAATACAACAAAGGAAAACAAAAAAAACATTTTGATACACAGTGGCAGAAAAAAAATTCTCTATGTGTCGTCTGATTTAATTTTATAATTCATATGTCTCCATGCCATGATTGGCTATTTGAACTATACCCAGAGCCAGTTTAAATCAGAATCAAATTTTTGTTAAATCATTTGGAAAAGGTTATTTTCCCATATGAATTATTATCTGATTATCACAATTTTTTTCTGAGGATTTTTCATCTCCCATAATAATGACTACTAAATTATGATCACAAATGTTTTCATATTTATGTTTCTATTTCTACCAAGAGTCAAAATAAAATCCATTATCATAAAAACAAGTTAATATAAAAATACAGTAACGTCTGAGCAGAAAAACAGAAGCTTAATAAAAAAAAAGAGTAATCAGGCATGATAGCTGTTCGCAATAATTTCAAACACCCTTCATTTGATTTTCAGTTTTATGATTTTCCACCTCTGTAATTCATATTGCCGCTCGTATGTCCTCTTATAAAAAAAAATTTCATTAATGTATTTGGAGAACAGTGTGATACTGTGTTCAGAAATTAGATTTCCTTATCTTTACCAGGTTATCATAGTTAATTTAAATAACTGAGTGAAAAGGTAAAATGCTTGCAAGGCAAGAAATATCTCAGAGGACTGATGAGATTATTTCTTGGAAAATCTGTCTTAGTCATAATTTTGTTAAAGTTTAAAAAGGAGGTTAAATATGTCACTAACATTGAATTCATCAACTTAAGTGTGAAAGGTTGAATCCCAATGGGAAGCCAAAGTTTCCTATGAAAGAAGTTCTAAAATATTGATGAGATATGAGAGGCAATTATTAGCTAAATGGAAAACAGAATTGAAGGCCAATATGCTACTGGCGATAATGGGTGTGATTAAGATGTAGATAATTGAAGATTTATTTGCCGAAATATAGATAGGTCTATTAATTGTTGCACAGGGACAATTCGTTTTAAAAAATTTTAATAAACAAAATGATAACAATAATTTCAGGGGCTTTAAAGTAATTAGACCATTTTCTCGAAGGTCATTTCATGAGAAGGTGTGGGCACTTCCTTAGGTTGATATGTTGTTAAGTCAATTTAGATTTAAGTAAGTAAAAGGCCTGGTGTTGATTTGAGGGTTGGGGGTGTTATATGTAGCTGTATGTAGAAGACTTTGTGAACAGACAACATGCGGTCAAAGGAGCACTCTGTGCAGGTGAAACAAGCCATCCTTAAGCTGCAAAAACAGAAACTCCATCCCACTGCTTTCTCCCCTTTTCTTCTCTACTCTCTCATCTCCCTTTAGTCAAGGTGGATCGTATCTTGAGGCCCGATCTAATAATTATAATTGTCACAAGCCATTTTTAGTTTGCATGCTCACCAATATCTAACATGTTACCTTTTCTTTTTTACTGGTTATAATTAAAATGATATGCACTAAAAATCCAATGTTGTGAATGTTACTCACCTTCTCTGGATTTGGACGTTGAGTTGTGACTAATATATTTACCCTTAACTCTCTGTACTGTTTAAATGTTCTGCAACAATTTAAAAAAAATGTGTTATTTAGAAATACAGAAACCCCCTTTAGAGAAATTGCTACAATATTAGGAGTGGCAAAATCTTCAGTTTGGTACATCATGCGAAAGCACTGGCGAAACAAGCAACAAAAAAAAAATCTGGACGCCCACAGAAGACAACAGTGGTTGATGATAATGGAATTATTTCCATGGTCATTTTAAAGAGAAAACCCTTGACAACAGCCACCCAAATGAACAACATTTTCTTTTTGTTTTTTAAACAATAACTTTATTTCAGGGGCTTAAAAATAATAAGACAATTTTCTTGAAGGCCATTTCATGAGAAGGTGTGAGCATTTCCTTATGTTGTTAAGTCATTCACATTTAAGTAGGTAAAAGGCCTGGTGTTGATGTGAGGGTTTGGGGGGTGCTGTATGTAGAAGATTTTGTAAACAGAACACATGCGGTCAAAGGAGCACTGGCAAAACATGCAATGAAAATAAAATCTGGACGCCCACAGAATACCACAGTGGTTGAATTTTGAATAGAAACCCCTTCACAACAGCCACCCAAATGAACAACATTCTACAGGAGGTCTGCCATAAAGAGGAGATTGCATTTATGTAAATAAACAAGGGGGACTGGGGTCCAAGCCATGCATCTCAAGTACAGAAAGCCTATAAAATGGTTTAAGTTCCTTACATTTTAATGCAATGCTTTAGTTAAACCCACAGAATCAAAACAGATGAAGGAGTATAGATGCTAAATTCCTACCTCACACATATTACAAATATCTACCATTATTAAAATCTCACATAAGCAACACATAAATCTTGCTGATGAGAAATATATTAAAATATAATTTACATAAATGATCACTCGAATCACCCTATATTTATGTTGAAACTAATAAAATTACTGGTCATAAATTTTTGTTATAAATTGTAACTTAATTCTCTTTTTTGGTCTTTTCCTTTTATGATTAGAGGTTTTCCATTACTAAGGTTAGTAGTAGTGATGAGCGGCATAGGCAATATTCGAATTCGTGATATTTCGCGAATAATTCTACTAATATTCGATTCTATATTCGGAAATTCGAATATTCACAATATTACCATGTATTGGCATCGCGAAAATCTTTAAAATGAATGGTCACATGCTATGTTTATTTTCACAATGCGAATATTATTTTCGCAATGCATAGCCATATTGCGAATATTCGGAATTGCGAATATCCGCCGACATATTCGAATATTCGAACTCAACACTAGTTAGTAGTAAAGGTTTCATAGGTTTCCCATAGATCTCCTCTGAGAGCCATTAATGGTGGACCTACAGGGTGTCTCCTTCAAGGTTTTATGTTATGGATGTGTGAAATGTAGTCTTTTTAGACCAATAAATGATACACACATAAATTATAACTGAAGACATTATATTTAAATAAACGTACATTTTGTAGCTGTATTTTTTAAATGCTGATATCTGGCCTGTGCCCCCTTATAAAGAAAGGTTAGGTAGTACATGCCAAAAAATTCTTCTTATTTTATCATTTGAGAATGATTTATGATTACATTTCTGAAAGGTCATTTACCCTATGATAGATCTCAGTATGCCATCTAATGTACCTAAGTCATATTAATTGGGAAAGAATTAAGTCATTGGCAATCAGTCTCTTTAATTTGTTGGCAAAAAATTATGTTTGTCATATATCTGTATTTTTTAAGATTTATCAGTTAAATTAATGCGGTTGAACACAACACAAATGAAATAAAACATACATTAAATAGACACAATACT
Organism: Ptychadena robeensis; assembly: GCA_036250615.1. NCBI lineage: Eukaryota > Metazoa > Chordata > Amphibia > Anura > Ptychadenidae > Ptychadena > Ptychadena robeensis. Next base: position 51,893,139 of record CM070032.1, read on the forward strand.
CACCTTTCAGCAGTTCAGATGCTGGAAAACTGCTACACAAAAAACCCCACAACATACTCACCTCCTGTCCTTCCTTTCCCCTTTACTGCCCCCCCCCCTCCACTCCCCCTTCTGTCTCTTCTCTGTAGCAGCTGGAGATATTCATGGCAGGGGGGTGGTGTGTGGAGGGGAAATCAGCTGCTGATGAGTTCCTGCCTGGAAGAGATGTCCCAGACCCCATTTCAGCTGCCTAGGCACTGCGTAAGGCAGTGCCTAGGCAGTATCAAAATCATCATCATTTTTTCACCATCATTTTTTGTGACAACACGTTGGGGCGGCGGTGGGAGATTCAAAAGTAAATCGCACAAAAACAGTTTTCTATGGAGGAAAAAATGTTTCAGTGTGATTCCCCAGATGTGCCCCATTGAAGTAACCCTCTGTCCCCAGGTCGCCAAAGAGAGAGAGAGAGGTTGCCAAAGGGAATTGCACTGGATACAGGCATAACTGTATGCAATAAAATTTAAAGAAAAAAAAAACGTAAAACACATTTCCAATTGAATACAAATTGTATTATAAACAAAATATAAATACATACTGTTTGGAAATTTTTCATACAAAATAAGTATTTTAAGAAATGTTATCATTCAATTGATACCTTTTATTCATAAATTTTTTGTTAAATGCAATTTTGTTTTACATAATTGTGTGTTTTAAACATTATTATATTGAGGATGTCTACTAGACCCCTGTACAGACATATTTTGGGAAGTTACAGGCCTACAACTTAAAAAAAAATCCATTTACGTCTATGGTGCGCCTTTAGTACATCTGGATCTCACAAGAGCGCTAGGAAGGTTAAAGCAGATGCATAGTCTAAAAAAAACAACAAAAAAAAGAGGGGCCACTTGCCTATACAATGGGTCTCAATGTCATCTGTGTTGCAGATCATAGAAGAATAGTGGAGGGACCATGGGCAAGTGCCAATGCTAACAAGTAAAAAAGCGGATGATAGGTCTGCTTTAATTAGGCTACATACATTTCAGCATCCCTACAGTCACAACCACAATGCTCAAGGAAGCAATTGTCACTTGTTTGCAGATGAACAGCAAGCATGTTAACATCAACATCCCCCGTCTGCCTCTTTTCATTGCCTATAGGCATGGGCCTGGCAGCCATGAGTGCAACACGGCATTGCAGCTGTGATAGTGGTACACAGCACATCTCCAAACAACCTTTGTGTATTTAGCCTGAGAGTTTGCATAAATAAAAATTATTAACGTTAATTTTCGGCATTGCAGTCTAAATAAAAATTAACCAGACGATGATCAGGCATTACATTGTTATTAAAAGAAGAGGTATACATCTTATACCTTTTATTGCATCATTTGTTGCGTATTATCTGTTAATAGCAATGACATTTTAGGCATTTTTGCCTAGACATGATACCCTGTTTTTACAGATTCTATTTTGCTGTAAACCTAATCTGAGAAACCTACTACTACAGAAGATGCAGTAATAAAATATAAAAAATGGCATACCTGAGATTTGTAGTTAGATAGTAAGTAAACTATCTATAGGGGAATAAGTTTGCTTCCTCAAGTTTTTTGGGAACTGGCTCATTGGATATAACATGTGCACATTCTGGATATGCGCATATATTTGTATATATTTGAACTGGGCCATAAAATCCTATTTGGTTTTTTTTTTATTATTTAAATTGGCTATTGTCTATTAGTTTAGTCTGCATGGCAAATTTAGTTGTGACAAAATAACTAAATAAATAAAGCTTGACCGAATGTTTGCTTTTTTAGTTGTTTAAATGGCAGTACTGTGTAAATATCACCTAGTAATAACATATTCTTGCTATGTTTTTTTTCTGACAAATACAGTAGGAAGATATTACCAACTGATATGTGGTGATTGTGCTGTAGGACTGTCATTGGAAAATGAAACACATTTACATGTATAAATATTCAAGCCTTTTCATTCTAATTTTTAAAGCTGACATGATTTTTTGATTTTCCATTCAGCATAAAATCTGCATATCTAACACTTCTATTGTTTAAGGTACATTTACATATTAATGTGATTAACAGCAGAACATAAATGATACCCTTCATGTAATTACTAGGAAGGCTTTTGAATGGAAGTAAAAAAAAAGTATACAGGCATGGATTAGCTTAGTTAGCTCTCTGAAGTAAAACATTGAATTCCTTATACTTAACTTATTCAAAAGTATGGGCATTTATAAACAATAAAGAATTTTACAAATTCCGGTACATCTTATCCAACTTATACTTTTCTGCTACCTACTAACACACATAATACAGCACCCCCACATGTTCAAGGTTTGTTAGTCACTTACGTCAAGTCCATCTAAATGTTTTAGATCATTTTACGCAGCCTAAAAATGCTGGTCAACTAAAATAGCTACATTTCTCCTCCATAGATACATGGGAATAAAAAAAAATTAACTTTCCCAGTAGTCCCATCATGCTATATTACCTTACTAAAGCATTACGAGGAAAAATATTTTTCTGCCCTCATCTGACCCCCCTCCCAGTGTGAGTGTCCGGGATGCCTATGACTGCATTTTCACACAGGGAAATACAGAGTGCACCCCCAAATCTCCCTGGCATCATTACTGATATCTGGGAGGTAGTGATGGCCGAACATCGGCCAGGTGTGTCCGCGAACGGGCGGATCGGACACTAGGCAAACTAGGCGGGGAATATGAATTGAAAAAAATGAATGTGACGTCAGTGACATCAGATCCGGTACCTGGAACGCATAGTTCCTGGTTAAGGGAGCCGGATGTGACGTCACTGACATTGGTTAATAAAATTTACCCGAAGCTTCACTCAGGAATACCACTAGGGAGGTTAAAACAGACTTCTACTGAAAGAAACATATGGAATTACATTTTTACTTACCTCTTAAGCCCCCATACATGTTTAGATTTTGGCCCGATTTTCCGGCCGATTGACTGTGATGATTGTCGAAAAATCGGGTCAAAATCCACTGGGCACCCTTTGTGTGCCAGCACTCATGTTTACTCTATGTTCTCGGCTTTGCTGATCCACAACACTTGTCCGGCTGTCCTCGTGTTCTCTGTTGTGTCTGCAACAGCAGTTGTTCTTGTTCTGAAGAACATGAGAAGAAGAACACTAGGATAGCCACAGACAGGTTGGATCAGCTTTCTCCTCTTTGTTCGCCTCCATCGACCTCCTGCGCTAAGTGCATTCCTTTGGGACCCAACTGAGCGGAGAACACAGAGGAAACATTACTTACAAAGTTAATAAACCGATCTAAGAATTATGGACATGTCCGTAATGGCTTATATCTATTTGGCGGACGATTTGGGGCAGAATTACAACTTTAGCATCTGATTTTGCACCCGTGAGTGCGGCCGCTGGTCGATCGCCCAAACAATTGGGTGGAAATCTAAATGTGTATAGGGGCTTTAGTCAGTGCTCCTTCACTCCATAAAATGCAGTTTTTAGTGTTCCATCACTCCATAAGATGCACCTAGTTTTTGAAGAGAATTTTTTTTAACTAAATGGTATACTAAAATATTTTTAAAAATATACAGAATAAAATGTGAACAATAATGTATATTGTATTTATTTTTATGAGAGCACTAGAACATCAGGGAAATTTTTTTGGACAAACACAATCATTTGAACTTCAAATCATAGTAGGAAACCATCAGATCTGGAGGGACAGTAAAACATGTTTGAGAATAGTAGGGAATGCTGCAGCACAGATGGAAGGCAGAGCACTCTGGCAGACTGAACTACTGACAAATATTGGTACACATAGGCAAGACATAACTACAGACAAACATACAGAAAGACAGACAAATGCAGACAGACAGGCACACACATTCTAGTGACATGCCAAAACCTTTTTTTCTCTTCAAACAGTCATAGGATCCTTGTCCCACCACCCAGCCTTCTGATGAGCAGTCAGTATTAGGAAAGTGGCTAATGTTTTGGGGAAAAAGTGTGTCTTATGGAGAAAAAAATATGATACTTCGATTAGCATCCCAGTGGCTTTACATAAGATGTGTCAAGAAGAAGTAGGCACTGTTAACCAATTTGGGTCCTAATGAAATCGGGTCTTCCCCCCTACAAGAATCTATATTGTAAACCAGCTAGAAAGTATTGGTACTAGGAGTAGAGGTTAACACCCCTGATAAGTTTTAAAGAAAAAAAAGGCCCTAACACCAGGTTACGGTCCTGGGAAACCAACTAATTAGGTAGGGTTTTAAGGCACAAAAAACTTGGATTTGTAAAATGGTCTTTATTGATCATTGGACCTATATTCCTCATATACATATAAATCACTAAAAACAACCAATCTCGATATCTACACAATATATCATAGAAGGTTGGTTACATAGCATCAAATTATACGTCACAGTCTGCCATACAGGGTTTATACAAACACTTTAGAAATTGTTTGACATCAACAGATCAGTCTAGTGATTCACAGATGCTCCGACGCGTTTCATCCTACATTTAGGACTCGAATATGAGGAATATAGGTCCAATGATCAATAAAGACCATTTTACAAATCCAAGTTTTTTGTGCCTTAAAACCCTACCTAATTAGTTGGTTTCCCAGGACCGTAACCTGGTGTTAGGGCCTTTTTTTTCTTTAAAACTTATCAGGGGTGTTAACCTCTACTCCTGGTACCAATACTTTCTAGCTGGTTTACAATATAGAAGTAGGCACTGTGTTTTTCTGGTCATGTCATAAGATTTAACTGTGTTGGACACAAGAATCCATGATTTGTTCTTATTTTATGAATCAATTCTTTTGTACACAGCTGTTTTCTCTTGCTGGTATAAACGATCATGTATCCATGGTTACAAATATGCCAGGTGTTCTTGGTTGAAATGTTTCTTGTTACTACTTCAACTACAAAAATCAACAAAATGTTTACTGCAGTAAAAAAAAATGGTAATTACTTGCTGTTTATTCAAGCGTTTAATAAGGAGTTACCAATCTTCTCAATTTCTAACATCACCACCATGCCAGTCCTTT
>CM070032.1:51910223-51927984 GCA_036250615.1 Ptychadena robeensis
AGGTATGTCGTTTATGTTCCGTTTTATCGATTGGAGAATTTTATCAATATGTGATGAGTGAAATAGTAAGGCGGCTGCTTTAGAGCATTTTTGTTGGTATTGGTATATTGGAACTGTAAAATATAGGAGAACAGCTCGTTTGCACGTTCTTGTTTTGTGAGCCATAGTACATTTGTCTTTTGTGTATCGAGGCCAGACATTTAACACGTAATAATGTATGATTAATTGAACTAAGATGATGGATTATTTGACCATGTTAGTATAAGAACAAATGTACAAACCTCCTGAAGACGCCCTATAGGCGAAACGCGTAGAGGATATGTCTTGTTTTCCATTTTGTGATATCTGTTTGTCGCATATCCTTGCCCCATTCGGGATTGGTGAAATGTGCTTATTTATTACTGCTGGGGGTTTCTTTGTATGTAATGTATTTGCTTATAATACCTAGTTGGAGAGGTGGTAGATTGATTACCTGATTAATTACCCCTTCAATACACTGTCTGTGGTTGGTGTACCTATACTTATATAGCTTTGTTTTAAAGATTGTACTATTTAAGTATACAAACAGGCCTTGTAAAGTCCCCACCAAAAGTCCTTAGTATCCATTGGGGGAAGTGTAGGGGTCCTCAAAATTTGCTCCAGCTTTACTTGAATGTACCCCGTGCTTCAAGGCATACGGTTTTCTGACTATAACATTAGGTGCTTTTCGGGAGGTTAGCTATGTTGTAAAATGGTGCTATTAGGATGGCAGGGAGTGTTGTTGTAGTGATGTCAAACCAAGATGCGATAGGGGCTTGAGTTTATTTTACATTGTCACCTAAGTATAAATAATCAATCTGACAAACTATTCAGATTGAAAATTTTTTTTTTCTTTATTAGTTGATTAACATATATCAGAACACATACACAGACTCCATGCCCCTCAGGCACTCCCGAAATGCCCACAGATGCTAGTCACCTAAGATAAGGACAGAAACTGGACTACCAGAATCCGGCCCACAACACCTGTATGCTACCATGTCTCGATCAGGCACCCTCTTGCGGAAATTTACCCGCGCGAAATTACGGCCACTATCTCGCCCAATTCCGACGCGGCAGTGGAACCTAACCCGTGACCTTTCCGTGGACGGAGGAAAAGATGCGGAGACCCCTCTTTATTTACAGCGGAAACTTAAACTGACCGCAAACACGGAACTAACCGACCAAGCTAAGCCAGACAACCCGTCATTCATGACAAAGACTGGCGAAGGGGGACACACGTACGGGGAAGCACCATTAAATCTGACACTACCGAACGCGTACGAACAACACCATACCATATCCCTATAACGCGGATGCTAAACCATGCCTTCCCCTCGCAGGAATCGCTACGAGCGATCCTTACCCCAAAGACGGGGATCCCCGGTAAAGAAAAACCAAAAATAAAGAGTGGAGAGAGAGGGAGACGAGCAGACCCCAGTAAGGTGCATAGATGCATAAATATTCCTTACCTCGAAATATTACAAATATCTACCAATTATTAAAATCATACACATTAAGCAACACATAAATTCTGTTGGGCTGATGGAGGGAAATTATATTAAAAACTGAAAGTACAAAGTGATGATAGAATGATTCGGCTTTTTCGATAATCACCTTAATTATATTGGATATGTTGAAAACTAAGATAAAATTAGTATGTCATAGAAATTGTGGTGGTTATTGGTATAATTGTAACTTATTCTTTTTTTTGGGTCTTTTCGCTTTTTATTATGATTTAAGAGGGGTTTGGTTACAAATTATTACTAAGGGTAGTATAGTAGTGATGAAGCGGCAAATGGCAATAGGGCAAGTACGAGGTGTTGTTGATATTTATTCTACGAATAGATTTACTAATATTCGATTCTATTTCGAAATTTGAATAGTCGCACTATTACATGTATGAATATTGCATCGCCGAAAATCGTTTAAAAGGAAGGGTAATGGGGACCACGGGGGCACTAATAACATAGTTTATTTGTTGTATTACTATGTTTATTCGAGGCTATTCGAAAATATTCGAGCTTCAACACTTAGTGAAGTATAAAGGTTTCATAGGTTTCCATAGAATCTCGTTGAGAGCCATAATGGTGGACCTACAGGGTGTTTTATAGTCTCCTTGACAAAGGTGTATGGTTATGGAGTGTGGTGAAATGGAGGATCTTTTTTAGACAATAAATGATACATACATAAATTATAATGAAGACATTATATTTAAATACAACGTACCATTTTGTTTAGCTGCAATTTTTAAATGCTGATGGATTCTGGTCCGTGGGTTTGGCGCACCCTTTATGTTATATGTATGGAGAGGTTAGATGGTATGTTATGCTGATGCATAAAAAATTCTGTTCTTAGTTTATCATCTTGAGGACACATGGATTTTCGTTGATTTGACCTATATGAAAGGGAGTCATTTATCCACCTAATGTCTCAGACTCGCAATAGCTCAAGCTCATACAGCAAATCCAAATTTTCCACCTTATGTGAATTTTTGACCTTATAGGAATTTTAGGCTTTATGCGAATTTTTTAGTGTTTTATGCGAATTTTCGCCTTTAGAAATTCGATTGGGAAACTCGAAATTTAAGTAGAATCGAATTTTATTAATTTCGACCATCTCTATTGTTGACTGCATATCATGAGGTTTTGAATATTAAGACTTTGGGCAAGCCCCTGGTAGGTTTACCAAGCTTTTTTACAAATGTTGAATCCCACCATGGGACACATGTATTGATAGAAGGCCTTTACATTCATCACTAGTGTATGGATCCCAGAGATAGGCTAGTCATACACAGGTCCACTTTTGCATGATCGATCTTAGATTTAATTGTGTAATGTGATTTTATTATAGTGTGCCTATCTGAAATTGATTGAATGTACTAACACACAGTGTGATCAAGCTAAACACAATTGATTTACTATCTTACTATGAACCGCATAGTACCACAATTTCAATTTAGAATACGTAAAATACGTTATGTAAACAAATCGGTTGAAATACCTATTTGTATGATCCAGCAAAATTTACCAACATGTTTGATCACTTATTTTGATTGATTTTTTGTTCCATTTAGATCACTTTGGATCGATCCTACCAGGTGTGTGGGAATTGATTTCCTTACAATATGTGTAACTAACAAATCTCTATATAATTGAGCATAGTTTAGTTGGCTTCATGTCCCTGCTCTAATTCTGCTCCTCTTTAATCTCATCTTCTTGCTCCACTTTAATCCTTCAACCACAACCCACCCACAACTTATGTATAACCCACATATTGTACCACCCTTCTCAACTATTGGATAACTATTGGAGCACAGTCTGGTTATATCATGTAAGGAAAAAAGGGCTCACCTTTCGTGCCCCCACAAGCAATTCCATGCCTGAAAATAAGCAGTTACTTGGATTATTTGGATTTGGCTTGTGTCACCCAAAAAAAATAAAATTACTTGATTGGCATATGTCTTATAAATACAGAGTGTCTGACACATCTGCAAGACCTTCCCCAAATCTTGCACCTGGTTGTTCAATAGGACACAGCAATGACCTAAGCCTAGGCTACGAGCTAATTTCTGCATATAGATAAAATACATTAAATTAGGTAGTTGGCAGTGCCATACACGTACTGATGGCCACTGATATCACTGTAACTGTGTAACCATCACTGACAGTTGCGCACAACTATTTAATACCTTTCTTCACATTTCTTCACATATCCTTATTCACATTTAGCTGAAGTGTATTGAAAAACATAGACAGACAAAGAAAACACAAAGGAGTAAATATTAAACAGTGCATATTATGAAATATTATAATATCCTGTTTAATCCAGCAGTATGCAAATCCTAAGGTCAAGGTTACAGTCAAATATGGAAACCTTGCAATAAGATACATTTCCTAGATAACTTTTTGTACATCTTCAAAAATGCTGACTCTTTATTGGCATCGGGAATACATCAATATAAGATGCAAAACTAATGGCCTAGATCCTTAAAAATTGACCCTAATTAGGGAGAAAGTTAGAAAACAGCATTTAACACCCACTCATGGGCTGCATGTAGCAAGAATAAAAGGATAGAAAATGAATACTTTAAATCATGTCAAACCCTTAATTAACCTGAAAAAAAATTATTTCTTCTTACTTGCTTCAATGAGCACTCCATTAAAAGCAACTGTGAAGACTTTAATTTATGCAGAAACCACTCATTTATAAATAGAATTGACAGTCAATAGCATGAATCATGAATAAAATGTCAGCAGCCATTTCTTTTTATCCTTCATGCAAATTCATCTACTGTATTAAATCCTAGTGTTAGAGTTTAAGGCAATCCTATCACCTAATCATTATAGCATATTCAAGGTTAGGCAATAGTATAACTAAAAATAAAAAAAATTGCACAATGAAGTAATAGACAAATCTTTATCTACTTGTAGTATCTATTTTGGACTGAAAAGCCATTGTAAGCATTGTAGCCTCACAAGTGCATTTGTGGATGAATAGGCATATATTGCCATGGGCGCACGCCAAAATATTATGGTAAATATTCAGAGAAGTGTGAAAACTATAACAATATGTCTAGGACTCCACTATGACATCAATGGGCGGCTTGTGCACTCCATTAAAATCCCTGCATTCAATGCAGGGTTTTAATGTATAGTGGAGCGAGCAACTTCATGGGTGCCTATGTTTTTTGGGGGGACATTGCTTCATAGCCCTCTTTTTCTCTAACCAAGATTTTCTTTCTATAACCAATATTACAGAATAAATAATACACTATTTGATTAAAAAGCCAGTAAGATTTTGTTCCTGCTGGTTGTACTTGTCATGGTATAATAACAACATAAACAGCCAGACACTACCATGTGTTAAATTGTTTATTCAAACCTTTACAAGCTTTGATGAAATAATTTGTATTATTTTTGTGTTCTTCTTCTTAAAAAATCATTACTAAAAACATTTATCTTAGCATTGGTAATGTCAAAATCATATCATTTGTCCTTTTACAGTTGAAAATCTGGTGATTTTGAATGTGTTCTTGTTTTCATTCCTCAGTAACACACAATGTTTTGCACTCTGGGCAAGATGTGTCTTTGCTTCTGTTGAGTCACAAGTCTAACTGGGCTTGACATGTGCAGGGATCTAAAATGCATCATGCCATTCCACTTACTAGCAGTGAAACTGATTACTAATTGTATGCATTTCCTGCATGGTGACAGAATACTTAGATGGAGATGTTAAATATTTCAGCTGGCAATATCATTTGGGTTGTTTAAAGAACTGACTACGAGCCCTGAAACCAACAGAGGTAATTGGTATGCATGTACAATCTGGAAGGCAGAACACATCACTTATTTATAGAGCCTTTGATGTAAGGGAAGGGAAAATGTTAAAGCTTGGTTCAAAAAAGAAATGTATGCTTGCCATTAAAACATTATGGGAAGTAACTGTTTTCAAGTATATAATGCTTATATCTCCAAACATCTTATGGGCAAAGACTAATATAAGGAAACCTGGATTTCTCTGTCCTAAAAATTCCAGTTGATGGGTTTTGTAAATGATCCATTGGATTAAAAAAGTCACTTTAGTAAATAAGTTGTGGTTTTTTTCTGACGTTATTGGTTGTGTAATTGTCCTGAAACTGTGAATGAACGAATATTGAAGTCACAACTGGGTTGCCAACACCACTCACTCCCATATGCTGTAATGAATGAGGTCATCGGCCAATTAGAATGTGTAAGGACAACCTAGTATTTTAACTAAAGCAGACATATGCTCTGAAAAAACATCTAAAGCCCCCCATAGACAGGCAGACTCCTCCATACAACTTTCATGAGACTTACCAACAACTATGTAGTATAGTGACCTCCCTGATAGAATACATAGTGATTGGAAGGTGTAGAAAGGTCCTCCTATTACATGGTTTTGGTAGAAGAAAAGTTGGTTGTACAGAAGTTGCATGGAGGAGTCTGCCTGTCTATGGGGGGCTTTAAATACATACAAATGATTCTCAGATCTCTCTTAAAAGAAACTTATTAAACCCTCAACTAGTCCAACCTATAAGTATACTTAATAGATACAAGATAAAAACATTTCTTCATAAAAAAAACCCTTTATTACATTTATTTTATGTTCCTTTCTCTGCCCTTCTGTGACAGAGCTGTCTGTTCTAAAAGGTCCTGTTCCCTGCTGTGTATAAAAGGGTTCCTTCTCTGGCAGTTTCCCAAGAACACTTCTTGAATAAGGGCTGGGCATCATGGATGTGTTTGTGGATTGCTCACGTTTCAGGGCATGCTTCATTGGTGTTAACATTAATTTGAATCAGAAAAAATGTATGCTTTGCAGTTCATCAAAGTCATGTTGCAATTACATGTTGTGTTGGTGTGCCACTTTGATTTTAACACAGTGACACTTACTCAGACATGCATCTGCAAAATGGTGCTGTGGCTATACATACACGGCTATGGTTACATACAGGAGAACAGAAAGTGTCTAAGTATTTTTTTCTATTCCACTTACAATGTTTTACAACTATAATACTAGCTGCCATTATCATTCTATATATATTGTGGAACTCCCTGGAACATGTGGTACACAGGCACGGCAACAAGAGAGTTTTAGGTTAAAACAAAAAGTTGCAGTTTATTCACAGTGTGGTCCACGCACCAAAATAGGAATAAACAAAACACTGCTAGCCATGTCTTGCATGTATCTGAAAACTCTCCAGACTGACTGGTTCTGGTTCCAGGGTAGAGCCTCTTCATATTATAATTATTGTTATTAGCTTTTGTTTATATAGCACCAACATATTCCTAGAGCATGCAGGGCAGTTATACAGTATCTCAGTGCAATTGCCCAGCCAAGTCTTACCTGTGCTCAATAATACCCCAGGTCCCTCATCTCTCAACTCTCTGGTTGATTGCCATCTTGTAGTTGCCACTTATACTGCTCAGCATAATGTTTAAACCTGGGACAGATGTATGTATACCCCATCCTGGATACACCCTATGATCTTCTTTGGCCTTCTGTCAGAATATACATATATCAATATGCAGAGTAATTATAACATGGTAAATCTAAAACAAATCACAATTAAAATCGTTTTTTTATTACAGTCAGGTCATAAATATTGGAACATCATCACAATTCCAAAAGTTTTTGCTCTATACACCACAAGGATTTGGAATCAAACAAACACAACATGCTTTAACTGCAGACTTTCCGCGTTAATTTGAGGGTATTTACAGGTGAACGGTGTAGGAATTACAACAGTTTGCATATTTGCCTTCCACTTGTCAAGGGACCAAAGGTAATTGGACAATTGGCATCTCAGCTGTTCCATGGCATGTAATATTCCGTCATTATGCCATAATATTTATGGACCTGACTGTATGTATGTTCAAACACATTTCTTATTATACAACACAATGATGAGTTAAGTTCATGGTCAATAGGAATCTTCAAGAGGTAGGACATGCTTCAATAGAACAAGATGGTGCTTATTTGTTAGAACCTGTCATTTTATTAATAAAAATAAAACCTGTCATTTTATTTAAAAATACATATTTATTTAAACAATGTATGGCCAACATATATTTTTTTAAATAGTAGAAAATGTATTGTTTTTCTTACATGTTTACTTTATTCACTTTTACCACAATCAAGCTTTCATGACCAAGGGATACTGTATATCATTTAGGTTTAAGTATACAGATGTAAAATCAATGAGATCTAACTTCTCTCCGGGCCAAAACAGCACATGAATCTGCCATTGTGTAATTGTACACTGTCTTTTGTCTAGTTTCAAATATGTTTCCATTGCCACCTCCACAGTCTAGTAAACCATGTTGATAAGTGTATTCTTTCCGCTCAGAAATGATAAGCAGTAGCTGGTAAAGCCATTCTTCAGTTTCATGGGGGATTTAGCTTTTCAATGATATATGAGATACAATTTCATCCAGTATAATATGTTGCCTTCTAAAATCCATGAATGTTATCATAGAAGAGATTGTGAACATTTAGTTTTCTTCCTTCCTAAGCAATTATTTTATAGGTCTTGCTCATATAATGCTGTTTTTTTAAGAGAAGAAATAGAGGTTTAACTGAGGGGTCAACTTCTTAAGTATTTTGTAGGCATATGTATTTCATCTATTTGTGGGTTTAGCTAAATTTTTTCTCCAGGCATGCTCTTACACTTAGAATGTTAACATGATGGCGTAGGTGTAAATATAATAGAAATGGGTGATTTACTAATGCAGTTTATGCTTTTCTCTAAGGAAGGTGAATTTCTCCACTGGGTATAATTTACACTGAACATCTTTTTTTTCCAAATTTTGTTATGTAACAGCCTTATTTCAAAATAGATTAAAAAAAAATTTCCTTAGAATTCTACACACGACACCCAGTATTGACTTGAAAGAAATCATATGTACAAACAGTGGATATAAAAAGTCTAAAAAGTCTAGTAAAATGTCAGGTTCCTGTGCTGTACAAAAATTAGACAAAGAAAAATAGTTTCAGAACTTTTTCCACCTTTAATGTAAACTGTACCACTCCAATGAAAAACAAATTAAAATCTTTTTTTTAAACCTCGATGAAGCACCTTTTCATTCTATTATAGCACTTAGTCTTTTTGGGTATGAGTCTATCTGCATGGCAAATTTTGGATATGAGTCTAGCAGCATGGCACATTTTAAGTATGAGTCTATCAGCAAGGCACATTTTGGGTATGAGTCTATCAGCATGGCACATTTTGGGTATGAGTCTATCAGCATGGCACATTTTGGGTATGGGTCTAACAGCATGGCACATTTTTGGGTATGAGTCTATCAGCATGGCACATTTTGGGTATGAGTCTATCAGCATGGCACATTTTGGGTATGAGTCTATCAGCATGGCACATTTTCACTTGGCAAGATTTGCCCACTCTTCTTTGCAGAAACACTCCAAATTCAGGTTGCAAGCATCTACTGTGCACAGCCCTCTTTAGATCACCCCACAGATTTTCAATCGGATTCAGGTCTAGGCTCTGGCTGGGCCATTCCAAAACTTTATTCTTCTTCTTGTGAAGCCATTCCTTTGTTGATTTGGATGTATGCTTTGGGTCGTTGTCATGTTGAAAGATGATCTTGATGTTCAGCTTTCTAGCAGAAGCCTGAAGTTTTTGTGACAAAATTGATGGGTATTTGGAATTATGCATATTTCCCTCTATCTTAACTAAGGCCCCAGTTCCAGCTAAAGAAAAACAGCCCCAAAGCATGATGCTGCCACCACCATGCTTCACTGTGGGTATGGTGTACTTTTGGTGATGAGCAGTATTGTATAGTACAGTGGCAAGACAAAGGCCTTTACTAATTAAGAAAAACATCAAAGCCAGGCTACATTTTGCAAAAACACATCTGAAGTCTCTCAAACGCATGTGGGAAAATGTATGATCTCATGAAAGCAAGGCTGAACTTTTTGTCAATAATGGCAAAAGATATGTTTGGCACAAAAACAATACTACACATCATCACTAAAAGAACACCATACCCACAGTGAAGCATGGTCCGAAAGGGGTTTAGGGGCACACTTTTGAAACAAATTGAACCGTGACTTGTATAATGTATAGCCAAGAAGCCTCAAGTTAGAGGTGCATGCCACATTATCAGTGAAGGCTCCTGCAATCCATTCAAAACAATGCATACCCGCCCTTATGGCATCTGCCTGATTACAACAGTCTAAACGCTATGACCCAAAGTGTTTTTTTTATCAGATAACATATTTTGTTTCTACTTCTACCGTTCTATTAATATTAGGTAATTTCTCTTAATATACCTAATGATCCTGCCAGTCAATTACCGTTCCTGTGACAACATTCCTTAGACTGATGCTCCCTTTGTAAAGCTTCCTCCTGTCTGAGCATGCTCACATCATCTACTTACAGCATTTGAATTATATTTTTTTTACTCAGGTCATGTGACTGCACATGCACAAATATCCAAAACAAATATCTATTAACCGCTCATGGAACTCTCTCATATTTCATGAGCACTGTCTGTTTATAATGTCTTACTTCATATTATAGGTCCACCTTGGTGACCCTATGATCTAAAGTACAGCTGCCCATATTGGGATTTTGGACGCATTAAGAAATAAGGAATACAGCAGTGTTATCGCAGGTCACTCGACTTGCTTGGATTCATTGCAGGGGTAGAAGGTTATAAGACACATGACCAGAATAAAAATATGTTCCTACAACTAAAAATGTTGTTCTTCCATGATGTATTATTATATTGTATGTTATATATGAGTCGAATGGATTTAGAAGCACATTTCATTGTAAACATATTAATGCACTTATGCCTACTGCATGGCAATGAATTAAATTGAAGAAATGTGCCAACTGCAGCAGTACGTAAATAGAACAAATTAACTAAAAGGGAAAAACAAGGGCATTAACTAAATGACCAATTCTGCAACAACAAGCTACTTGAGATTTGTGTATGACTTTCTGAAAAGTCAGATTTTTGACAAAGCACAGTATTCATTAAGACATATTACGTTTATCAATTTCTTTTCTAGTTCTGTAAATTGATGACACTAGCACACTGACAGCTGGCTAGTTCTTCCAAAATGTTATTATTACAGTGTTAGCTTGTGATGGAATTTACAGTGCCAAATGACTGCCCAAAGTGTTCCAGATTCATAATTAGAATTATTTGTAAAATACAACTAAAACAGATTGTTATTTGAAGCTGAAGTGCTGGTGAGTTTTGCTGTATGGTGAGATATGTAAAACTCTTCAGAATTTAAGAACCACTCACAACCAGTAAGTAAGTCTTAAAGAGATCCATGTAGTGCCTCTCACACCCTTTTGCAGTGGATAATTGATCATTTACATTAATGGGAGTGAAAAGTAGTTCATCTCACTTAATTACTGCAGTCCAAGCACCATCCTTCTGGAGCTCTTTTCTTTGGGTTAAGCCATATAATTTATGTTATAGGCGGATTACATCACCAGATTACCATCACCTTGTCAACCACTAGGAGAGGAGTCACCAAAGGAGTGAAGATTCTGGTGATTATTTTACAAGTTCTAGACCTCAAAGAGCAATTAACCCTTATAGTGGTTTTATACAAATCTATTTAAACACAATAAATATACAATAATCTCCAAAAAGTTACAGATTTACAGAGTTACAGATTGTGACAATCCCACTTACTGTGTCACCAAAACCAGAGATTTTCAAACAGAGTATCAGGCTCACCCAACCATCCTTCAAACTTCATATAATATATAATATAATAATATTTCCGGAGTGTACTATCAATTAATATTTATAAAATAATGAATCCAATTAATCCAAACTCAGTTGATTTAGTACCTATAGTTCCCCAAAGCAGTTATTATCATGTTTCTAATGTTCCACAACTGTCAGTTAGGTGGTTCTACAAATGACGACCCAGTTTCACTAAAGCTAGCCATACACATGCCAATAAGCGGATGATTTTTAACCTGTCAGGTTAAAAATCAGCCGCTTATCGGCATGTGCCCACATGGGGCGACTGATCCCTGTCGCCCCGCAGCTCAACCGGCCAGAGAACGGACATGTCCGATATTCTCTGGCCGATGCAAGCCGATGCCATAAGCTTCAATGAAGACGGCGTCTTCATTGCAGCTTATGGCCAGCACAAAAAGGGTGCTGCCCGACTGAAGGGGCCCCATAATGCACCGGGGTGCAAACGTGATGACGTCATCACGTTTGCATTCCGGTGAATATTGGAGTAGGTCTGTCTGACCTACTCGGCATGTGTATGCCTAGCATTACATCCATTGCTAGTCTATATCTAAACCAGAAATAGAAATATGGATGGTCATATGGATTTCTCTTGTACAGATGTTGATTTGAGGACATTTAATTACTTTAATTTATTTAATTATCGTACCTGCAGACATATTATGCAAAATTTGTCCAAAATTTGTCAAATATCAAAAAACAATGTAATCATGCAGGATGTCTTTCATCAAGTTAGCTGGAGACACTTTTCATGACATTCTGGACAGTTCTGTGTCTTTTTCATCCTAGGCCCTCTGTTTTTAAGATCAACTGTGAATTCCTACCCACATTATATTGTCTACTATATCAGTCAATTAAACTCTTTCAAGCATGCTGTCTCAAGAAAAATGTCAGATAGTTGTCATCTTTCATCATCATGATAAGAGTGAACAAATGAGTAATGACACTGCAATGTCACCTACAATCGCAATAAAAATTTCTTAGTTGTTAATAGTGATAAATGTATAGAAAGCAGCAACAAACTGCCCCATATTATTTGTAACAAATCTGCAACAGGTCATTTTATTTTTTGTCCAGTGTTTGATACTGTCTATTGGATCAACAGCTTGTAAAATTTAACATTACTTAGCTTACTATTTCATTGTGACGTCACATCCGGTCCCTGGAACGCATCCTGGAACGCATAGTTCCTGGTTACGGGAGCCGGATGTGACATCACTGACGCCACTTCCTCTCCCGAGCCGGTAACACATGCTTGTTCGCGGCCGAACTGTCCGCCTTGCGGACAGTTCGGCCATCACTATTTAACAAAAAGTGCACCTAAAATGCATGGTATCAAATGCTGTAGAAATAGAGCTTATCTAGAACTGCTTATGCTGAAAGCAAAGCAACACTCAAGTTTTTAGATAAAGTGCATCTGAACTCTAAGATTTTATTTTATTTTTTCACATACTTTCACTGTATTGTCACGCACCCAATTTTTGGGTGGTATCAGTGTGCTATGTTTAAAAGGTGTAGCTAAAGCAACTGGCCTTCTTCCCCACCCCCCTACTGTGATTTTTTGGAACTGATGTCAAAGAGGTGACAAACACAGCACTAGTAGTCCACATCTGATTAGCCTGACAGTAGATGCCTCAAGGGTGGGGCTAGACTCCAATTTTCTAACAAGTAGGTTAATAGCTTTTCCTTCTTGAAAGACACAACCATATTGTAAAAAATATTTCCTTAGACACCTAAACACAAGCTGCTCAAGAATGCCCCTTCCATACTCCTATGGACCTACTTATCTAACCAAAGAGATGGGAGTCTAAATTGGCAGGGGAATTACTGAAGAGGATTGTCTGATAGATTTTATTCTCTCACATAGAGAAAAACTACAAGGTAATTTCTTGTTGATATTTCTGTCTGACTCACTTTTCCATTTGATATTTGCTGGTATATTTGGTATTTGGTGCCTTCTTGTGTTTCTGGGAGAAATAAGGTGACAGGATCATCTATACCTAACTTCTTTCTTCCCCAACCTCTTAGGTTTGTTCCCCAATCTCTCAGAATGTAAGCTTGTCATACCCCTCTTCCATGTATGTCTCTCTGCTGTACTGCTTCTATCAGAAGCGCTCTGCTGGTAGAAGCAGTACAGTGCAGATGAGGGCTGTGGCCGCATTACTCATCTGACACTGCTGTACTGCTTCTATCAGAAGTGCTCTGCTGGTAGAAGCAGTACAGTGCAGATGTGGGATGTGGCTGTGGCCGCATTACTCATCTGACAGCTCACCATCTGAGAGCTGGCGGGAAGCCAGGGGCCGTGCATTTGGACCATAAGACTCAAGAACTATTCCCCCCCCCCATTTTTGGGGGTGAAAAGGGCGTCTTATGGTCCGAAAAAATGGTATGTTACAGAATTTAACAATAATAACAATTTTAATGTTTTTTCCTATCATTGTCCTGTATCTTCTGTACTTTTTTAATAATTTGTGATAGATTGGAGCTTGTAAATTCCTTCTGTTTTAAGAAGGCTTTGTCGTGCTATGTATTTTTTTAACGATAGTGTTAGGCATGTAAGCAATACATTATGCCACAATGTTATTTGTACCAATGGAAAACCTAGACACCACAATAAGTGTTAAGCTAGCCATACACGTGTCGGATTCCATGGCCAATTGATCACTCACCCAATTGATTCTGGCGATCTCAGCGGGAATGGGAGCTGCAATCAATCAGCCAATTAAGAGGATCCGATCGCTGCATACCACCTTGTCCGAGTGATCGCGTCCAATTGATCAGGGGCTCAGAATTGGATCCGACAGAGAACCAACATGTTGAGACTAATAATCAACAAATAGAAATTAATTTCAAACTTAAGAAAAGTAATTAATGACCTGACTTCTGTGGACCATGTAATAAGTACAGATGTTTAACCAAATGTATTTTACCCACGAAAAGTTGTGTTCATTGGGTTTGTATGACCACTCTTCATGTTTCAATGACGAGTGGTCATTGAAGAGTGGTCAATAAAGAGTATTGGTCAGATGTACTGCATGAAATGGTGTGGGACCATGTATTAATTGTACATTGCCTTCTTTAACATAAAGTTATTGGATGGATTTTTAGTTACTGTGAAATGTATAGAACACTTTATATGTTTAATGTGACTATTATTTACAAATTTTTATAAATATTATTACAACAAAAAAGGATAAGTAATTACTCTTTTTTGCATTTCCAACTTCAAATTAGGACAGTCAAGCCTTCTTAAAACAGAAGGCATTTACATGCCCCAATCCCCCACAAATACCAAAAGTTATGTGAAAAAATACTCACTTCGGGACAGTGGGTGGAGCCATATGAAACATTTCTTGACTGTGTTATGCACTGCTTGTGTTGAGGGTTTTTCGATTCCTTTAATCTCTTATCACCATAACCTTCATGGTTGTTCCTCCAACTTCAAATTTAAAACAGATCTATTGAAATTTGAGTTCATAGAGCATAGTCAGTATTCGTTTTCGCAAAATACCAAAAATTTTTTGGCCAGTTGCAATAAATTACTACGCAATGCATGGTGCTGGGTACTGATGTAAAAAATCTTAAATATTTCGATCAACACTATTCCATTGTAGTGAAGTTGTTATTATAGTTAACAACAGAAAGTTTTATAGTTGTATCATATTAAACAGCACAATAACTATTAATATTTTTTCTAATTGTGTATTTGTCTTTAGTTTTGTATTAAAGGATTCGACATCCTAGGGGCTGAGAAACTCTTATCTGGCCCTTTCCATTCTATTGTTGCTGTCCCAGGCCCAACTATTTGATTGGACGGATTTCAGTTGTGAATGCTTAGCCTATGTGAACTATAAATTCTATTTTGGATACCATGAAGAAAGTTATAAGTATGTATCATACCCCAGCTCATGTATACGAGACTTAATTAAAATAATTATATACCTATGGCTCACAATCACCAACAATACCAGAGTATATTTGATACAGAGTCAAACAGTATAGTCAAGAGTATTAAATATTATTAAAACATGATTTTTATTGATTACAGATTAAAAAAAGATTTTAAATTACATAGTATAATAAAACATAAATTTCATTGTGAATATGTCCAAATGTTGACATACTGTGGACATATTTCTGATCTGTAATCAATAAAAATCATGTTTTAATAGTTTTTAATATTTATTTATGTAATGTTATTCTATAATATTATAGAAATATTCTATAATAATATTAGTATTCTATGAACTAATAGGGCACTAATCTACCATATATTACAAACTAACCTACTCGGCACAGGGTTATAACCTGTCTTTAGGAGAGGTACACACTTTCATAGATGACTGAACGCCCCACTTAGATGAACCTGTGGACTTTCTTTCCCAGTGTCAGTAAAAATTTTATTTGACTCACTGTGTCCTACTGTCATGCTTACAATGGATAAAGCCTATCTTTGAGCACTATTTTGAATAAACTTTTCCGCCTTAGGATGCGTGCTAGAGGAGAGCCTCTGACACACATCCTAAGCTGGGTAGTTAACATTTTATATTTTATGCACAATATGTTTTTTTTATGCTCTTTTGTATTGGTTGATATTTTTTCTATACATAGGCACTCACATATTAGCTCCCCATCCTTGTCATCAATGGTTAGGTCTACACAGAATAGCACACTAACAGATACACACTAGACACATCATAGCATTATACACTAATCACATTTTATTAGATCATTTTTTCCTACCACACATAGTTGATCTCAGATAACATAAGCCCCCTATAGTATTTTACACACATAAGGTAATAGGGTATAGTTATAACATATTAGTCATAGTACATATAGTGAATTACCCTTCTTCACAACACATAGCTGGTCTCAGATAACAAGAGCCCCTTATAGCATTTTATACACCTATGGCAATCCCCTTAACGCACAGGAAATTTACATACATTTTAACACAGCTCATTTACACACTTACACCAATAGGAAGTCTTTTCTTACATATTTACCCGAGTATTTCGTTGTCACAACTTTCGCCCTTCACATTGCACTCACATATGACCACTGCATTCTGGTGTCACATCACTTTCAAGCTACATCTTTCTCATGTTGATTTGGCTTTCATATAATACTTTCCAAATAAATGAGGCCTGGTCTGTTCCTAAATAGTGGAAATGAAATAACCAGGAAACTTCTTAATCCTAATTACAGTATATTTAAGTGTGGGACTAACACAAAGTGAAGGTGCAGCACAGCATGGCGCTTATCCAGGGGAGCCCCCCATTTCCCAATAGAGGCTACGACCATATGGGATTTAATACGGTAACCCCTGATTGTTCCGACATTCATTAATGTGATAGGTGACTAATACGGTACATATATTTGTTTATTTCCTTTTATCTACCTTTTTAGAGTACAATGTAAACTTCTTCTCCTTCTCCTGAAGAAGCGACGATGAGTTGCGAAACACGTTGAGATTATAAAACAAGTGTTTGACCTTGACAAGTTACAGACTATGTATTCAGTGAAATACGAATATCTGCATAAATTTCCTTTTTTGGGGATTACTATTAAATTATAGACTATATTACTTTGTGGTATTGTTATTTAATTTATTGGATTTTCTACCATTTAAAAGTCCCATTGTGGTTACCAGTAAGAAACCTAATGTCTACACTGGTCTATTGGGGTGCCACATGTTGAACTATGTATTGAAATTTAAGGGACGAGGTTACTAACATTATACAAGTTTGTGGGAAATATATATGCGACATGCAATTTTTCTATAATATTTGTTTGGCTTTGTATCAGATACCCTGATATTGTTGATCCATGTTGGCCATAGGTATATAACTATGTGGACTATACTAAACCTTTCTTTTTTGCTGTAAGATAAGAAAAAAGATTTCAGACTGTCCCACCATCTATTATATTCCTATAGCACAGAAACACATTGTGTCACTGGTTCTGTGGTATTTTATAAAAATGTAAAGCGTATGTATGAAATATCAATAGAATATTTATTCTACTGTAAGCAAGCACAATAGTGGAAGCAAGAAACCATGGAAGGCAAAAAATGAACAAATACAATTTTACCTTTAAGTCTTACATTGCCAGTGAATAGTAGAGTGTTGTCCCGTGTTAGCCATCGATAAATACAGCAAGTTTGAATTCAAGTGATATCGTTTATTGGCTAACTGAAGTCATTAGAGAAGCAAACTTTCGGGATATCGCAGATCCCTTCTTCAGGCTAATACAATCCTGGTTCTTGAAACTTACATTTATACACAAAATAACATGGTCAAAAATATTTGAACAAAGTAACAGTTTTGTCTTGACACACATGACTGATGGAGGTAAGAGTGAAGGGTTATGCTCACCATACACGCTGAGATAAAAATTAGGAACCATTAAAACAGACCAATGTATCCCGACGGCGGTATTGGTTTGGATCGTAAATTTCGGCA
>CM070032.1:51945427-51965205 GCA_036250615.1 Ptychadena robeensis
CCTTAAAAACTAGGCTCCATCCATCACATGTTTTGGAGAAAATATACTGTTCAACTTTTTAATCATAGTTTTTCAAAGGTTATCCTGTTTTAATTAGGTTTTTTGTGCTGCCTAGTAATCATCATAATTTTCAGGAGGAATGTTAACCATCGGCTTTTACTTGGAATATAATATGTTTTCTGAAAGTGAATGAAATCTTTGGCTGGGCTGCACCTGGCAAGCACACATTCCTCAAACCCTGTGAATTCTAAGTCAAGGGGAACCTTGTGACCCTGCTCGGCACTGAGCATTCTGGAAAGGGAGTTTAATAGACCATAAACCTTGTAGTGAATTGTGCAATATTTACAATCCCTTTTAATGATTCAAAGGTCTGCACTGAATAACAAATAGAAATGGTAAAGTAATTACACAGGGAAGTCAATTTAATGAATGCACAATAAGTGAGTGCATTATTCTTGTAATCTTTTTTAGTACCTAATGTATCATTTTTATTGTTCATTTGCTTATGTTATATAGTTCTGGTATGAATTACTCCCTTTCCTCTCCTTTCTTTTCAGCCCAGAGTGACTAGAGATGTGAAACCATTTTTTAATTTAACGTACATTTGATATAACCTGCCATCTATCATTTCTAAAATAAACATTTTCTTAGGGAGAGATAACCATCTGATATACTGTCTTATAAAATGTTATGGATTAATGCAGAAATTGATGAATACGTGGGATTTCTAAAATGTCTAAGAGAAAATTACTTTTTATAGCTCCATGGCAACAAAATGAATTCTCACCTACTCCAGTAAAGTAAATCAGGAAAGGTAAAGAAAGATATTCAAATGATGGCTATCTGACAAATAAGGCATATTATTGCTGTATTGTATATATAGGCATTGTGCCATATACCACACAGTTAAAATAATTACAGACAAGAACATCAGGAGAATGATAAGCATTATGGGCTCCACTGATAAAAACTTGCAACTTATTCCATATATTTATAATGAACACAAGATGTTAAGGGAACCTTCTTTGTAGTTCTTTTCTTAGTGTAAACACCTATTAATTATAACTCCTGAACAAGCATGCAAGATAGATTCATGACCTTTGTACGATGCATGCTTTTTTCTAGTTCAGGGACATTTTGGGTAATTAGGTCATGTAAGAGCGACAATGATGCATCCAGCACTATTCCAACCATAACCATCCTCTTCTGTATTTTAGATAAATTCCTAGTAAACAGAATGCATGGGCTATAGGATTGGTTTGCAGGCAGATGCCAGGCCTGGGAAAATTGTCTGGCTAAATAAATAAATTAATTTGATGCAAAACTAACATTGCACATCACCTAAATAACAAAATCTTAATTGCAAACCATTCTGGTGGCGGTACCATACTTAGTGGTTGATTTTCTCCAGCATTAGGCAGGACCTGAAGCTTAAGTCATAGTGAAGATAATTTATTTCCACATAGTAAAGAGAATTAAGTTCCACATAGGGAAGAGAATAAAGTTCCACATACCCACTCTAGGCTAAAAATCTTCAGGCATCTGCTTCACAGCTGAAGATGAGGAATTTCACCTCTCAACACAACAATGGATGTTCACATACATTGAAACAAATAATGGATTCACCAGATCCCCTTTGATACACTTGTGCTTTATGTCAATATCCATTAATAGACCAAAATGTATATATAAAGTAATGGGAATTATGGCATATATGGCATGATCTATCTGTCTTTGTTATCTATATCTCGCATTCTATATCTCGCATTCTCAAAAGACCCTTGTGTGCCATTTTACAGGGCCAGAACAAATTAATTAACCAATTTAAAATTCACTGGTTTTGTTTATGCAACATACTTTAAATCATCTGGGTTGTTTCATGCAAATATTATAATCAACTGGATCGTCCAATTGAAATCAGGACACCCCTGGGGTTGCCCAACCAATTGAGCAATCCAGAAAATCCAATAGTCGCTTCTGAATTGCCATCAATAGTCACAAAAATCCTCATTCATGGGTTGAGTGTATTGATATGTTTATTTGATAGTTCACGGTCAACAACTTCCTTATCACACACACCCCTTACCACCACCACTTACACCGCACACATATAGTAATATACAGTGGCTTCCACGTGAAAGACCAATACAAAGTGGTGTACATGTGAGAAGTGAAACAAAAATCATAAATGATTCCAAATTTTTTTTACAAATAAATAACTGCAAAGTGGGGTGTGTGTAATTATTCAGCCCCCTGAGTCAATGCTTTGTAGAAGCACCTTTTGCTGCAATTACAGTTGCCAGTCTTTTAGGGCTTGTTTCCATTGATGCGTTCCCGCGCACTTGTAGCTGCGTGGCCGCAAGCGCAAACAACCGCATCCGTTGGAAACTTCAATATAGTTTTCACTGGTGTGGTTGTGTGCGTTCGGGTGCGGATGCGGTTTGGGGCTCGTTTCTGAACGCTAGCTGCAGCGTTTTGAAACGCATCCGCATCCCAGCCGCATCCGAATCTGCATAAAAAAAAAATTGCGTCGCAAAAACGTGCGAAAACGCGCGACAACTATGCCATGCGTTCAGCCGCGCGGTTGGCGCGTGGCTACAGACGCGTGGGATCGCATCAGTGGAAACAAGCCCTTAGGGTTTGTCTCTACCAGCTTTGCACATCTAGAGACTGAAATCCTTGCCCATTCTTTTTTGCAAAACAGCTCCAGCTCAGTCAGATTAGATGGACAGCATTTGTGAACAGCAGTTTTCAGATCTTGCCACAGATTCTCGATTGGATTTTGATCTGGACTTTGACTGAGCCATTCTAACACATGGATATGTTTTGTTTTAAACCATTCCATTGTTGCCCTGGCAAGTTTAGAGTCGTTGTCCTGCTGGAAGGTGAACCTCCGCCCCAGTCTCAAGTCTTTTGCAGACTCCAAGAGGTTTTAATCCAAGATTGCCCTGTATTTGGCTCCATCCACCTTCCCATCAACTCTGACCAGCTTCCCTGTCCCTGCTGAAGAGAAGCACCCCCAGAGCATGATGCTGCCACCACCATATTTGACAGTGGGGATGGTGTGTTCAGAGTGCGGGATGGCCAAAATGCAAAACGCTATGTGTTTCGGAAAACTAACAATGCACATCACTCTGAACACACCATCCCCACTGTTAAATATGGTGGTGGCAGCATCATGCTCTGGGGTGCTTCTCTTCAGCAGGGACAGGGAAGCTGACCAGAGTTGATGGGAAGATGGAGCACCGCTGGCCGTGATTGTGATTGTGGATAATAGCATCTATTACAGGTAGAGTTAACCCCTACCGTTTAATTAGTATGTGACACAATATACTGTATCATGTGATTGATATGAGTCTAATTATTTGTAGACACAATCTTGATGTAAAGTAGAACCCTCCTGAAAAAGCAAAAATATGCGAAACGCGTTGAGGATAGCTATTGCAATGATTGTAACCAATGACTTCATAAGCAAATTATATTTTGAATGTGTATGGGATTGTATCCCAAATTTTGATACACTGTTATCTGTAATTTACTATTAAATTATGTTGTTTTCATACTTTATCTACTTCTGTGGAATGCCTTAAAAATCCCCTTGCCACCCTCAAATCCCTTTAAACAAAGGATGGGTGGAACTGAAAAGTGTAAATATTTTTTGTATATTATTGTTGGGATGTGGCATCTGTAATTTGGAGGGTCCACACATTTTATGAGAATATCAATACATTTAACCCATGAATGAGGATTTTCTTATACTTAATGAAATACAAGATATATCTTGATATGAATGTTACTACATCCATATCAATATATAGCTTTTATTTCATTAAGATATCTATCATTAATAACAATCTACAACAGCTCCCTTCAATGGCCTTCATGAATAAATATTTACAGTATATTGACTAACTCCTAGCTTATCATGCATACCAAGCATCAGGGCTGTTATTCCAATACCTTTCTCCTATCACTGTATATATGGTTTTATTATTGACATTTGATCATGCTACTCTTATAACAATTGTATGCTTATTAAGTACACTAAACCATGCTTGTTTTCATGGGTTTTTGTATTGGTTTTCCTTCATCTTAACAATATGGGAGCAACCATTGTTAAACTCAACATTTCATGTTGGAAAGGTCTATAAATGTATACATATATGGTTCTTATTTTAACATTTTATATATGTATTTGATTTACAATCAATTTCAGAAAGAACCGAGTCAGACCGCCATCCATTGAAGTCCGGGAGAACCTACCGACCAGACCACTCTAACCCTACTTACCTCTAACTACGCCACTTCTTACCTAAATATAAGACATACTAACTATCAGGCTGTGTACATGGTCGCCGTTGTCCCCGGAAGATGGGAGCCCCCCGCTCCACCTACCTCTGCATTTGAACCCAAGTAGTTCGCTCTGTTATCTGCAGCCATGAAGTTCTGCTAATGACCTGCAATAGTATGCCAGTGATCATTCCCCCTGAGGAAGTCTTTTGAATCACGAAACGCGTGTTGGGGCATTGGTGATCCCCTTTGGCATCGCAGGGCGCTTGGCATTGCCCGGAACACTGTCATTGGCATGCCTTTTGTGGTTTGTGTATGGCTGTGCAGCAGCTATGATTTTAATTCTCAGGCACTTTATCATGCCTTGTGATTGTATGTCTTGTAATGTACTTTATTGACACTGTGTGTACACAGCGCACTGTTTTTTCTATTTCATGTCTTTTTCTATTAATAAAACCCGTTATTACCACTATATTTATACATTGCATATATGGTACCCACCCGTCTTGACCTTTAAAGTCCCCCAGCCTCTGTAATAACAGGGGAAATTTAACCTGGTTTGGGGTGGTCCACACCTCATCCCAAGTTCGTCTTTTGTGCAAATAATAATTTCCATTAGAATGCAACCTAAAATTGGTCATGTATTTCAATAGATGTTTTAAACTTTAAACATGCTTTCTGAAATAATGTATCTAGACAAGACAAATATTGCTGTATGTTTACTAATTATAAAGAAGTAGCTTAGCCACAATAAGGTTAGCATTGTGTGGAAACCTCTCTAAGCAGTGTTATAAGTACTGCTTCATTAATCACTGTAGAGCTGTCCATCTGGTCACCCTTGTGTGATCCTCCTGTAGCTCAAATTCAAAGCCAAGTAACCATCCTCAGAGATTCCTTTGGGGCTTTAAATCATTATACACAGATGTGTATGGTTCATTCATGAATGCATGGGACAAATAACAGTTTAGCATTATGAATTGGCTAACAATCTTTCTGGATTCCCACTGAGATAATAATTCACTTGAAAAGAATTGGGTTAGATTTTGCTTCATGAAGCAGAATGCCTATACACACACTAAACCTTAAAAAAAATATAAGAAACATACATGTATTTCTTTTTTTCATTACATTTTTTACATTTCTTCAAAGGCTTAGTGGTGTGTCATACTGATCATATCTGTTGATAATTTGGTATACATTGAAGATCTGAATTAAATGAAATAATAACTTTCTCATTACTTCATCCCTTTTTGCCGTCTTTTTTTCTATCCTTTTTAGTGTAACTGAGGACAGCTGGAGCAATGAAGTGAATATTAAGTAACCCAGTGCCTCAGCAGATTGTGCCTTTAATCCATGAAAATACCACTAAAATCAAAATTTAATTACAGTCAGACTAGCTCTGCTAATGCCTGAAAAATATTTAACAATTAGTGGTTTGACTTAATTAAGTTAACTGCCTTTCACAAGAGAACCTAAAAAGACCTCTTTTACACCTTAACCTATTTCCTTTCAGACTAATTAGTTTGATAAAAACCTATAGAACTGAATGCACTCTTGCTGACTTAATGACAAAGTTGGTCTTGTTTTAAAGAATTCATTATGGCCCAATGAAGTAGAAAAAAAGAACAATGCATAAAAAACTCTACCTTATACACCATGGAATTTTTTTATCTGTGTTAACCACTTAATTTGATATAACAAGCATGTGCAATGCCTATAATATTCAGAATATTTGTTAGTTTATAGTTGTTTTGGATACATAAATGTTTTTGAAAAATGTGGATTGCAGGGGCAATTGGCTGCATTGGAAAGATCTCTGTATCCAAGCCTAGTAGGTTCAGTGCCCAAATTTAGTGCCCAAAAAGAATGCATGACCTACTCCTGTAAATGTCCACATAACAATCAGAAATGATCTGAAACAGATTAAAAAATCACTAATAGACCATCTATATACAATATCACCATGTAACGATAACATCAAATCAAAGCATTAATGGAAACTCATGTTCAGGTGATGTGAAGGATACATCGCCAAAATTGGATGGGCCACTCTTTGTTATTTTTTATATTTGAATGACTGTAATATTTTCATATAATCCAACCTAAAATGATGTTTGTTTGATTAGAATGCCTTGCCCATTGTGCTGCCCAGTAGGGAGCCTATAGTTCATAGATGGGAAGGAACATGGATGAGCAGTTTAAGGAGAACATAAACTATAATACAAGGTAGAAACCTATTACCATTGAGTTTGAGGAGAAAGGTAAATGATAAGTGTAGTATTGAGCTTTGAAAATTTGTGGGATTTTATGTGTGCCACATGAAAAGATTATATTATAAAAGTATTGTGGGGTTTTCTCTAGCAGTAGGATTAAAAAAAATCCTCTATTGGCCTTGTCTAAGGGCTTGTTTCCACTGGTGCGTTTTCATGCAGATGCGGGTGGTTTAACCGCGCGGCCCAAACCGCATGCGCGTCCGCACGAAAAGGCATGCTATGCGTTTTTTGCGCGTTTCTTGGACGCGCCCAGAATCAGCATCCGCTTTATAACCGCATGCCATGCGTTTTTGCGCGAATTTGACCGCATCCAATGCTTTCCTATGGGTGCGTTTTTGCGCGATTTTGGGATGCGGATGCAGTTGGGATGCGGATGCAGTTCGAAGCACTGTAGGGTAGTGTCCACAACCGCGCCCTAAACCGCGTCCGCATCCATCCACATTCGAACGCGCACAACCGCACCAGTGGAAACTATATTGAGGTTTCCAATGGATACGGTTGACTGCGGTTTCGGCCACACGGTTACAAACGCACGCAACCGCACAAAAACGCACCAGTGGAAACAAGCCAAGAGTGAAATGTGTCAACACACAAAGGGCAAGAGAATCAATCTAGGACCATTGTACTAACTCTAACAATTTACAGGATTGTTTTCATTGCCAATTTGCCATTCTGTAATATGTTTTATGAGATTGGGTACATATGAATTGTAATGCACATACAGTGTTTAGAACCAAGTGCATTCCCATCAATGGAGAGAGGGCTCTAATATAAGGGTTTATGTGAAATGCCCTGTTCTGTTTACATCATGGAATATGTGTAATACCATTCATGACTTTTTTTTGGACAAATCGTTTGGTAATTCTAATGAACATAACAAGTATTATATAGTTGATGTGTAAAAATCCCACATAGCTGTACCTGTTGTTCTTTAAGTAAAAGGGAAATAGTTTTTCAAACTTTAATACAACAGGATAAGAATACAATCTTGTCCCTGAGTTGCAAAATGTTAGCTTAGATTATGTGAAATTGTCATTCATACCTGATCCATCCAATGTGACAAGAATATATTCTATAGTCAATCTTATATGAAAAAACAGAGACATCCCAAATTTCCATGCTTTTTTTAAATTATATATACAAATGGTAAGATAACTTATACACAGAACATGAATAAGTTCCAGTTTTATAAACCCTTTTAATCACATTTCTTATGTTGGAATATATTCAATAGCACATCAATAATAAATACAAAAACGTGAGATTAAATTTTTTTATTTATGTCCTTACTTCCAAAATTTTCCTCAGATTGTACTTAAAATAGGGGTAATGCCATTGCATTATGCTCACAGCTGGTTTTTGATTAAGGTAAATATTAAAATTTTTGTACAAATTAGATAATAAAGATGGATACTGAACACTTGGATATTGACACTATGAGCTTGAAATATATAAATAACAAACACAGGATAATACAGTACTCAACAGGTCTCTGCTGGTAGAAGCAGTACAGTACAGATGAGGGATGTGGCGGCATCTCATCTGACAGCTCGGGAGAGCTGGTGTGAAGCCAAGGCGCAGGGGTTGCGCATCTGGACCATAAGATGCAGGCACTATTGAAAAAGTCTTATTGATCCAAAAAATACTGGATACTGTCTGTGGATCTTTTATATATATGTAAAACTGTACAAGTTCTTGTTGAAAATGCTATGTGTTGTTTTCATTACATCCATGCATATATACAGGGCTACATAAATGTCAAGAAATTCCCAAATGGTAAAAACATAGTTGTTTGACTTGTTTCCGTGTTTAGGAAAGGAGCATGCATTTGCAGTGAATGGAAAACCACTGGCCAATATACATTTTTTGCTCTTGGATTATGTATATTGTAAAATGTCCAATATTTTGGAGTTGGCCTGATTCCAGGCAACTCCCTCAAGTTGTTAATGTGTTAACTTATAGTGGTTTGTGTTAAAATAGTGCAGAGCTTTCTGAGTCGTATTGACACCCAGATTATATCAGGACTCCACATGTTTATCTTCTAAGTGTCCTTTTGGCCAAGTCACTTGCCAAATGCAATAAACTAGGACAAATTAACAACTCTGCCAATCAAAGGGTTTTTATACTTTTTTACGTTCAGTTATTGAGTTTTATTTACTGATAGATGCATTCTGAAATTTAACCAGATTCAAATTTTGGATGTGTTAGTTACCAAAGGGCTGGATAGGACTAGGAATAGGAAAGGTGAAGTTTGTAGAGATTGTGGAAGAAGAATGAGAGATTTCCACATATTTTGTGCTGGATTTATTAACCCTAAATTGATTTTCAATTTTTCTTAAAAAGCAATCATCCCCCTTTTATGACACAACATTTTAAAATTCCTGTTGGACAGCAAATATGTACTTTTTAATTTGAGGGAAAATATTATACAAATTTTTTCAATGTAACTGTGTTGTTGGGCAAGGAAAGTTTTCTTACAACGTTGCAGACAATTCTTTAAGTAAAGCACATAAATTAATAGCTTGCAAAGCAGTTTGATATTGCTTAGAAAAAGTATTACCTACACAAGTAAAGCCCAGTATTCATGTTACACAGAAGAAAAGGTTAAATACATCTTATTTATATGTCAGACACATTTAAATTAGACTAGCAGCTAGCACAAGTTTTCAAGTTTGTGTAATGGTAAAAATTTCATAAAGGAATATAAAAGTATACTTGTAATACTCTGCAATTGTTTACAGTTTTCTTACCATTTGTTACCCAATTTCCCTAAGATGAAGTATAAACACAGATTCATACTTTTACATCAGCATTAAACATAGTCTGGCCTGTGGCTATTTGATAAGCTAGTTCATGTTATTTAAATTTAAATTTGTATTTTATCACATATGTTTATGTTACCTTTAAACACGAAAATAATTATTTTAGTCCCAAATTGTAATATTTGGGTCCAGAAAAGTGGGTGCAAATCAGAAAGGAGCCACTGGTTGGAACTGTGTCTTTGTAGCAGACTCAGACTTTGGAGATGAAAGGACACACTTGAAACACAGTTATTTGGATCTATCCCAGGAGGAGAATCCTAAACCACTGCAGAGGGGATAGTCTAGACAAGGAGATGCTGGGGGGAGTGGTTGTTGCTGATCCTTGTGTGACTTAGAGGGAGTAACCAATCACATATTTAAAGGTATGAGTACAGTATATTAAATGCTGATTACATATTTAAGGCATTGCAGTCTACTTTGAGGGGAAACGCGGTAAAGAATGTCTATTTTTAAAGCTATATTGTGTTTAAGACACGTTGAAGTTATGATGATAAATCCTCAATTTAGTGGGGTAAGGGCATGGAGCCCATAGTTAATCCGATACACAAAGGTGAATATCCTTAACCCTAATCCTATAAGGATGTACTTTTTCTAATTGTACAGTCATAAAGTTGCCAACTGAGACCTGTAGTCTCTTAGATGTAGCCCTTGGGTTTTATGCAATTTCTTTGCACTCCACACAGCATGACCTTGAGATGAATTTGCTGTGATGTCCCCTTTTGGGAACATGTGGTCTGTCTGTACACTTGTGAATAATCTTTCTCACGGTTACATGATGGGCTTCAAAATTTTTGGAAATGGACTTGTAACCTTTCCCAGACTAATGAACAGTTATATCGTTCCTGATGTCTTTCTTCCTATACATTGTAATAACACACACCAGAATGCTCAAGTGCATTTTATTAGAAACACCTGGCTGCTACTTAAGCTCCTTTTCATATGCAAATGTTAAGAGTGCAATTAACAGTTCACACAGTGCTCAGTCTTTGTTAAATAATAATTGATGCAGTTCATCATATATACGTACATACATGTATGCATATCATTTGATGTTGTTCAGTCTTGATTTGCCCGAATTTTAACACCTGATAATGACCGATGAAGGACACAATTGAAATTTCTTTCTGCCAAAATTGTGACTACCTCTCCTCCAGTTACAGGCATATTCATAATATACTGTACCTACAGACTCCTACTATTGTAATGGGCTGAGTAGAGAAAAAGTTTTTTTGTTATCAAACAGCCTAAACAGGTCAGGAGTATAACTCCTTCTAGCAACACTTACAATAAATTGTAACAAAACATTTTTTCTAATCCCACCTATGGCTGAAGAAGGGGAAGCAACTGTGAAGCCTTTCCAATATTACAAAACAGGTCAAAATTTACAAGGCTGTATGACTAACCTTTACACCTGAAAACAGTGATAAATTATATATTTTCACTAAATCACCAATTATTCATACAGAGAATTTCTCAAAACGATCTTCAAATTGTTCTAAATCCTGGCAAAACAGATGTCCTAATTGTCCACCCCCTATATTCCTTCTCCTGTAACAAGTGTATAATTCCGTATTTGTTACATTTGTATCAGAGGCATTAGTCACCATGACAATAAGAGATAGTAGATACCATCAGTAATGCAACAGATAGCACTAAAACCTATTAATAGAATTACCAGGGCATGGATTTCATATCCTCAATTACTCTTTTCTTGATCATTTGTTTCTTGCTCAAACATCGTCACAATTTTAAAGATGCAGAGGGTCGTGGGACTTGAAAAATGTGGACTTGACTTTTCACCTAATTGATAGTGATGGCGGAACTTTGGCCAGTTCCGTCCTCAAACAGGCGGATCAGACTTTTAAAAAAGTCAGATGTCCGCCTGTTCACAGGAAGATTCAAATTGGAAGCAAATCAAAAAAAAAAACGGAAGTGGCGTCACTTCAGGTACCTGTTTCTCTATCCAGACGTGACGTCACTGACGTGAGAGCTGCTTCTTTCTGTGGTCTCTCGTCAAAGAATTCTTCCACTGGCCGGATTGTTCTGCTCCTGATCTGGCCAGTGGAAGAATAGTGTTGAGCCACCAGGACCTGGGTTTGCACGGGGGTACCAGGAGCAGGGAATCTAGGAGGTTCTTCCTTCCCAGAGCCCCCCAATTGGAGTTAGCAGGGGATCCCTTGAGGGGACCACTCATGTGGCCATGTCTTCCTTCCCTGGTGAACCCCCCCATGAAGCTGTGGACGCTAGTCCAACGTGGTCCCCTTCAGGGGGAAGTCCAAGTGACCAATAGTGCAGTCACAGCGAGTATAGATGTCCAAGTCCAGAAACAAGTCAAGGCAAGCAGCAATACAGGCTGGCATTAAACATGCGGAGGGTCGGGCAGGCGGCAAATACACGGATGGTCAATAAACAGGCGGAGGTCGGGCAGATGCGGCAGGCCAGGTCGAGTATTCAGACACGCAGGAGTCGGAGCCAAGGTCAAAGGATCTGTACTGGTATGCAAAGCAGGTCAAACACCGGAAGTCAAGCCACGAGAACTATCTACCAACTCTGCTCATGGAACTGCAATACAAAAGCACTGAGACCAAGGACTTGGCAGTTTATATACGATGTGCTCCGCCAAGGTCCGCCGCCGGTAGGAAGGACGGACACTCTGGCACCCCCAACCACCCCAGCCAGCCTTAAACTCAGGTGAAGGCGCGGGCAGCGCACTACTCTCTGGTCACTCCGCACCGGGGCCGCTGCACGCGCACTGGGCAGCGGACGCGGCTCCACCATGGCGAGGCAGGAGAGCCCCAGATGACCCTTGTGACCCCAGTGACGCCCAGCACAGTAAAGGATCGGGGGGACCCTAAGGCAGGTGGTGTGAAGTGCACATGCCCGGATGGCCCGGGATCCTTACAATAGTCCACCTTCTTCCTGCTGGTGAAAAGGTTGGTCGAGAACACCGTACTGTTCGATGGGAGAAAATGCGGGACATTTCGGCCATCACTACTAATTGAAGATACCATGCTCATGTGCTTTGGCAACTAAGTGCCATGTTCCTGCTGTAAGTTTTCAATAAATGCATCCATTTCAGTCATGAAATCTTTTCCATGGTGCATTCAGGATCTGTGTTGATACACTCAAAGCAACACAAGTATGCATTGCGTTAACGCACCCATAGAGA
Organism: Ptychadena robeensis; assembly: GCA_036250615.1. Classification (NCBI taxonomy): domain Eukaryota; kingdom Metazoa; phylum Chordata; class Amphibia; order Anura; family Ptychadenidae; genus Ptychadena; species Ptychadena robeensis. Next base: position 51,957,982 of record CM070032.1, read on the forward strand.
ATGCATTGGGCACATCAAAAATGTAAGGGAATCCCCCTGAAACGCATCACTGATGCAGCCATAGGGACCCCTGCATTAATATGGATGTGTTAACACAAGGCATCTCTTAACACCATGGAAACGTAGCCTAATTCACAAAGTAAATGTGTAGCATACAAATAGTTTTTTACTCTTATATTATAAGAGATTGTAATATTGTTAAAAGATTAGATTTTTGTAGCCCATGTATTAGCAGGATAGCCTTTTATAGTATACATATTTCCAAGTCAACTCTATTAAATAATGACACACAAGTTACTCTAAATGAATGTACTACATGTAATGTAGGTTTAAACATGCATCTTATAAAGTTTTGTTAGAGAGTAAATAAACTGCAATAAAAAGGGTACCAGCTAACCAGGAAGTGTGCAGATGAATTTTATTTTTGGTTGTATTCCTTAAAAATGGCCATGAAGTTAGACACTTAACATCTAAGAGATACATGCTACCTATTCAAATGTAATAATTACTAAAATTAAAGTGCACGAGTTGCATAGTGTTTTTCCATCTTTAATTAACTGAATCAAGAACATACTGTGAATAATGTTCAATTCTTCTCCTACCCTGGCCAGCTTCAGTCCATCAATTTGAAACATATTCTAATTATTTTATCAGTACTGTTAAATAGATAGGACTACATAGGGCAGGGCTGTTTTTAACCTGTCTGATTTCCATAAAAGTATAATGATTGTGAAGAGCTTTTAGTGAGCACACAGTACTGCGAACATAAGCCAGCAGATGGTCTTCTCTCACAGCTAGCCTTTCGGCTCTCTAATGCCTATGATCCCATTACCTCACTCAATCCGTTACCAAGGTAACTGTTAAATTGCTGTGAAAGGCATAGTAATAAAGTAACCTGTCACACTGGCATTAAAAGCAGCCACATTTTCCTGTTCACTGAGCTTTTAAGGCTATGAATAGTCACTTTTTAGTAGAAATTCCCCTGCTACACATAGGTCATGTACATAAGAAACACAGCAGTAATAGAAAATAAACATAATAATAAATGGACGGATGCATGGTCAAATGGGGTGCTATTCCTTTTCAGCTTATGTGTAGTTTTTTTTTTACTCAGTTTGTTACTGCTAATATGTTGTTTGCAATATAGGTAATTATCTAAATGATTTCTAAGTTAAATGTCATGTCTTACTCATGTAATACATTCATAAATGCTAATTATTCTGTTACTCGTTATGTTAGATGTAACCTGTACCCTTAATATGTAAGATTAATAAAATACTTCTTCTACTGATTGGTTACTTGCACCTACCTTTGGCACTTTTTAAAAGCCCTGAAAACACTTCAGCTTACCCATCCTCTCATTCCTAACATCACCACAATGCCAGTCCCATCCTCCCAACTCATATTCTATACTCTACCCTGCCCATCTTCTCATCCCTAACATCACCATCTAACCAGTCCCATTTCCCCTCCCTATTGAATACACTGTTCCTCAACCTGTTAGATTATAAGCCCGATTGGGCTGGGTCCTCTTCTCCTCCTGTGCCATAGTCTGTACCTGTGTGTTAACTTGAGTCGCCTTTCAACCCTTATATATATGTATAGCACTGCAATTTATAAATACAAGTTAGTAATAACAATAAATATATTAATTTAATAATGTTTTATTTTATTTATTCATTTTAAGATAGTACTTAATCTAAAGTGAACCTGAACTTAGCAACATCTTACTGAGCAAATTTTGTGTAACAATTTTACACCTTTTGTTTTCAGTATACAGTACTGACTTTACATTGGCATGTCACAACCAGGGTAATCTTTATAATATTGGAGCTCAGGGGATAAAGTCACTCTTAACCTCCCTAGCGCTTTTGCAAGGTCCAGATTCCTGTACCAAAAGCGCACCATAGACTCTAATGGAATTTTTCTTTATGTTGTAGACCTGTAACTTCCAAAAATATGGCCGTACAAGAGTCCAATAGACATCCTGAATATAATAATGTTTGAAACATACAATTATTATAAAAAAGTACATTAAAAAAATTATAAAATGTATCATTTGAATGATAAAATCTCTTGAATACTTATTTGGTATGAAAGATTTCAAAACAGTACTTATGTTTGTTTATAATAAAAAATTTATTACAATTGGAAATGTGTTTTGTTTTTGTTTTACTTTGAATTGTATTGGATACAGTTATCACTGTATCCAATACAAGCTATTTGGCACCCTTGGGCCGGCTTGCTTCAGTAAAGAAGCCAGCTTAGAGCATCAGATCCCTGTGACAGCACAGAACAGTGAGTATGTGCTGCTGCGGTATCTGAGCTTAGCTGGACGGCTCAATCGCGTCAACTGCAATACTGACAAGAAAGTGCTGGACGAGATGGAGCCGTCAGAAGCGCTAGGGGGGTTAAAGACCAATATATAACTATGCATGTATGGTAATGAGTGCATGCTACTCTGCTTTGCATAGATTAAGTCCCTGTGGCAATTTGAATATTTTTTTTGCTGGCACACCACAAACCATGGTAGTACATTACCATGGGTTGTGGTGCATTGTAACACCACATTCATAAAAAACTACAACATGCTGGCAAATACAACCTGCATAAGTGTGAATGAGGCTTTAGAGTCAGAGAACAAATCAATTTTTTAGTCTATGAAGGAAATGTCTTCAAAATTAGTAGAAAGCAAAATGGTAGCCCCATTGAATCTCTGTCCAGCAATATGTATTGTTGATGTAATTTCAGTAGGTAGAATATGGCAGTGAGATGAAGTAAAGCAGAGAGATCATGTGCATGTTTGCTATAAGCAATTTATTATAAATGACAATACACATATACAATGAACACAGATTCAGTTTTTCATAATAGAAGAATCAGTCATATAGTAAACCAGCTAGTTATAGTAAAGCATTATATATAGATCTTTCTATGCAAACTTAAACATACAGTATCATGTGGAATGGGGTGTTGCTGGCTCTTTAACGAGCATTCCTGCATTTGTAAAACTATTCCTTTTTGCCCATTCTTTACATATTGTTCCCACAGGGATTACCTAGCGGAAGACTAATCTTGTTAATACATCTCTTTAATCATTATTCTTTATAGTAAATAGCAGTCCTATAGGCCTTACATTGTATGACAGCCATGTAATACTCCAGTAGTTGTAAAATACAGATTGGGGTCTGCTTTGTTTTTTTTCTTACTATCTAAAAATGTGTATAAAAACTCTGCATTTAAAAATAAAGAACATTTCACAAATGTCCTGAGCTTTTTTAAAATAATTTTTTTGCTAAGAAAACTGAATCCTTTGTTAGTGAGCAGAGCCATAAATCCTCAGTCAATTTGTGCTTCTACCCAAGCAGAGAAAATTTTAGTTATTGCACTCTAGGCAATGATTACATTATGGCAGCAGATAGCATAATATTTTATTGTAGCCTGGGAAACTGGAATTTTCTTCTAGATACTGTTTTCTACTGAGTGCACTCTCTTTAACAAACCTAATGGGAGGAATGTATCAATTCTTCTGCCTGCTTTGTGCTGACAGAGGAACAGAAAATTAGTTGAATTTTCTTGCACCGGAATGGTTGAGTGATTTTTCTTCTGAGAAATTTGAAAAAAAAAAAAGAAATCTGTTGAAAATAAAGTAGACAATAGAATAATTTACCATTTAATATGTATCATGTACCATTTGTGCAGGAGGAGTATTGTTTCGCAAACACTAGAACTAAAACAAATATGTAACCTAATTTTGCAATAATATATATATAGATTAAATAAATAAAATTTTAAAATATAGTTTGTATTTTAAAAATCTGTCATTTGTTATTAACCACAACACATTAATCCACATTACATGTGTTAGAACAGGGATGCCCCCATTTTTTTGGCTTCCAAGCTATTTTAAAGTGATCTGTCAATAATAAAAATAGTAAATATATATGTACTTTTTCTTTAAAATATATATTGTTTACCTTACAAAATACAATTCTGGAAATGTTTGAGTTATTTTGTCAATCTTAGGCTTGAGTTAATCAAGTACCAGAAGATTGTGATTCACCCGTTAGGCACCCCTGTGTTAGCAGATTGTGGAGCCACTAAGAGGCTTGTAATGAAATAAAAGCAGCACAATTTCAATGTGCAATTCAGCACACCACAACACACTACTGTGCCGTGTGGTGCATTGTATTGTACTGTCATTTTGGTTCAGTTACCCTTTTATTTTGCTGAATACCAATTTGAGAAACGCCCTTCGCCCTTTAAAGTTGTGAGGAGAGGGAATCGTGCATAACTGTTTGCACCAATGACCTGTATGTTAGGAGTTCTTCCTCCCCTGATCACTAATGAAAAGTTTGTTTGGTTTACCAATGTAAGGAACATTATTCCAACTGTTGAATAGAGTTGCTGATATCACTGACCAGTATTTTTTACTGGTATTTTATTTTCTATACATTGCACATATGTCTGTTGTTTTAGTATTGTCACAATTGTTGCCTGAATTATTGATTAGCCACTTGTTGTAAATCAAGTAGGAAATTAGTAATAATGCAGCAAGAAAGTATAAAAAAAATATAAAGAAAGTATAAGAAAGTATAGGAAAGTATAAAGAAATTTAACAGTTAATGATAACGACACACAAAAAAATCTCTAAGCAAAAGCAACCTAACACCACATTTTAAATCTGACATTATAAAAAAATACCCACCAGTACATTCATTTCCCTTCTTCTTTAATAACCATATACGAATAACAGTATTTTCCATCCTTGTGTAGTAACCAAAACTCCAAAGCAGTATTCAAAAAAAAAAAATATTTTTTTCCTTCTTGGTTCCATAATAGTACATCTGCTTCTCCTTCAATGTGGAAGAATCCAGGTAAACCTTTGACTGAGAAATTTCATCCAGATCTCTAGTGCATCAATCTAACCAATGCTGTGTGTGACCTAAATACTATAGTAAGTTGCAATCCTCAATAATGTACTAACCAGTAGTAGAGAAAACATTACTAGTGGGTAATCATACATATCAACATCATCATGGACACTATAAACATCCATGTGTAGAATGGTAAATATTATGCAGTAGATTCATGTAGACATGTGACATGTTATCTCTAATTTTTTTTTTACCTTGAGGTGGTTGGCAGTGGTAGATGACCACATGACAACCTCCTGCACTAGTGATGTTGTTGCAGTTCCAGGGTGGCTGTTAGGTGGAACTAGGACTATGAACATGGTCATAATATTCATCTGCAGTGGACTTTTGAGTTAAGACCATCTTGACCTAAGACCAACTTGAGTTACACCCAAAATGTTGTTAGTTAACTTACAACCAAAGATTTGTCTAACAACCAGAATTTTGGCTAAGGCCTAAACATGTTTTCACATGGTTCCATCAGCACATCAAAATGGACCATCTCACCAATCTACAAAAGGAAACCATGCCAGATTCCTGATGTTCTTATGAAAGGGGAGTCTCCTTTGAAACAAAAAAACACCTTTCATTTCACCCTCTCTTTCTGAAAGCCAAAGATGTCACCTTGAATAGTGATTACAAATTTTTGTTTCTGATAAGCTAGGTTCATTTGAACTTTTTGGTGAGAAGACCTGGTAAATTATTGGTATTTCTGGTAAATTATACATACTATACAACAATTTTTTTTATGAAAACATTAGGAAGGGGTGCATTTGAAGGGTATGAACACATTATGGGCACTTGTTATTATTTCTTATGAGAAATATAGTTTTTACCTACAACTAACTTGGGTTCCAACCAACCCATGGGAACCAATGAAGTTCATAAGTCAAAAGTCCACCGTAATTCCTTGATTATTACTAAAAATCATTTTGTAAAGGAGGTACTATTAAGAAATAATCCACCTGTCAGTACATTAGGCAGATGTTAAATATATATGAACATATGAGAATATGAACTATTTACTTTTATTAGGTATGCGACATGTATTGCTTTAATGCAGGATAGCACAAAGGCTTTTTAAATGAAATTTTTGTATACATAACCAAGAGAAGGACCCCGTGAAGGTTATTGTGAGAAGGGATGAAAGGAATCAAAAAGCCCTCAACTCGAGCAGTGCATAGCACAATCAAGCCTTCTTAAAACAGAAGGTATTTACATGGCCCAATCCAGCACAAATCCCAAAACTTAAGGTGGAAGCCTTCGTTTTGGGACAGTTATATACATAACCAGAAAGAGAAATCCTAACATATGTGTTTGTGTATGAATTATGTATTTTATGACAATTCAGAATAAAAACGGTTGGTTTCTAATGCTGATGCTGTTGCCAAGAATAGGGAAACATATCTTTACTTGCTTCTGTTAGACTTGATTTTCCATGAGTATCATTCAACCCACTGAGTCACACCATTAAAGAAAGTAAATTATTTATATTACAGAGCATATAGCAAAACAGTCAGTGTGCTGTAGCAATTCAAATAATCATTTCTGCCACTAGCTGCTATCTGGTAAAAGATAAGCACCCAGCACTTTGTATTCAGTTAAATGATATTTATTCTAGATCTGCTAAATTATTCATTCTGCTTAAGCAATCAATATTAATAATCAGATTTGCTCTGTGCCATTTTTAGTCACACTTCTGTTTAAGTGACTATAAATAAAGGTCACTGTGTTGCTCCCTGCTGCTGTTCTGAAGGTCCTTGCCTAATTAATTCCTAGCACTTTGCTTCTCAGTGCTTGTGATTAGCAATCGTAATCAAGTTCTGCAATTAACTGTCTGCTTATGCTGTGATTTGCTCAGTCTTAACTCTACAAAGCTGGCTAGGTCTATCAGTAATCCTTTATCCTCCCTCCTCCTCCCCTCTGTCTCTAGGCATTAGGTAAACAGTTTTTGTATTGTTTTGACATGTATCTTTTTTCCTATCTTACATTCAATTTCAGCCAAACAAGCAAATTTCTTCTATGCCTTTGCTATATATTCTATGTGTTATATATGTTCTTGTACTAAATGTAATGCAAAAAAAAAGTGGTGACTAGCACGTTGTAGGTACTGTCCAGAATTCTTAACACAAATTACTGTAATTAATTTATTTCTTATAACACATACCTATAAAAAATATTCATTCCAATACAGTGTCTGCCGGAGGGTTATTTCTGTATATTTGCTGCCTCAGGTGTGTAGCTAAAAATGACTGGGCCCCATAGCACATTTTTGTTATGAGCCCCTATTCATGGACCTGCCACTCAA
>CM070032.1:51972927-51997809 GCA_036250615.1 Ptychadena robeensis
CTTAAGCACTCAAAAAAGAAAAGCAACCATGTTAATTTGCACTGAAACACACTTGAAAAGATCAGCAATAGCATAATACAATATTACAACAATGGCAACCATGCAAATTACTGTAGCAAGCTAAATGTCAACCAGCAGAGATGTAATATAATATTTTAAATATTGATTGGCTTATGCAGAAAATATATAATATACATATACATCTAACCTTTGTTTAACAAAAATCAAGTCTCCTTTGATTTTTTCTTACTAGTTCAACAAAGCTGCATTTCTCAAGATTAACTCATGATAAAGGCATAGGAGAATTATGTATATAATAGCCATCCCACTAAATGTAATTCTTTTGATTAAAACCCATCTGGAATAAAAGAAAAATACTGCCCAAGGAGGACTGAGTAAGCTTATACCTGCTTGAAATTAGAACTCTTGAAAGCAATAGTGAAAGACATTTTTAGAGCACAGCTGATCCCACTTAAATATAAATGTGGCAATGTTCTGAAAATATGACTCTGACAGAAAAATGAAATGGTTACACAAGCTTTAATCTAGCTCTGGGCATTTGCCAAAACATACATTCTAAGTAGGATTTAGAAAGAATTGCTTTTTTGGAGCTTTGTGTTATTTTCCATGATAGAGATAAGGTGGTTATTTTTCCAAGATTGTGACATGATTTTAAAACAATTTATTGCACATGGAAAACCACAATACGTATCAAGTCAAATTTAGAATGAAAATGGCATTTCCTTTTTTATCTTATCTCAGGGGGTTGTGATGATTATTATTTTCCTTGTGTGTATTTCCAGAAGCTAAAACCCAACCTGTCCATGACAAGTGAAATTTCAGCCCAACATCATTCCGAGTAACTATAGCTGTTCTTTATTTCTGCTACAATTTTCAGTCATTTAGCAGTGCTGAGTAAACCATAGAAAGGTAAAAAGGTTACTGCTACAGTCAGTACAGAAATGAGTATACAATGAAAATAAAGTATTTTGCCAGTTACTTTGGGTTTCTCAGGGCTACCATTGATGCAATGGCAAGTATATTTCTAACTTATCACATTACCGAACAAAAGTATATATATATTTTTTTGTTTTGTTTTACACAAGCTTTGTATGATATAAAAGTCCAACAATATCTATACATTTTGCCTAGGAAAGCATGACATAATCTGATTGCTGCAGGCACATATCCTTAGTCTCCACTTCCTGAATTGCTAGACAGAACATATTTTTTTAGTAGAGTGATTTAGGCTATTAACTTGAATAATCAATCCAGAGAGGATATTTTACCTAGTAATCTATCTTAGTAAATGAATAGGTTAGAACGTCTGGGCAACGATCTCTAAATCCTTCTTAGTAGAAGAGCAAATGAGACGTTGTTTGGGATATAACGGGAATTTAAAGAGGTAATACACATCTGTTAGGCTAAGATCAGATGGTATGTTTGGAACTACACATTTGCAGCTCCTAATCAACTGAGAACTGCAACCAATATATATATATATATATATATATATATATATATATATATATACATATATCGTCTGCAGTTGTCTATAGGGATAGAATGTAGAGAGGAATGAATGTAGAATCAACCAATATTGTATGACTTTTTGTCAACCACACTTTATATCATTAACTGTCAATCTTAAGAGGTAAAATAAATATATCAATAGAACACAGAATGTATGCAAAAACTAAATTAAATAGAGCAATCTTTTTTTGTTGTTTTCAAATGTTCCCACAACCCTTCATTAATGATGATAGCATGTTCATGGACTTTGCAAGCAACTCACAAATTCAGCTAGTCAAAGCAATTCCACTATGGCAGCAAATTTAACGAAACATCGAGGAACCATTGCCTCCCTTATGTCTGAAATACTTATATATTGTCAATAAATGCATTAGATAAGAAAACAATAGTAATGCAAAATTCCTGGAGTAATATACTAAAATTCACAGCAATGGTTATGTTTAAGAAAACAGCTTGGTATGTGGTAACATCTTTCAATTATTCTCTGAGCACCTTACTATTGCAGTATTTATGTTGAATCATAAGGCTGAGGCTCCACTCTGGAAATTTGGAAGCGGCTGTGGCATGTTTTTTTAGATGAGCCTACACCGCTCCAATTGTCCCTAGTATGCCTCTACAGTTGTGGATCGGCCATGGTTTTCAAATCAATGGCCGCAGATTGAAAATGGTTTTGCCACCGTTTTAAGTCTATTGACAGCAATGGGCAAAAAAAAAAACATGGCGAAAACCCAAAGGCAAACAGCGGCTGTATTTATCAGTTCTAATGCAATGCAATTGACTTAGTGAAGCCATGTTTCCAAGGACAACCATTGGATCATTGCTCCAGTGCATTGGCCATATCTGTTTTGGCACAATATGGAGTTGTTCCTGTAGTTTAGAGGTGTTTTATGTTTTTGTAAGAAAATCTTGTTTCTCCATATGAAGCACGATTTCTGTTATTTGTGATGAATAATTTAAGCAACAGTACTGTACTCACATAATAGATGTATTTTTTGTGATGCGACATTGAATGTTTTATTTATCTAAAACAATTTGAAAAAATAAATATCTACAAAGTTATATGAAAAAGAAAGTCTTCACATACAAATAACCGAAGCAGAATAAGACACAATGTATTAAAGTGGACTAAATTAGAAATGTGATTAATTATTCATTAATTTGTACTGACAAAAAGCCAAAAGCTTCCTAGACGCTAAAAAAAAATGTAGTATTGAGGGCTTGCAGCTCCCCTCTAGCTTATTGAGCTTGTGCTCAAAGCAAGTCTGATGACAAGAGCAAGACAGTACAAGATGGTAAGGCCATTATTATTATGCTTTTATGTTAACCTCTTCAGTTGATACATATAGGTTAATTCATTACGAAAATTTACAGATAAATGTTTAAAGCAATAAATATTATAATGAAATACAATTTTGGGAATAAATTAGGATACACCACATTAATCTAAAATCTTGCCACATTAATTAAGGTGTGTTGAATCCAAACCTGCTCTTATTAGGTAGATTTGCCTGCTAGGGTTGGGAAATTAAAATGGATAGGGGATTACCTATACAGCAAGGAAGATGTGTCCTAATCCCCAAAAAACAAGAGATGCCACATCCCAACAATATAATGAACAAAGAGATGGAGAGTTCTGCCCGACTCAACCTGTATTTTGTATTTTGAGTTCTTTTGGACAGCAAGGGGATTTTTAAGGCATTCAAAAAGCATATGCAATGTAAAACAACACATTTATTAGGAACAAAGTCCTGACAATACATATAGTAAACACAGTTCATGAACCCCTATACCTGTCTCTATAAACAGTTCATATAGTTCATTACATGGATGTTTGAAGATAGCAAACTATTCAAAGGTTGCAACCAATCCTGTATAATGTCCTCAACGTATTTCGCAATTATGATGCTTCTTCAGGAGGTTTATTATACGAAAAGGTATCTAAGGATGAAAGGCCAATATATGAAAGAAAGAGCATATAACACAAAACAAAAGAGGTAGTAATCTTGTACCTTGTCAGTAAATATAATTATCAGGGTGTAGATAATCAGGGATGGTCCGATAATCCCAGATTGGTGAGGTGCATGCAGGGTTACCACCCGGGGGAGGCACCTCCAGCCCAGCCTACTTCGCGAATATGGTGGGTGTCCTGAAGGGTCCTCATAATAGATATTATAATTGCAGATCAAAACAAGTAAATATAAGTAGATGTAGTTAGTGTGCTAGGGCAATTGTCCCCACTCACCAATTCACAGGATATGTACGTTGTCCTACCAATGGTGCAAACAAACATTGGTGGTGGCCATATTAGTGCTACACTACTGTTTAATACCCCCCTGTATATAGAACCCTTTATTGGGGTTCATGAACTGTGTTTACTATATGTATGTCATTTGTTCCTAATAAATGTGTTGTTTAACATTGCATACGCTTTTTGAATGCCTTAAAATCCCCTTGTTGTCCAAAAGAACTCTATACAGGTAACACAGAACTGTCTTTTTGTTCATTATTACCTATACAGATCTAGTCTTCAGTCCTCTACTGGTCTAGTCTGCAGATTTCATGTATTTATAACTAATTTCAGACCATCAGTTAATTAAGGGATAACATGGACCTAAACCCTAAAAATTATATTTAGGAGGAGATTTATATACTAACATTTGTTGATTGGATGTTACTTGCCCAATCTGTGTTGGCTGTATCAGCATGTATTCATCAGAACTAACATGGCCCCTATATGGGCTATCTTTCTCTGTAAATCTATCCATGAGTTTTATTTTCTGTATCCCCAGTCCTGAGATTCATTAGTGTTCATAAATAAATTAACATTACAGTTCAGCCAAGGACTATGAGTCACTACACTACTGTCTTGGGAGTAAAGCACTCTGGGGTGGGGCTAGATTAAATTTTTAACACATAAGAGAAATGGAAGTTCCATTTTCATAGATACTTCTGAAGTTGGATATGCCAAAATAAAACAATTCAACACTACATGACTGTAACAACAACAAGTCAAATGTTGTCCACATTTGTTTTTTAAAAGTAAATGCTTTTAATTTGTGGTAAAAAAAAGTAAAGGCCCCCATACACGGGTCGGATTCCGACCGGATTCCGGCACGATCGATTCCGGGCGCGTGCACGCGAATCGATCGTGCCGGAATCGTGTGCAGCCCACCTTGTCCGATCGATCGCGTCCGATTGATCAGGGGCCCAGAATCGGATCGGACAGAGAACCAACATGTTGGTTCTGTCAGATTGATTCAGGGCCGATCGTGCACGTTGGTGGTGGCCCTCAGATTGATCCCATCCTGATGAGGTCATGGCCGATCGACTGATGGTGAGGCGTCCGACCGATCGAACACGGAATCGTCCAGGAATCCGTGGGACAAGGTGGTATGCAGCGATCGGATACTCTTAATTGGCCGATCGATCACACCTCCGATTCCCGGCAGAATCGTCGGAATCGATCAGATGGGTGATCGAGCGGCCATGGAATCCGACTGTGTATGGCTGGCTTTAGCCATATCAATACACAGCCTGATCAGATAGAAGTCCAGTACAAAAAAGAAGGTACAATTCTACCAACTTGTTTTACCAGTACATAATACTAAGCCAAAACGTAGCAATCCATTTTCTTGAACTTGAACAATATTGAATTTCCCACAGAAAAGTTAGAAAAAACAAAATGACAGAAATGTTGAGAATACCAGTAATCACTTCTAGCTATATTCTACTTGCCCGCCTCCAACACTGACTCCATTGTTTCGCTACCGTGACAGATCAGTATATATATATATACTGTATTTATATAAGCAAAACAATACTTACTGAACCCATGAACGAGAATTCTCACAACTATCAAAACTATCAAAAAACATTGAGCCATTGCAATTTTCACAGTAATAATTTTACATTAAATTAACATGAAACCACTACAAGACAATAACACAATCAAGACAATAGCAGATACCTTACAATATTTTATCCAATTTCATACCTTCATTAAGTGTCCTTCTTGGCTGCATTTAAGTATGGAATGCTACTTGGTCCCGCAATACCAAGTTTGACCACAAATTATGTCCAGAAAAAATTTCAAACTGAAGCTTCTGTACTGGTCAAAGACTGTGTCCTTTGAATCCCAGGGATGATATACCTGGGACACTGTTGGCAACCAAACCAGTGACCCAAATAAGGGACTTTAGAGGCACATAAGCAAACCAAAAAATATTTATTTACAAACAGTATAAACATTAAATAAATGACAGCACATAGTAGTATTGCCCTAATCGGGGTTGTACGTTACAATTAGATGATCTCGACGCATTTCGTGGCTGAACGCTGCTTCATCAGGAGAATATAAAGTAACAGTTTCTTAATGTAATTTTGGAAAGAAGAATTGGAAATTTATAGAGATATATTAATGCAATATCAATATGTAGACTTTTTAGTAATCCATCTATACACAATTTACTAAGTAGTATAACTTTGAGGGTAAGAATGTAGTTACTACCTACTATAGAATAGTCTGGTAAATAAATATTTTTTCGTTTACTTAAGTGCCTCTAAAGTCCCTTATTTGGGTCACTGGTTTGGTTGCCAACAGTGTCCCAGGGTGCTTTATTTGAGAATAGGAGCCTGCTCCCCATCTCAAATATTTTTCTTTGACAATGTATTACTGAAACACATACCAATGCACCTTCTCTATGCATATTGTGGTGTGTTGCCATTCATTGTCAATAGCACACCAACATATTTACCAATAGAGACCAATGTACAATTCACATCAAAATTACATTCATTTTATATTTAATGCTGTAGGTAGAATATCTATACATGACATAATTTAAAACTAAAGTCCCCCATACACCTTACAATCTTACCACACAATTTCTGTACAATCAACTTTTGTTCTACCAAAACCATATAATATAAGGAGCTTTCTAAACCTTCCAATCACTATGTATTCTATCAGGGAGGACCCAGCACTACATAGTTGTTGGTAGATCTAATGGAAATTGTATTAAAGTTGTATGGGGGGGGGGCTTTAGGCATACCACAATAGATACTATACCATCTCACAATAGAATGCTTAAGTCTAAAGGTGTATGGATCTAAAAGCAGTGAATATGTCTTTTGCTAAAAATTTCCTGCAAGGTCCTAGTGTTTAAATGACAGTGATTGCCTCTCCAATCTCTATCATTTAATAAAAGTCACTTTCACTCCTCTGAAAACGGGATCCTAAGTGTTTTTTTGGAGTTTTATACGGGCTAACACTAAAGTCATTCCAACAAAGAGGCCTTTTAGGTTTTTCTTGGCACAAGCACTTTGCAACACATAAAATACTCTAACACCATCAATTATGTATATTGCTTTCTTGGCTTTTTTCTTTGTTTCCACAACTTTCAGCCAGAGAACACTTCTCTTTTCTGGCTTCAGAAATAATCCATACTTTAAGTGGATCTCATTTCTGCTTAGCAAAAGAAACATCCTCATCAAGGTTTGGTTGTGTGTAAAGTCTTGAAACGCAAAAGTTTATATTGACTACACAGCTGCCTTATTTGTACAAAATTGGTGGGAAGCCAGAATTATGTTCATAGAGAAATGCCTGGAATGTCATACAAACAGCTGGCTCGTGTATGGCCACTGAAATACTACATCACTAAGAACTATTGGCTTGTGCAGTATATATATATATATATATATATATATATATATATATATATATATATATATTGTGCCTCATAAACATGTTCAGCTTCTAAAAAGCTTCTAAAAAGCTGCAGTAAATGTTTATATCTGATGTTTTTGAAGTCAACAGCTGCCTTTGTATCAGGGGTACTGCAGTGGCTACATTGCCCTAACAGCAATTTATTTAATTTTTTTACTGTAAAAAAACAAACTAAGAGAACATATATGGAACCCCATTCATAACACAGCAGCATAGGATAGGATTCTGGCAAAATATTAGGGTGGCTTGGAAATTTGTTTAATGTAGAAGAAGAGATCTCCTGGTGCCTTCAATACATTGTCTTCTTTACATTTCTCTTCATACATGACTAATTTTATAAAAAAAATAATAATTTTCATTTAGGGCTAAGTAATAGTAACTACAAATTGCCTCAATCTCTGATTACAACATCTCTTTAACATGTAATATGAAATGTTTAATTTAATAATTGCAGTATTGGATATATGTTCTGTATATTTATTCATGTACATATTGGACATGACAAATACTGGGGCCACAGCATTCCATGAAAACAGTTGATTTAGGGCATATAAATACAAATATCAAATTGAAGCTATTGTCATTATTTCTTTATTTCCTTCAAATGTGTCTGAAGCTGATGCAACCCAGACATATAATATAAACATTTGCAATGAGTTGTCTTTTAATGAATACGCTATACAACTCACATTATAGTATCTGCTGTATCATTATAGGTAATTTATAGCTTTTAGTGGAAATTTTAAAAACTGTGTTTATGTGACTTCATTGAAGAAAAATCTGTAAAATAAAACATTTAAGGATTAAAAGAATAAAATATGACAGATAATATATACTATTAGAACTAAATCATTTCACAGCCTGCTTTCAAATGGAGATGTAGCTTCAAACACAACATCACAGGGCTGGGATTGCTGGCTGCTCTTTGTTCAGCTTAGTGTATGCATTGTTAAATTATAGATCATATTTCACTCTCAGCGTCTTGACCATGTTGATTTTTGTCTTCACCGTTTCCTTTTTTTCTACCTTCACATTGACTGGAGTGATATATTAGATATAGATTTTAGCCCTGTTAATACTTTTGAGAACATGAAAAGGTTATGAAGCCCTATAGAATCTTTCTGAATGTGATTTAAAAAGGGAGAGAGATATCTAGTCATTACTGGTATGAAACAATAAAGGGAAATTCCCACAGGGCGAAGATCTGAGAAATTGAGAGGCTGCTCCGCTTTCATAGCTGTCTGAATAAGAAAAAAAGGAAAGCAAAGCCTGCAAACTGCACAAATTAAACGGAAACGCTGTCAACATTTTAACTTCAAAAAAGTAGTTTTCAAGGGCAAGTTAAACTTTGAAATTGCATGAAGATTTTTAGTTTAACCTCTGTGATATTCAGACTGAAAGCTACCTCATCCCTACTTTTCATTCCAAATTATAAATAAGGTATAAACTGAAGTTTTGTGTGTTATTGGTTTGCCTTTCCTGGTTCCTACTTTAATCAGTATGCTAATATAATGTTTATAATTACCTTCCTATTTTCACAACATACCTTTAATATACCCAGTGACATCATCATGGTCTCTGTGCTTTTCTGGGAAATGAAGAAAGTTCTTGGGTGGTGGGACTCAATGCTGCCTTTAACACCTTATGTTAGAAAATTAATGTGTAAAGTGAAATCCACAGTGAGCACAAGAAAGTACAAGACTGTAGACAAGGCAGGAGTTCAGCTTTAAAGTTAAACCTGATATATAATGTATTTTTCTTCGATTTCTAGTTCGTTATACATTCTTATAACACTGATAGAGCCCATGCCTTTAAAATTAATAATTGGGTATTACAGGGATCACAATGTTACTGTACCTAACTGTAGTAGACACCTTTACCGTGTTACATTGAAAGATGGTAATTTAGGTGATTTCTATTAATTTGCCAAGCTAAATATACTGTGCATTGTAGTCCTTTTTTTAAGGTTTAGTACTCTTGGGATGATAGGGATTATGGTCAAGGGGTCATGCCCTATCATCTTAAGGGTACTAAACCTGAAAAACAGGGGTCATAAGAGGGCGTTACTCTCCCTGCTAATGTTACACATACGCACATTATCAACACAAGCAGGATGGTTACTTAGATAGAAGTGTAATGCCCTGATTTCAAAACTCTGGGAAAAATCCAGGATTTATTGAAATCGGAACTTGGCTGGGAAAGCAACATAAACAATTTGACTTTCCAGGCCAAAACAGAATAGTAGACAGGAATGAATTTTGGTAGTATTTGTCCCCCAGTTTGGGGGTGGGGGATGGTGCTTTTTCTTTCATAAGTCAAGTGTAAGTAGAATATACTGTAACAACCATTAAACTCTATACCAATACCAGTGGATGCTGAGAACAGTAAAGTGCCTTGTTACGGCTTATTGAAAAAAGCTATTGAAGTAAGCTATATGCAAACCTATATTGCTTAATAGGCTCTGTTATGGAGATCCACTGAGAACATCCCCTTACCAGAAAAAATGGCACAATCAAAAGTTCACCCAAACAAATATTCTAATGCCACTGCTTCACTTCAACCACAATACTACCGCATCGCCTCATGTCTGTTATTGAATACATATGATGACATAATTAAAATTAATAATACCTAATTAGATAAAAATATGAGGAAAGCAATCATTCACA
Source organism: Ptychadena robeensis (assembly GCA_036250615.1). NCBI lineage: Eukaryota > Metazoa > Chordata > Amphibia > Anura > Ptychadenidae > Ptychadena > Ptychadena robeensis. Next base: position 51,982,855 of record CM070032.1, read on the forward strand.
TGATGTAGTTCTTTTTACAGAGTATTGAAAATAAAAAATCTTAATAAGTTGCCATTAATCAAGTGAAACAAATATGCATTGTAAAATATAGGTAAACCATAGTAATACGATTAAAATAAAACATTCTCAAATTTACTAAATAATCTAGGTAATACATTTATAATTAAGGAAAGTTGCACAGGTGGAGGTGTGAGAATACGATTAAAAAAAACCAAAGAAGTGATAGACATGTGTTTTGTTTATGTACACAATCTTACAACAAACTAGGAAAAGGAGACTTTGTGCAATCATTAAGGCCCCCACACGTACCGAGTGGGGCCGACAGAGCAGATCAGATCAGCTCTGAAAAGCAGCATGCGGACGTCATCATGCTGCTCCCCAGAGCTGACAGCATCGGCTGGCACACAAAGGGTCTTCATTAAAACTAACGGCATCGGCCGGCATCGGGCAGAGAATATCGGACATGTCCACACTCTGGCCGGCTGTGGGGACCACAGGGATCTGTCGCCCGATGTGGGCACCCCTGCGAGCGTGCACGCCCAGCGGCAAAATCGGCCTGCCACTCGGTGCGTGTATGAGTAGCTTTAGAAAACCAGGGCCACATGACCATGTTTCCAGGGTCTACTGACATTGCTGGCCCTGTCTAATTTGCCAAATGTATTTATGTTGGCTGATGAAAACATGAGCAACTTCTGCTCTGATATATTAGAGTATTCTAATCAGTTCACTGACAATAAAAAAAGTGTTTAATAAATGTATTACTTTTTTATTATAAATATAATTATTATTACACTTATATCCAACAGTAAATTATGCCACATGCAGAAGAAGATCATAGGGCAAGGATCTGTGCAGGTCAATTTATTGCCCGGGCAAGGAAGCAATACAACATTCTAATGGGGTTACCCTGCATCAATCACAAAATAAGCATAAATGGCCTGCAACCTCATCAATAGACTCATTTCCTGAATGGGATTACAGAGGAAATTCCACCATTAGTTTGTTAACTGCAAGCTTTCTTCAAATAAAGTCTCAAAATGTGCTATTTCTTGAAGCTTGATAGTTAATGACTTATTAACTATTTCTAACTAATTAGCTATTCTGACTATGAAAAAGTTGCATTCAGAACCATTCTTTTCACTGAAATGTAAGAAGTACAGTAAATGGCTATTACCTACATAATATTCTTGCTGTTTTGGTTTGTTGTTCCCAGCTGAGCAAATAACTCTATTATTAACATGAACAGAGCTCTGTTTGTTGACAGCTGAAGATAAAGAAAATTGAAAGTGACATAAAGAAGCATCTGGGTGTTCATGTGCATCACCAAGTTTATTTTGTGTGATTTTGAAAGGTCTTGCCTTGCAGGCTTCATTCTACAACCTTTGCTGGTGACCTACCACTGTTAAAGACGTGAATTTTAATATTGATTTGTTAAAGTGACAGATGCAGTTGTAAATTTGTAGTATGATGTGAGCCCCATGAGAATTAAAAGCATGTGCGTTTTTACTTAACTGATTTGTTTTATCCCTAATAGAACAGAATGATTATGTGTTGGTCATATGTATATTGTTCTTCACTTTGTTTCTAAATCATGTCCTGTGTTCTATATTGCATTATCATGAAATGTACATCAAAAGTACAGAATATTTATGAATTAAAAGTGACTTACAAATAGCTTTTTATTACCAATTCAGTCCTCTTCTTGCAACATTGGTTTCAATTTTTTTCACATATGCCGCTGCGTAGTGTGGTTGTGGTTCGTTCGGGTACATTTTTATATATGTGAGTATATACACAACTTCTACCCACATGAATTACTCTCTAAACTTTTTAGTGCCAAGGTTTACTAAACTTTCCCCATAATTTAGGATTTTATACCAATCACTATGATGCCTTATTAATGTCATCCCCTGAGGAAGTCGAGATTGTGACGAAACGTACGTCGGGGTGATCTATTCGTTTTACGCTTTTATTGAATCTCTTGGGGAGATGGTGAAAAACACCCCATTAGTGACTCCAGGGCATCGTGTCAACTTGTCTTACTGTGTACCATGAATGGACACACACTGTGAATTTTATGGACTATTAAATCTGCTGCATTGTTTTCAAGAAAAATTGTGATTACCTCTATTAATTGTATTATCCACCTTTCCCAATGGACAACTCTAGCCGTTAAAGTCCCCTTGCCTCTGCTCTCACAGAGGGTACCTAGACTCGGTGGTCTGATATGTTTATCACGCCTCCCAGCCTGAACGATTATTTGATTTATTAGGGGATGTTGGCTAGCTCACCTGAGAATTGAGACTCTATGATTGTATGTCTCTAGTCTATGTTTGCTTTAGTTTCTAATTTTTGAACTTAATTTATGCAAACACTATTTGTGTTAGGGCATTACTTTTTTGTAGTATGCCCCCAACCCTTCTCTAAATCTCCAGCAAGTATGGTGATGGTACCATACCTCAGGGGTTTTGTTATTAATTTGAAATTGTCAAACTGGTCAAATTATTTAAAAAACTTAAACCATTTCCAGTTCTGACTTATTTGCTGTAGTCTTGGGAGGGGGTGGGGTTCATCAGTCTCCAATCTCAGGTAGGATACTCTGGAGATTGGGGTATCCTACCTGGACTGCGAGGGGTGATGCTCCTGAGACATTTACACACAATTTTAGAAAATGTTTTCTGATCTTGATAGTTCTTCTAATATACCAATATTTTCTATATATAGTTTAGCATTTTCTAGTGCAGTTTTTCAATGCGCTTGTATCCATGCTTCCAGTATATAGAAGCCAAGCTCAGCCAAAATGAAAACTGCAGTGCGTTTTTAAAGATAAAGTTCACTGCAAAATACACTGCATAATAGTGTGAATGATTTTGATGAAAACCTGTGTGCCATACAGATTTGTATACCTCTCCACAGAAAATTCAACCTCTAAAGTTTGGCTAATGATCTGGTTCCTAACCCTGTCCCTTTTCAACATTCTCTCGTTTTTTCTGAAATTTTTTTATTGTCTTATGCCTTTATTAATGGCTCTCATTTAAAGTCCATGCCTTGCTGATGTTCATTAAGGATTTCGTACAAACAATTATAAACTTCAAAATTGTTTTTCTTTACAACTTCACAATAAAGCACATTTTAAATTGAAATGAGATGACTGTCCACTTTTATTCTTATCTAATTTGCAGCGTGAACAGTTCTATATATTAAAGCTACCAACTATTTAAATGTATTTACCTGCTTGATCAATTAATGCTGAAGCCTTATCTGATGATGCATAACATGCTTTTTGCCCTGGCTTATTTTTTTTTACATTTCATGTTTAATCTGAACATTTACACATTACAGATATTTAGGTTTTCTTTATTGATTATAGGTTCAAAAACATATTATATAAATAAAAAAAAGTTGTCACATTATGCTTTGGGTATTTTTAGGGGTCACCTCATATTTATTAAATGTTAGCCATTAATAAGAAAAATATAAAAGGATAAGAAAATACAGACATTGTATTTGTATATAAGCTCCAGAAAAGTGTGGACAGAAACTTTAGCATGTGTCTATACAATAGTAATACTTATTCTCTGACCAACTAATGTAGAGACACATTTTACAATTTGGCACTAACAACTTACCCATGAGCACATATTTACATATTGGAGCAGAGATGAGTCTGTGTCAAATCATTTGTTTAGAGAATGGTTACTGCTAGTGTTAATACAGCTAAGATCTCTCTCTTGGCAATGGCCTTTGGACTTGTCTGGATGTATCTATATATATATCACTAGATAGATTATTATTATTATTATTATTGTAAGTTTATTTTAGAGCATTATTTTTAATACTAGATAGATATTTATTTTATTTAGGAAAATGTGCATACAAAAGTATGAAAGAAATAATAAATAATACATCATAATATTTAGTCCAGTGGTATATTGTATCATACATTGAGCAGATTAAAAAGCAACTCGATCTGTAAATTAAATAAATATATATATATACACATATACATATCTATTTGATCCAGGCAAACTAAAAGTTTGGTATATGCTTTGGATTTAATGCTACCTTACTTCTGAACACTTGGTTTTCTGTTTTGTTGTATGTAGTAATAGAGAGCCAAACTTGTATTACTTATTAAAAGTTTTCCAATGAATCTGTGAGCAATAAATTATTTCTTTTTACAAAAATCTTTTAGTTTTCTAGAACGGTGAGGCATTCTGTTTGCTTTGATCATGACTGAGAAAGAAGTAAAAAAGGAGTAAATTAAATATTTAAAGCTGTCTACAGAACAAAAGGTGAGAAAGATCACAGTAACAACTAACCTTTGACTTACTCCTCTTGCTTCTTTCAAATAATTCAGTAAAAAGGTATATGATCCATACTCATTATAGGCCAGCTGGTCAATAATTGCAATTTAAATTAATTTAAGCTTGACAGTGTTGGAACAGAAATGGACAGCTTTGCTACACCATTATCAGCCAAGTTTAAAATATTGTTGAGTCTGTAAAGTGATAGCAACATAATAAAATCCAGATCAAAGCATCAAAGCATCAGGTGACTACAATGCAATAGACCGCAATGAACATCTTAATTCTAAATGACCCTCTGTAGCTAAATACATATTTATAGCTACTTAAATTGTGAAGCATCTTGAAAAACAAGAGTATTTTTTATTGATAGTTTTCTCTTTTGTAAAATACAGGTGGTGTGGTTGCAAACTTTAAACATCATCAAATGAACATTTGAGTAGTAGAATAAGCAGCTTGCAAAGACAGATAAGTCAATAGGCATACAGTGTTTCCTAGCAACCACATTTCAGTTTCCTTTGTTTTCTAACAACATACCTGTTATTTGATGGAGGGAAGGCTTTTTATTTATCAAACTAAGATGAATCCTCAAATATAATGCAGCCAACACTTTAGCAGTCACTGGTTGTAATTCACACAACATGCAATTCATTTTCACTAATGTTTTGGAGTAATTTTTTTAAATAAGCCACAACGGTGATCCATTTTTTATTGTGTGTAATAGAACAAGCTTGTGTTTATAGTTTGAGTAATCAAGGAGGTTTGGCATAACAATTTCCATTGGTGAAAAGACTAAAGTGCAATTTTTTTAATCTAACTTATTACTGATATAGCTATTGAGATTCTGGTAGATTTATTACTAGGACAACAATATAATAAAAATTGTAAAAGAGTTATTATTGCAGTAGCTGATAGATCCGACTGTAACTTTTGGAAAAATTATTGCCTGTAATAGGTTATTGTAAACTACCTCGTAAATAAATCGTAGGTTGATTTTGAATATATGTTATGTAACCTTTTATTTTAAAATTGTTAGGAAATATCATGCAAATCTTAGTCACCAAATTAGTTGCTTTACTATTTAAAAATTAAGTTAAAATTTTAAGCTGCAGTTTTATCCTTACTGTATTGTTCACACTGTAAGACATGCCTTTTACCATAAAAATTAAAGGGCAAGCTTTTCTGTGCATAATGCACACATAATTATCTGGGCAGCGAATGCAAAAACATTTTTCTTTTTATTAAATCCTGCACTAACCAGGAGGTTATACTCTAAAGAATTTATTGCACCCCCTCCAGCCAAGACCAATGCCAGGAGATAGGCAGTTCCAGCACAAGGGTGCAGGGCTGAAACTTTAGCAAGTGTCTATACACTAGCAGTACCCATTTCTTGAACCTACTGAACAACTTATGGAGAGTCACATTATATAATCTAGCACTAACAACTAACCAATGAGCAGCTATTTACATATGGGAAGAATATAATGTAAATGTAAATAAACACTTATGCTATTTATATAGCATCAACTCACTGAGCTATCACGGTTGTAATAGCTGAGTGAGCCCATTCTGCTGTTGTGAATATATAATGGGACTCCTCACAAATGTAAATAGCTATATAGTATGATCTGGATGACATCATGATTGCTGCCGTTCCTTCTGGGAAAAAGATTATCTTGAAGGGTCTCTCCAAAATTCCATTTCAAGCCTCAGCATCAATGGGGCCTTCACATATATACAGATCCATATTTTGCATTATTTATTTATATCAGTCTAGATAGCTTTTTCCATCTTTTGCATGTTTTTGCATTCAAATACAAAAATTTTCCCTAAAATAAGTGTAATATTGACTCATCGTACTATAGAACATGCTTCCATTATTTTCATATCATATCCTCGAAATTATTGTACAGCTTCCTCTTTTGATTTTAGACTGAGGGACATTGATAGTGTTTTTTTTTTCTTTTCAGTAGTACACCATTACAACTATTTTTATTGCATCAATGAATAGGTACATTCCACTATACAGTAGTGTTTTGTTTAGGTATTTCACCTATATTCCCCTTTATTTGCAGTGTTTGCATAAACATCTATGATTGCCTCATCAAAAAGTCATACATTTTCATGTTTATCACAAAAATAGTCAGCACTATAAAACAGAAGAAACAGATTTGATATTGGTAAGTAGATATTTGGTATGAAAAGTCAGTCCTAAATCCATAAAATATCCTTCTGGCAGTTCTAGATGGCTGTAAGAGCAAGCATTGCATTTTATTATGAAACCTTTCCTCTCTCCTTGTGGATCGGAGCTTGACTGCTATAAGTAATATTTATTGCCCTCCTGCGTTTTATTCTTTTACATATGTATGCTGACATTTGCCAAGTAAATGGGACTTTCTAGAGGAATAACAATTTGAACTTGGAGTTTAAAACCTGATAAGATGAGGAAGTCTCTGTATTCTTTGTGAGATCTTTTTAGTATCTTTGCTAATGTTTTTCTTCATTTAAGATAAAGATGAGATGAGAAATATTATTTATGTAATACCAACATATTATGCAGCATTGTAAATTAACACCCATATCAGTATTTCCTGAGTGTGGGTTGGGATAGACATTGAAGAAGGGGGTTTGGTTTCCCAGCCCACAAGACAAAGACGAAGGTGGGAAATTTAAGCAGAGTACTATGTACTCTGTACGGGTACAGGCCAAACCCTAGGGAGGTTGATTACCAGTAAGTAACCCTGTGCCACACACTGGAATAGTTACCTTCTTCAGAGCCTGCACCACCCCCTAGTGATGGTGTCCTCCACTCTTCTGAAAAGAGCCACCTCCCTAAATCAGTGATGACGCTACATGATCATGTGTATGGAAATAGATCTCCAGTGTCATTGATGGTGCTCGTAATCTGCAGGGTTGATGGTTCCTGGAAATATACAGGGTTAGGCATACTACGTACTTTGTACGGGTACAGGCAAAACCCTAGGGAGGTTAATTACCAATAAGTAACCCTGTGCCACACTCTGGAATAGTTACCTTCTTCAGAGCCTGCACCACCCCCTAGTGATGGTGTCCACCCCTCTTCTGAATAGAGCCCTACTCCCTAAAATCAGTGATGACGCTACATGATCATATGTATGGAAATAGATCTCCAGTGTCATTGATGGTGCCTGTAATGTGCAGGGTTGATGGTTCCTGGAAATGCAGGGTTAGGCGGGAAATACAAACAGATTACATGGAGAAAATAGGAAAAAACTCTTATTTGATTTACCTCTGTCTTCTGTCCAGATGTGTTTTTAATGACACTGGATCCTACTAAATCTGGTCTAGACCTTGAGCTGGTCTGTTCATTTTACTTCACCTAGAATTATTGCACAGTCTAAACATTGCAAAAACATAGTCTAAACATTAACTAATCTTGAAAATGTTTAGTTTATGTTACGGAAATCTAGAACTACATTAATGTGAAAGAAAAAAACCTTAAGCACTTCTAAATAATACTGAGTAATTTTATTACAAAGTGAATGCATAGCTTTTTTCTTTTGTTCACAGTTGAAACAGTGCTCTAGAGAATTTCTTTATGTTGTTCTTGCCATAAATGTGCTGGAAATAGAGACAGCAAAAAACAACAAATATACAGTTTAGACTTTCAAGTGTTAAAGGCATATGGCAGTTCCTTTTGCCCTGTCGATTAACAATATGGTGTTGAATCTAAAGGAACGTCTTTACTTAAATTTTTTCACAAAAATTAAAATGTGTCCACAGCAATGCATTAGATGTCTGTTTTAACTGTGTAGATCTGTAAAACCCATAATAGTCTGTTAATTTGTTATGCATTACATTGTAATAAAACTCAACTTTTCTCATTTTCCACAATAATTTTCATCTATTATAAAGACATCACACAGCCTTGCTATACACTATATCACTGTTTTGACACAGCCATGCTATACAATGATCTAGTGACATCATCATTGAACAGTTCTCCATCATCACTTGTTTACATTTGTTTCCTTGTTTTCTCTAACTTTAAAAACTTTGCAATGAGATGATAAATAGATAATGCAGACAATGCTGGTTATAGCAGGGGTATGGCCAATTGGAAAAAAATGCATTGGACATTCTGTAATACAGCTATGAATGGCATGTAGGCATTTTAGAAGTAGGTTATGTGCCTTCCTCTTGGTGGTATGACATCACATGCTTTAACACACATTGTTAGACTTCTCTCTTGATCTACACAATTGGTCCAGTGCACTATGAATTACGTTTTTTTCATGTAAAATTCCCTGCACATGAATGTATAATTAAAGTGAATGCTCACACAAAGTTCTGTAGAAAGCATTTTAGTACACCATGCTTCAAACTACACTATTGGTCTCTCCTTAAAATTTCAAGAAAAATCCACTATTAGAATAAATACTAATCGTACTGTATTCCAGTACATTAAAGGTAAATTACTTCCACAGGTAGGGTTGCATAGCACCAAGAAAAGCTAAAAAAAAAGTTGTGTGCTCTCTTCAGAATACCCAAAATACGAAACTAAGCTATCAGATACAATTGTTTAAAGTCAGATAAAGTATGTTTTTATATTGTTATGTTGTAATGTATCACTGATTTTCACTAAATGTATACAGTTTTGACAGGTTTATCTAATCCAAAGATTATTTAAGAAGTCTCATGAAGACATCAAACCATTTATTGTAGGGTTGAGGTCTTTGCTTAGAGAAATGTTTTGCAGTATGCATATAACATACACAACAGCAATATATTGCATTTCTAAAATATTCACAATACAATTAAAATCTTCAGTATTGATAATAAAAAATGCTTATGAATATCTCTATTCTTGCAAATTGTCAATCAACAATGAGCTTTAAAATTCTCTTTGCTGTATTGAATGTTTAAAGTTGACCTAAACTTTACAATTAGACTCAGAATAACATTTATATACTCATAAACCTGCAGTTGAATGACACCTGGCAAAGCTGCACAAAGTGCTCAATGGCAATCTGCCTGGAATTAAAAGCTAAGGTTCTTTAAAAGTCAAAGTATGGAATGGAAATTCAAAGGAACGACCAGAGTTTAGCAAATAAAAATCTAGGGCATATACCCCAAGGTCCAATAAGTGCTGCTGTTTCTTGTGGATGAAGTGTAGCCTACTGAAACAAATATAAATCAGAAAAGGCAAACAACCTAGTGCATTAATGTTTTAAATTAGACAAGGTAAGCAAAGGGGTTAGCACACAATACTGAAACATAGCGATGTAGAGCTGCCAAATCCTTGCCAAATCCTTTATTGTTATCTGTCACAGCCAGAGAAGCATAGTATCCAAGTATCATTATTGCATCTCTGAATTACTCTGCTAACTTCTTTTGTCAGGTTTGTAGTGGCACCATTATATCCATATTGTTCATAGGTTGAATCAGAACAGGTCCATTAGATCCAAACAAATCATAAAAATGGACCAACCAGATACGCACTTTCTACTGTATTATTCCATATGAAAAAACAAACAACAAAGTTTTGGGTGTCCCCACCCTTTTCGCCATTTCAAACAAGTACTTGATAAAGGGTAGGGATGTGTGCAACTGTTTAAGTTATGTGGAATAAAAAGTTTGGCATACATCATGTCAGGTACAGTTTTCCACAATTGTCCATTAATTAAGGATAAAAAGTAAGTACATCAGCTTATCCGCTTGAAATATATATATATATATATATATATATATATATATATATTTATAGCTATTTGGACTATATTGTTATATCAACTACATAAAATCTATTTTTATTCCAGAAAGTAAGGAAAGTACACAAAAATTGCTCATATGCAGTTAGAATTTTTCATTCAATTGACTTAAAATATGATTGTCTTAATTTTTTTTTATTTTTACCTCCACAAAATGTAATAGATTCAGAACAGGTCAATTACCTTCCTCAGACCTTTGCACATGCTCCATCATACCATTGGATACAAGTCGATTAAAATACCTAGAAATACTTCAACAATCAACTGAAATTTACCAACATGTTCCATCACTGCTCCATCAATTTGGTGTTGCATTTTGTTTCAACTTTTTTTCAACCATCGTTTTCTCCCTAGCACACTATGAGATACAGATTTCTGTACCAAAAGCACACCATAGACTTAAATGTAAAAAAAGTCCCAAAGTATGTCCATATAGGAGTCTGGTAGACATCCTGACTATAATAACATGTTCAGATGCTTTGTGAATAACTAAAAAAATCAGTTAATTATTTCAAAAGATACTGGATCAGGTAACTTAGCACTGCAACCACAAGATGGCAGTGCAGATGTGCCAGGTAACCTAGGACAGCATTGTAATACATTGAAGTCAGTTCTGTAAACTTGGTGTTCCCTCCCTAGAACAGAATCTGTCAGAGAGAAGCAGGAAGAACATAGCTGTAGAGGACATGGAGACACCGGATCATTTATTCAGGTGAGTACTTTAAATAGGGAATAATATTGAATAGTGTTTTCAATGCAGAAAACACTATTCAATATGATTTTTATTTAAAACTCCTACCCGCGCCCGAAGTGAATTAATCACATGGGGGGGTAGTGATTCCTTCTCCTGCAGCTGTCCTCTTCATTAGATCGAAACCACATGGATCTGTAAGTTTGCGCTCCTGTGGCTCCGATCTCTGTCTGGCGAACCCAGCTCGACCAGTGCAGTTCTAACAGGTCAGAGCTGGACAAGCTGGGACCACTAGGAACAGCAGGGGGGTTAAATTGGTCTCATGGAAAAATCGAACCAAGCACAATCAACAAAAATTTGAACTCTTCATGCCCTCCTGCTGCAATCCCCTACCCAAATCAATTAACCTCCCTAGCGCACTGCCCGTTTCGGGCAATCGAGGCAGTGTACAAAGTACACTGCCTGTCACTCTCTCCCTCCCTCTGGGGCTCTTCACGCAGCCGGTGTCATTATTGACACCAGCTGCGTGAGTGGGAAAGCCGGCACTCCTCCATTAACATAGAGGTCTATGGCCCCCCCCCCCCCTCAGCATCACTGTGACGTGATCGGGCCGGTGCCGAAACCCCGGAAATGCTGCAGCGATGAAGACAATCGCTGCAGCTTTCCAGGGAGGCATCGGGTCTCCCCAATACCGGCTTCCCCTGCAGTTGAGACGAGCCTAAACAGCGGACGAGCTGGGCTCTTCTTAACCGCTAGGGAGGTTAAACATGTGGCAACCTTATTGCCAACATTTGCACTTTTTAAAAAATGTAGTCAACATTTAGATGAAAAACTTTATTTGAGTATTTTCACAAAGTAGTAAATAAGCAAATAATTATTTTAAAAATATGGTTCCTGTATGTTTACCCTGTATTTCCTTTTGTATTAAGTTTATCTATTGGCACCATTGTCAACAATTAAGTGTGATTATTCTCCTTTAAGTAATAATTATGTAAATTGGAATTGTTAAAAGAGAATCTCTAAGATGCAGAAATACCCAGACAATGACACTTTACATGTACAAAATAATTATTTTGAACAGATGGGAAGGGGCAGGCTGGAGAATGAAAATAATCTTTTGACATGAGAAATGAATTCCCATTATCATTTCTCTAAAATTAATGACCAATCAACACAAGCTATCTCTGAGTACAGATGATCCATGCCAGGTAAACTAAATCTCATATATTTATATTATGACACATTATATTCACACAGCCCTAAGACCTGGCTGCTTGCCCAACAAGCAGAAGGTTTATAAAATTATTAAAATTTATGAGTTGATAGCACACTTTGCCAATTTATTTCAGCTAGAAAACATTTCTAAGTTTTCAAAACACAATAGAATTGATTTAATAGCTCAGTAATCTGTACACAACTTATTGTAGAATTATCTTCAATTATGCCCTATAAAATTCAATGTATTTCACATCATAAGGAAAAATAAAATACATCATGAAAAAATGTATGCAATCTTTTTATTTTAAAGGAATTGACAACAAAAACAAATTTTCCTTAGCATTGCTTCTATACAGATCCAGCCAAAGTAGTGGACATGTCACATACTAACTAGAACAATAATAATGATGCATACATGGTTGGCCAATATTGCATTCATTATTTTTAAATATTAAAAACAGATTGTGCTATTCCAATCCTGTTTCCAAAAAATGCTGGAACACGGTGTAGATGTAAACAAAAACAGAATGGGTTATATAAAATTTATTTTAATTATGTAGTTAATTGAAAACAAAGTAAAAAATGGTTTTATGAAACAATATATACTCATAACCATGCTGAGATCTAAAAGGAGCTTACCAGAGGGGGATTGGAAGGGGAGCACCCCCCTGTGAAAACAAATACCCTGAAACCAAATAAAGCAAAATATCACTAAATGAAAAATTGCTAAATGTTTTGGCATCATCTGCAGTGCATAATACTATTACATTTTCAGAAAATCATGGAGACCTTAAGACCCTATATTAAAAACACATTCAACTCTGTTGTGGAAATCACTGCATGGTATCTGAAAGCCATCCAGAAACCAGTGTTTGCAAACTCAACACAATGGGATATAATTTAACTTTAAAATCTACCATGCAAAGAAGAAAACATATACAAACATAACTAAAACATAGCCCTATGAGTCCCTGAACCAATTTGTGATGGACTGAGACGAAGCACATAACTTTCCTGTGGTCTGATGAGATTGAATATACAATTCTTTCTAAACATGATGGGTATTGTGCCCTTTAAAGAAAAAAAAGAAGAGGGACTTTTTAGCTTGGCATCATTGCACAGTGCATGGCTAGTCTATAAAGGACCCATTATTGTTCATATCATTCAATCTTTAGAGAATAAAATGCTTCCATCAAGAGAATACCCATCATTTTGGAAAGGCCTGATTTGCTTATAACAATGTTAAACTTAATTCTACAAATATTCCACTGCAAATCTGGCACCTATCGGACACTTTTACCATTTAATGAAAAATACAGCATAAATAATCCATATTGTTAGGAAGTTTTCAAATGTTTACAGGGTGTTGTTAAAAAAATAGGTGATGCAAGCCATGGCAACATGCCCTTTCCCATTTTTGTTTTTAAAAATCTATCTTTTTATAGATTAAAAAAACACATGTCCCATGAACTCAACAAGTAATGTCACTGAGTACTTCTCCTATCCCCTAATGAGTTCCCTAGACCATTATACATAGAACACCAGGTGCACTACATGGAAAATGGTATTCACGATCTGTTAAAATAAAGGCTGTTAACACAAAATGAGCATACAAAATTATTTTCAATATAGAATTGTTAAAATGTATGTTAATATTGAAAATTGGAGCATTGAGGAGGAGGAACTATGTTTCTTTTTTTCCTGAGATGAGATGCCAAGTGCTAGAAGATCCCGGATTCTTTGGACATTGCTGAACTCTGCAAAGGTAAAGGCTACCATACATGGGTTGATGCCCATGAGATGGATCAGTCTTCGAGCTCAGCACCATGACGTCATCTCATTGAGCCCAGTATCAAAGGAGCTGGAGGTGTAGCACTGCTGTGTCATCCAGCTCAGCTAATGCTTTGCATGGGGACCCACGGTGGACATTGGACATTGACCGTGATTTTCGAGCGGGATTGATTGAGGGTTCCATTCATCCAGGTCATCCAAGTTTTCTTTGAAGACATTCTGTTAGGCATCCAACTGGCTTATTGTCTTCGGACAATCATTTTCCTGAGATGTTGCTCCAGACAGCAAAACCTTTGGTCTAGGTAAATATAGGTATGGTGTTGAACATTTGTGCATGATCAGAGGTGTTAAGTCACAATACCAATGAACGTGTTAAAATGGCATTGTATGTGGCAGACATTTAGTGTCACAGCCCATTGCCCTACACCTGGAAAAAGGACATACATTTAAAGACAAGTTCCCATTCTTGGCACAGAAGAAGAACAGTTCAAATGTGATGTAAAAGACCCTTATTTAGTTTGGGATAAAACTATTGCAGCCTCCATACAGCAGACCTTAGATTAGGGGAGAGGCCTTCAGTAAAATGTGCCAATTAGTTTTGGAAATAAAAAGTAACAAAGAAATGATATAACCTATGGGCTCCATTGACAGTGCATTTAGTTAAGGCTCTTTCAACTATACAGTAGCATTAACATAGGTTACACAGTTGTCCATAGTTGCATCAGACTTTGGCTCCATTGCGTTCTGTTAACATACTTGTGGAGCTTTTCAATGCTTAGAAGCCCTCATTTTTCTGCCACAGCTTAAGCACAACAGCATCCTGCAATGGACATGTTAGTGTTAATGCAAAACCATTCGTTGGTGGTAAATAGTGATGGACCGAACTGTTCGCCGGAGAACTGTTCGCGGCGAACTTCGCATGTTCGCGTTCGCCCCATGTTCGCGAACATATGGTAAGTTCGACCCGCCCCCTATCTTTTAAAATTGGTGAAACTTTGACCCCTGTGAGTCACAGTCAGCAGACATAATCCAGCCAATCAGCAACCCCCACCTCACGGACCATCCCACCCCCTATAACATAGCAAGGAGAGTTAGAACAGAGCTGCTGTCGCTGCACAGGGAACCATTAGCTAGGCAGAGTTCAGTGTCATCTGCAGTCTTCACTGAATATCCCATCCATCCATCCATGGGGAATATC
>CM070032.1:51997909-52023509 GCA_036250615.1 Ptychadena robeensis
CCATTGACTATCATTGTAGAATTTCTTGGTGCGGATTTATTGTGTGAAAAAAAAATTTCTAGGGAGTTTTTCCATGGATCCCCCTCTGTCATGTCATTGTCCAGGCGTTTGACCCCTTGAAACAACTTTCCCAACACTATTGTGGCCAGAAAGGGTCCCTTTGTTTTTTAAAATTTGCCTCCCATTGAAGTCAATGGCGGGTTCGCGGGTTCGCCGGGTTCACGAACTTTTGGTGAAGTTCGCGTTCGCTGTTCTGATACTCAGTTTTTAATAAGTTAAGTGATGCTGACAAGTGACCTTTTTCTTTAGGATCTTTGTGAAATGTGAAAAATCTTGGCACCCATAAGCAATTAACAATAAACTGTTCTTTTTCATCTCTTCTTTAATCTACACAGTGGATGATGATACATTGTTATTAGTGATGAGCGAGCACCAAAGTGTTCGGGTGTTTGGTCCGAACACATCGCAATGTTCGTGTGCTCTACTGAGCACCAGAGTATAATGGAAGTCAATAGGAGACAACCAGGCACCCCCTGCTCAGAAAAGGGGAGGGTGACTGGTCCATTGGAAAGGTCAGAAAGAGACAGAAACACCACCCAAATGGACCAGAAACAGCATGGGGCAGATGTGTGGATGAATCTTGGACTCCCAAGTCGCTGCTGGGAACCAGTTTGTCTGAGTTGAACGCCACTTTTACAAACAGACAAAAACATGGCCAAAATCACCCAAAGTAATACATTTTACAGAAATTTACCCTCTAAAACATTATATGCTAGTGCCTGCAGGTGAGCTGACATTCTAAAACATTATGTGCTTGTGCCTGCAGGTGAGCTGCTGCTCTAAAACATTGTATGCTAGTGCCAAACACTCAGTTTGTGTTTAGGTCAAGTCAGGAGGATGAGCAGAGTGAAGAAGAAGAGATGGTGGATGCAGAGTGATGCACAGAGCAACCCCATGCTTAAATCTACCTTGCCAAGGGCTAGGTGTTCAGCAGCATGGCGTTTCTTGAGGAAAGTGCAGACGAGAAAAGAGTGGTAGTTTGCAACCTGTGGGGTAGAAAAATGAGTCGGTGTGTAAACACTAGAAACCTCACCACCATCCGCATGATTTGCCACATGGCATCCAAGCACCCTAAAAACGCCTGGATCCACAATCTGGATCTGTGGGTCACATCACTGCCTTCGTCTGTGTTATGCACTGCTGGCAATTGTTGGAAGATGGTGAAGGAATACATAGTGTCCTAAATGATCCCTAAATGATCCCTCAGTGCTGTACAACTACTGGGTGTCCAAGCTAGACATGTGGCAAGATCATGCGCTCTACGCCTTGGAGGTGCTGGCCTGCTCTGCTGCCAGCGTTTTGTCTGAGTGTATATTTAGTGCTGCTGGTGGCATTATAACAGAAAAGGTATCCGCGATGCTCACAGGTTGTAAAAATTTACCTGGATTAGCCTGGATTGCTCCAGATTTCTCAACTCCACCACAGCAGAGCTGAGCTGACGATGGACATAAAGGCCATGTCACTCTATCATTTTTAATGTATTTAAAAATGCACCACAAAAAAGTGTTGATTGAATTTTGTTTTCTCATCCTCCTCCTCATCCAGAGTGTATACAGTGGATATACAAATCTACACACCCCTGTTAAAATGTCAGGTTTCTGTGCTAATAAAAAAATTAAACAAAGATAAATAATTTCAGGACTTTTTCCACCTTTAATGTAACCGGTACCACTTAAATGAAAATCAAACTGAATTATTTTAGGTAGAGAAAAGAAAAAAATATAAGACTAAAAATGATATGGTTGCATAAGTGTGCACACACTTAACCTATTACTTTGTTGCAGCACTCTGAATGGCACATTTTGACTTTGCAAGATTTGCCCATTCTGTCAAATCTGTCAGATTGTAAGGGCATTTCCTGTGCCCAGCCCTCTTCAGATCACCCCACAGATTTTCAATCTTGGGACGAGGGACACTATATGTCACAGAAAACACCAGAATATGAACAGTATATTGTATGTGTCCCAGATGAAATTCATGTATGTGCCCCAGATGAAATTCAATTTTAAATAAAGAACATGTTTTCGGCTGTATATGTCACAGAAAACAACAGACAATAGACAGAATATTAGGCTCTAATGAATGTAATGTGAACTACAGAAAATGTTTTGGTACACTATTTATCAAAAAAAATATTGACAGTATATTGTACCCAGATCAATGTAATATGCACTAGAAAAAATGTTTTGGTACACTGTATGTCTGAAAAAAATATGATTTACTAAAGACATTTTTTGTACACTGTTACCGAATGTTACTCAAAAAAATATTGACGGTATACTGTGCCCACCTTAATGTAATGAGAACTAAATAATTTTTGGGGAGGCACTATTAGTCAAAGTCACCAACAAAAATATGTACAGTATACTATGCCCACATTAATGTAATGAGAACTAAATAATTATATGGGGGACACTATATGTTACAAAAATTGAGCTTTGCAATTAACTCAAAATCGTCAATTTTTTTAAAAAACATTCGACCATCTCTAGTGCTATATAGATATGTTCTGGCCAGCCAATCACTGTAATGCCAGCACCTGACATGGGTAGTCTTGATTGGCTGTCTCCAACCCTTGCAGGGCGGAGACTCGAGCATGGCACACGGTGCTCGTGCGAGTAGCACCATGCTCCGAGCTCCGATGTGTTTGGCCGAGCATGCTCGCTCATCACTAATTGCTATATATTTTTGCAGTTAGATGTCATGGTCTTTTTAAGCCCAGCAAGATAACTTCTTCCATAATGAAATCTTTTTCTGTGTGTCTTTCCAATGTTGGTAAATATATATTCAGGGCATGTATCAGCAGTTTTTGTATAGAACACAAGTTGTGTTCAGGTTTCGCAGTGCCTTAAATGATGTGTGTATTAATGTGATGTATGGTCTAATAGCTCAGCATTTCCAGCTTCTACGCAATAAATGCTTTGCCACTCTATCACTCTTACTGGCGAGGAATGAAGGTAATTTAATTTATGTCATGTTTTTAATCCAGTAATGTATTTAGCATCTAAAAAGGTGTTAAATTAAGTGCATCCTGTTTTGCAAGTAAATATATAGCAGAAATTAGATTCCCTGTTGTCTTTTAATACAAGCAGGGCATCTTATGCCAAGAAGGATCTCATTCAGAATATGTTAGTAGAAAATGGAAGAGCAAGCAGATCTGTCCCTCTTTGACAAGTGCTGCATCTTCCGTTTAATTCCCCTTTGCTTTTTTGCAGCTAAACACCTTGAAATTACCTTCCAGAGCATGAGCAAAAGAGTCTTTCTTCCTCTAGCAGTCACAGTGATTAGAATTATAATTAGAAAGAATATAAATGAGACCAAAGCACAGGAATGATTCATAAATAGAAAACACAAAAGATGTAGAAAAAGACAAGAGCAGCCACAAGACAAGGGACAACCTTCATTGTAAAGGCATCAATTCTAGGTCAATGGGAAAATAAATTCTATAAAACAGAGATGTAGATTTACCGCATCTTTGATCTTTATGAGGAGCAGGATGCAATTAGCAGAGCAGGGATATACACATTTGTTTTATTAGTTACAAAAAAATGATTTTATTTCAAAGCACACAGAGTAATTAGAGGAGTTTAAAATAATAGGGACACAGTATCTTTTAGAAAAACAATAGGGAAATAAATATTATAGCTGTCACTTCCGAGAGGAAGAAAATGTTCAGTGTGAGACTAATTATTCTTTGCTCTCTAGTATCATGCTGGGGGCAGAGATTACTGCTGCTCCTATTGCCAACATTGTGTATGCTAAATGTATATTTGTTTTAGCTTACATACTGCCGAGATTGCTACAATATTAACAATTTATTAAGCACATTTTCATTTCCATCACATTTTGTAACATACTTTGACAGCTGTTAAAATTATACCTCAAACATTATATGGAGAATTGCTCTGCTCTTAGTAATATATCATTGTAATTAAATAGTAATTGAAGATTGAAGATCTAAAGGTAGCCATACACAGGTTGATTTCACACTCGATTCCTGGCCGATCGATCACCAGGCGCGTGCATGCCAATCAATCTACGAGGAATCGAGTGCAGCCCACCTTGACCGATCGACCTCGACCAGGGAACCAACCTGTCGGTGTTTTCTGGTCGATTGGGCACACATCGAGGGACGTTGGTGGAGGCCCAAAGATTGATCATCAGGATCAATTGATCATCACAACCTACATCACTTCCTGGGAAATGGATACACCAATCCTGATGAGATCATGTCCAATCGACTGACATTTGTGAATTGATCGACTGGTAACAGAATCGTCTATGAATCGGTGGCCTAAGGTCGTAGGCACAGACTTGTATGGTCGATCGATTGACGCCTGTGACTTCACCGGAATAGATTGGATCGTCGATCGATCGCTCAGGAATCGACACGTCTATGGCTAGCTTAAGAATGTGTCCTGATGGCCAGTCAATATTTTGTTGCCACTTTCCAATTATTAAAACCAACTTAATATGAATGATTAGACGTTAATTTTGAGTAATATACATAGTGTTGATAAAAGTATGAGCAGCTTTATTGGCCAGGTTGATAACAACATACCATGTAACAATGTACAAATCTGTTTGTATGATTAGAATAGGTCCAGCACATATACATGAAGTTTTGATATCTATGATATCTATTTTTGATTTTCCCAAAATTATTAAATTAATTATAAAAATATTTATGTAATACTAGTGATGGCCGAAAAGTTTGCTCAGCGGACAGTTGGCGACGAACATAGCATGTTCGCTGTTTGCAATGCCGGCTAACATTATGGGTGTTCGACCCGCCCCCTATACCTTAAAATGGAAAAAAAAGTTTGACCCCTCACCCTATAGTTAGCCAATAACAAGTTTTTCGCTCCTGGAGGACACCCCCTCTTATACAAAAAAGCAGCTCAGCGGCCATTTTACATTTATCATGTTTCTGCAGTACTAGATAGATAGGGAGAGCTACTGCTGATTGAGGAATGGCTTCTTTGCTATTATACTTCATCCAGTGATCTGTAGCTATAGCTAAGGTGTTCTGCAACAAGTTCATCATTACTGTGCCACAAGTTCATCATTACTGTGCCACAAAAGTCCTTCTCTGACGGTTGGGTATGCTGTATTATTCATTGCAGAGAGATCTGACTAAATGTTATGCGCTGCAGATGGTAATGTCAGGTAACTTTTGGCAAAATCTTTGATCTAGATGTGATTTCTGGCCATTAGACCTGAAGAAGACAGCATTTGTTTTTGTTTTTTAAACTGTATTTTGAAGAAGAAGTTTACCCATTGATCCCCATTTGGCATGACACTGTCCAGGTGGTTGCACCCTTTTGACACTTTTTTTATTGGTATTTTAGCTACAAATATGACCTAAAGGCTTGAGAAGTTTGCCCTCTATTCAAGTCAATGAATCATATCATGTGACAGAAATTGACCCCTTCTCCCCGGATTCCATTGCCAGCGTGTTAGGGCCTCTACATAGTGTATACAGACATACAGTATAGTTCTAGCCTTGTACACTTTGCTGGAACCAAGCTTTCCTCAAATTCTGGTCTTTTGGCTTCACTGGAGGGAGTGAAGAGAGTGGAACAAAGCCCAGGCTTCTGGGATGCTGGCCTTTTGGTTGGAGGAATATGTTTGCCTTCTAACCATACAGAGTCCAAGTTATAAAAAATAAACTTGAACTTTAATATTCACTCTATAAGACGCAAACAGACTTTTTCACAAAGATTTATAGGGTGAATAATTGCAACTTACATAGCAAAAAATATGGTAACCTTGTTTATAACAGTTTTTATGAGGTCAGCTGTTATGGCTTAAAGGCCTGCAACATATGAATATACTCCACATGGTAATTGGGAACCCAGACTAGATTTAAGATTTACAAAACACAGAGAGGTTATTTTTCTTGTGCTTAAAGTATATTATTACCCACAACCCAGAGAATTATACAAGGATTTTTTGGAAACTTTTAACAGGAATATACAAATACCTGCTTTGAAATATCTATACATGTTCTATTTCAAGCTGATTTCTGAATGAAAAGGTCTCTCTTTATTACCACCAGCTGATCAGTCTCAGTACTATAATAATAAAATCTACAGTGGCTGCAGCCCTATAGCTGAAGATTAGTCTTAGAAAGTATTGCAACAAAAATGAAACCGCTATAGCAGGAGGCATCCCTAATCTGATTTGTGGCTCAGCTCAGCTGTGTGTTCTAGGAAAACCAGTAATTCATCCATACATACAAGAAATGCTATTTATGGGAAATTTTCAAGAAAGATATATATGAAATATAATCAGAGAAAATTCCATCTTTCATTAAACTTTTGTCGTATCAGGTTAACAATGAGGAGAAGCAAATGAAATCTGAATTATTATGTTCATTTTAGGTAACAATATTGTAACAGTGTTAACTCTATACATAAACTAACAATTGTTTACCCCTTTATATCCCCTATAAATCAAAGCTAATTGGAGCATAGCCAAAGCAATGTTTACATGACTGTGATGTGATGATTATATTATTGCCTTTACTTAGAACAACAAGATAATATATGTATATTTTTTTAGAACATACTAGGCTTTATCCTGGTGGTAAGATATATTTATATATTATAATTACTTTTTATAATGACTGATTATCTTTACCTAAAGGTTAACACGTAGTTCAATAGAAGTAAACCTTATTTTTCAACACATCTTATGTTTTACCTTAAAATGTATTTGATGAATAATCATCTGCAGAAGAAAAATCATAATTTTCATGTTTATATGAATAAAACAGAGTATATACAGTCTATTATGTATGTATCTTTGTATATTTGAACACTTTGCAAATACTGTTAAGTTCAACATTTGAGACCAGTCACTGCATCTGCTGTTGTAACAGTAAATAAGAGTAAAGCTAACCATACACAAACAGGAAATTATTAAACGGGGCATTACTCTTCCTACTAACTAACCACCCGGCTTGGGGGCATCAATGCTGCTGCTTGCTTGGAGCAGCTCTGAGAACTCAGCGACCCTTTTGTGAAATGGTCATTCGACCCTTAGGGGGTCCTTTAAACACCTCTAGTTATGTAATTTTAAGAGAAGATAAAACATATTACAAATTACAAAAGAAAAAGGGATGATATGAAAGACACCCAGTCAAGATTTAGGGATGAACAAAATGTGGATGCTCCATTATACTGTGCCAGATTACTTTGCCATCTCAAATAACAAGATTAGGGGTCCACAGATTGCCCACACAGTATGACCGTATGCTAAGTCCTTTTAGCAGCACCAACATTAGGTCAGGCAGGTATTGGATAATTAATATCTTTCTCACTGTGGATAGATCTTCAACCAGACAAGGAACACACCTAGATATTTTCCCAGCCAGGTTTCCATCCACAGCTTTGGTTGGGCAAAGCTCAACACAACTTGACAGAGAACCTGAGACAAGTCTCCATTCCAGGGCTGCCACATGTGCACATAACATTAGTGAACAAGGATAATCTTTTTATATTTAATATTCATTTTATTTTAATTTAAGCTTAACTAAATCTCCACTTAATGTTTTATATGAATATTGTCATTTCGTTTAGTGAATTAATCTCAAAATGTCTAAAAGTCTCCATCTCAGTCTGTTGAAAAAAAAATTTGAGCTTGGTGGATCAGTTTTTTCATATTTGATCATAACCAATAACATTAAATGCCTAAACACAGCATATGAAATACAACTTGACAGCCAGTGCTCTATACTCACAACTATAATTCTGATCTGACATGGTAGTGCTTGACAGTCTCTTTTCATTGCAAAGATGAGTACTTAATGTCCTGCATGCTCACTAGACTTTAAATGACATCTTCTAAAACTTATTTTTCAATGTACATATAGCCTAAGAGCACTGCAGCTAAAGTGACTGACTCGTGTGAAACAGCAGATATGCAATTACACTTATAATGTTCAAAACCACAGAAAATCAATAAGAAAAGAAGCTAGACGAGGTCCTTGAACATTCATTGGCATATATACAGTACTGTCACACACAACATTTTTTGCTTTATTGGTGTTTGACAAATGTCAACTTTTCAGATTAGATATTTATAACATGAGCATCCAGATTGTGACCTCTTTAACCATAAAGTTACATACAGGAAAAAAGTCTGATAACACTTCCTGAAATGTGATGGGGTGTTGCTTTGGGACACACATATTATGTCACTGCTTTTGTGTAGATCACATTTCCACTTAATTGGAAACAATTAAAACATTTCCTGTAAATGTATTCAATGGTAACAATAACTATTTATATTAAAGAACAAAACATTCTACTTGCAACTTTTTTTTTTCACAAGCCCACTAAAGTAATACCAAAATAATAAAATATGATATGATAAAAAGATAAATAATGTTCCATGGATAAAAAAATAGATCATAATCAAATATGTTAAAACTTTCCCACAAATAATTGGTAATATATACCAATTAGTGGGGGGGAACTGAGTTGATATGGAGGGCCACAAGTGCGGCCTTTGGCATCACTAAAGGGCCGCACATAGCATTTTCAAACTGTACTGACTAGCATTTTTCAATTTAAACAATTACAGCAGGCATAGCTATAACATATTATGTTTCATTTTTTAAATAACAAAATTTATTTTAAATGATACTACAATTTGGCAGGCAGGTGAGTTCCTATGCCCTATGCATTAATAGTTCGGTTTCTGGGGCCTCAAGTGGAAGAATGAGGGGGGCTGCCAAAGAACACCCAAAGGGCACCTGCGATCTATACAATTAACTTTAAAAACAAACAAATCTGTAAGGGGACACATTATAAAAACAACAACAATGAACTATTGTATAAGTGTGCACCCCCTTAAACTTGTACCTTGTTCAAGCCCACTAGAGCATCTCGTCTTTCTTGGTAAATGTTTATTAGTATGGCCCATCTTTACTTAGTAATGTTTGCCCACTCTTTCCCAAAAAAGAAAACCAGAAAGTATGATACTGCCACCGCCATGCTTCAGTGTTGGGATATTGCTCTTTTGATTATGCACAGTGTTATAATGGCTATGGGGTAGGGTTGCAAGATGGAAGCCTTTCTTACAAAGAAAAGTATCTATCTTTATTAGAAGACAATGTCAAAAATTCTTTCTGGCACATAAAAGCTTTACTTCTGTTATTGCGGTGACATATCCCTGTAGGAAAGTGTAATCACAGAATTATAAATGATAAGAGAGAGCACTTGCATTCTCATTGTAAATTATGATCCGTAAGATATAAAATGGGTGCTAGCACTTGCAGCCACTCAGCAATCACTTGACTTTGGTAACCTAAAAAATATAATACGTACTTGAATTAGATTAGGGGATGAATTAGAGTTTAGATGGTTACACAAGTTACCTTACAATGTGACATGTTTCTGCTCATTACTTTAAATGCATACAACACGTATAGCCAGGGGTGCACATAAGTGGTACACTGGTACTCTTAGGGGCCAAAAACTAGCTAGGCGTACCTGCGTTATTATTACAAAGCTCATATGTGTACTAACGACTTTGAGGCACTCTGTGTCTGGGTGGCCGCAGCTAAATACTAAATGTATACAATTAATTTCAATCGGAAACATGAATAACTATGAAAGGTTGCAGTTAGGGGTGGGAATGTAAATTAATAATCCCAAAAAAAAGATTGGACTTCTAAGGGTGTTGAAGGTCTGGGGGATGAAAGTCAGAGTAGGCATATGTAAGGGTAAAATCTGACAAGAGAAAAGCACTGTGTGACAGCTGGAATATGACTATGAGAGGTTGACATTTGGACTGCAGGTAGTCTCTGGGGTTAGTTATTAACCCATGAAATGTAAAGCTAGCCATACATGTTCCGATTCCATGGCTGATCGATCACCCATCCGATTGATTCCGCGATGCCAGAGGGAATCGGATGTCCGATCGATCGCCCATTTAAGGCTGTCCCTACCACCTTGGGCCATCGATTCCTGGACGATTCCGTGCCCGATCGATCACTTCACACATGGCAACTCCCCCTGATGTGTGCTGAATCGGATCAGAAAGACCAACATGTTGGTTCTCTGGCAGATCCGATTCTGGGCCCCCGATCGATCGGACGTGATCGATCGGGCAAGGTGGGCTTCACGCGATTCTGGGAAGATCGATTAGCGTGCACGCGCCCGGAATCGATCGTCCCGGAATCCCTTGGGAATCGGACCCGTGTATGGGGACCTTTAGGGTGTCACTACTGAGGTGTGAGATCTGGGGGTTCAAACATGTTGTACTGTGGGAGTTACATTTGACCCAAAGCCAGCTAGTGGCCTGTGGATCGAGACAGCTAATCGGAATATAATTAAGGAATAGTGAGGTCCATCTGCAGCAGAAACTACCATGAAGGAGGCTGACGCAGAGGACAGTGAGGGAGACCACATACATATGGGGTAAGTACCAAACACCATCTCCTGGTACTCATCTGAGGAGCTCACTAAAAAAGTTATGTGCACCCCTGCATATAGCCATATAGGAATGCTGTTGCTTTGGAACAATAGTAATCTATTCTTATCTTCTATCTTCAAGTAGTAAACATTAATGATAATTATCTGTTCTATAATGTTGGAGAAGTTTCTATACTTTAATGTCTATTTACACTGAATTCACTTTAAATAGCAACACATACCGTATACATGGAAAGATATAGATATTTCTATCAACCTTTATAAACAATGCAATGGCAAAAATAAATAGTTTGATGGGTCATCATTCTTTCTCTGAATTTAGCATTTTGTCGATTTTCTCATGTGAAGGGCATACGGAATTAAGTGTAAGAATTTTCCAACCCTGGGAATGATTTGAATAATTCTGTATGCATTTCTATTGTGAGTTCAGCTCTTGAACTTACAATGACCCATTCAAAGTCCTCAAATACAGTTCCATAATTATGATGAACTGCTATGCCATTGTACTGAAAGCTTCCTGTAAATGTGCTGCATGAGCAATTACCTACATAACATCATCTTGAAAGGTACTCCTCGTCACAAAATAATCTTTTAATAATCACAAGAAACGATCAATACTTTTTTATAATTCAGTACTTTAATGGTATTGCTTTGTGGATAGGAAAATTCTTTCACAGTGATACATATACATGATTCATAAATAAATATGGTACACAAAATACAACTTCCTATTGTTTTTTGTTAAGTGAATTTGTTATTTATAAATATTTTTTTTATATGGAAAGAAAAAAGAGTATCTATACCACTCTAAATTGCTAAAGCCTCTCACACATATTTAGATTTTTTATCGATCTCCCAGCAGATCGTCAGCACATGATGACATCATCACGCACGGCCGGTCATGCCGAGAATCGCCTGTGAACCCTTTGTGTGGCGAAATTTAAGTAAGCAGATCAATCTAAACATTACGGACATGCAGATCAATCGCCGTGAGCATGCATGGTGTTTGATCTGCGCCAAAATCAGCTGCAAATCAAAGTGTGTATGGGGGGCTTTACTTTTAATATTTAGAAGGTAACAGGCAAAGTATGTTCAGCTAATGTCCCACCTAATTGTCAATCACTCTTCCCACTTATAATCAGTTTCCATTCAGAACATAATCAGTGTTGCCACTTGTCTTTGTCAATGAAGAGCTAACCACATTTCACTCTTATTTACTTGAGCTGATTTTTGAAAATCATGTCTGAAGTGTCATTCAGCAATTGCTTTCCTGGAACCCATTTTACCTTACAACATATGCACTGATATCTTGAATTTGACTTTGTCAGTCATTGATGCCCCTTGCCACTATCATACTTGACACTTATACTTGCCTGTCAACCAACATAAGCTCTTGTCAAGGAGAAGGCACTATTACATTTCAAATGACATGAGATTCGGAAACAATCAGTTTTTGAGGCAACCTATTTTTTGGAGGTAAAAATACATAAATGTAGGTCAAATGTCTAAAATTGTCTTGTCATGTACCAAACCAAATATGTCTTTAATTGTCATAAACCTTTACAGATTACAAGATTACAAAAAAACTGTGTGTCTATGTTGAGGGGGACTTCAGGAAAAGTTGAGTATAGCAAGGATTAATTAACACTGGTTACAACATATTCTGGTTTAGTTAAAGGTCGTGCAATAGCCTTCACATACAGTAGTATAATAGTACACAGCACAATCAAGCCTTCTTAAAACAGAAGGTATTTACAGGGCCCAATCCAGCACAAATCCCAAAACTTTAGGTGGAAGCCCTCGTTTTGGGACAGTGGGCGGAGCCATGCAAATTATTCCTTTTCGCCCCATCAGCCAGATGCACATCCAGAAACCGCTGGTGTACAGTGCAAATATAGCCTATTTGGTACAGAGCCATTTATTCCAAACTGCATACAGCTGTTTCAGGCTCCTTGGCCATCATCAGTGCAGTGCATGGAAACAATGGCTCTATGGTGTGGGGCTTGGAAGCCGAACAAAGAGAAGTACCCATGAAGGTTATGGTGAGAAGGGATGAAAGGAATCAAAAAGCCCTCAACTCGAGCAGTGCATAGCACAATCAAGCCTTCTTAAAGAAGGCTTGATTGTGCTATGCACTGCTCGAGTTGAGGGCTTTTTGATTCCTTTCATCCCTTCTCACCATAACCTTCACGGGTACCTCTCTTTATAATAGTACACATAATAGTACACTGATTGTATGCATCAAAAACATTTATAGTAGTAGCCCTGCAACTGATTATTCACTTGGCTTAGTGAATAGAAGCCACTTTGCAACCAATAGCCAATCATGTGCAAGTAAATATAAAAAAAAAACAACATAAAAACATCAATTTATTCCCTAGGTTATAGCTAAAACCATATTTTCGTTTAAAGCCACCTGTATGCAGTTTTTACAATGGTCTGGGTAGTCTGCATACAGCTGTCAATTACCCCAAACCACTCCCCATTCTATCTCAACGGTCAGTTGGGAGTGGTAAAGCGGCATCTATTTTTTAGAGCCTTATTTTAAACAACCTTAAGTCTTATATGTAAAGTTAGGCCCCTAAATATTGGGACAGACAGCTTTTTTTTTCTAATTTTGTTTCTGTACATTACTAAAATGAATTTGTTATGAAACGACTCATATGCAGTTGAACTGCAGACCTCCAGGTTTTATTCATTGGGTTGAAAAAGATTGGACAGAAATGTAAAGAACTTAAGCCTATTTTTTAACCTAATCACTTAATGCGGATCTCAAAAGAATTGGACAAAAAAATTTGTTAATTTGTAATACTTGATGCCTGATGTCTTGAACACATGGGCATCACCATATACCTGGTGTCCTCCTTTTAAATGCTTTGTTAGGCTTTTACTAGAAGAGCTTTCAGTTGCTGTTTGTTTTCTTGTGAGCCTTTCTGTCTTTTAGTTTAGTCTTCAACTAATAAAATGAATGCTCAATGGGGTTCAGATCAGGTGACAGACTTGGCCATTTAAACAATTTCCCCTTCTCCGCTCTCCGCTAATAAACTCCTGGGGTGCTTCGTCTGTATGACACCTCCCACTTATTGTGACGGCATTTAGCTGGATTTGAGCTGATAGTATGCCTCTGAATTCATTCTGCTGCTTCTGTCCTGTGTCACACCCTTGATAAACACTTGAGTTCCAGTGCCACTGGCAGCCATGCACCCCCAAGCCATCACACTTCCTCCACAATGTTTTATAGATAGTGTTTGGTTTGGTGTTTGGATCATGAGCTGTTAAATGTTTTTAATGCTTTTATAACTTTTTCAGTTTTTCTGTATTCTATATTTCTCTATATTCTATAAGAGTCCAGATAGTAGTGATGGCCGAAACGTTTGCCCGGCGGACAGTTCATGGCGAACAAAGCATGTTTGCAGTTTGCAATGCCGTTGAGAATTATGGGTGTTCGACCCACCCCCTATACCTTTACATGGAGACAAAGTGTGACCCCTCACCCTATAGTCAGGTGGGACAGTACAGCCAATAACACATTTTCCCTTCTAGAGGGCACCCCCCCCCCCTTTTAAAAGAAGCAGCCCTGTGGCCATTTTACATTTATCTTGTGTCTCCAGTACTAGATAGATTGGGAGAGCTGCTGCTGATTGAGGGTAATAGTTTAGTTCACTTACAATGGATGCCTATATTCCCCCTAGTTACAGGATATTTGAGTTATTGTTTAGGGGATCACATGTTCGCCTATGTATACTAATTTAGGGCATTAGGTACCATGAGTTAAACATTGCATAATGGATTCTAAACACTTGCACATTAATGCACACAATAATAAAATGTAAGATGTCAGCGGCAGGGACAAAGTGCCTGCGTCAGGTATCTTTCATAAATGATATGCAAACTGGAAAAACACCAAGCACACTGTGATTACATACAATATTGATTCACAAAATCAAGTGTCAGCATCAGCGGTTATTAGAGCAAAAAAGGATGCTGATGCAGTACTCTCATCAAGTTTGATTACTACTGAAAAATTATATTGACAATGACAAGTAAAAATGTAAATAACAAGGTTGCCAGTGTAGAAGTTTATGCAATATTGTTAATTTACTAAAGGATTAGTGAAATTGTATCTGGCAAAAGGAAGCATCCCTTTAGAGTGCACACAGTGATTTTTTCTTTGTAATACCCAGTCATAGATACAGAGAGATAACTGTGAAACAATTAGTAATTACCTGGATAAAATAAGTTAACACTTCATTTGCTTTCTAGCCTAGTAAAGCAATCCAAATGAACATTCTAAAGCACCAGATTTTAAGGTATTGAAAATGTTTGGTTTATTGATGCAACAATGCAGAAAGTCTGGAGTTAAAGTGGTTCCCTTTATTGGCTAGCTGGAGTTTATTAAACTTTCACCATATTAAGTGATGCTAATTAGTGATGAGCGGCATAGGCAACATTCGTATTTGCGGCATGCCGCGAATTTTTGGGAAAACATTCGGAAAATATTCGCATTCGGCAATATTCTTCTTATTGCGAATATCGACAGTTTTATGCGAATTTCGCGAATTTTATATATTCGCGAATATATGTTTAACTTGCATTGAGGGGCATGTTGAAAAAAAAAATTGCGAATTTTGGACGCCATCTAAGTGATTTTCGCGAATTTTCTAAAGTGCCGATT
The DNA here is from genome assembly GCA_036250615.1 of Ptychadena robeensis. Lineage (NCBI taxonomy): Eukaryota > Metazoa > Chordata > Amphibia > Anura > Ptychadenidae > Ptychadena > Ptychadena robeensis. The sequence continues at coordinate 52,013,093 of CM070032.1, forward strand.
TTCGCAATATTCCGAATATTCGTATCACCCCAATATTGGATTTAAAAACTGTTGATGGTCGCAGGGAGTGTTGCTAAGCTCTTGTTGCAGCCTTCCCATTTGTCCACTTGCATTGAGAGGCGTGTGTAATGGAAAAAAAATACAGAATATCCGGAATTGCGAATATTCGGCAATATATTCACCATCTTCGCGAATTTCCGAATTGCCGATATTCGCGATTAATATTCGGAATCCGAATATTCGTGATTATCACTAATGCTAATACATTACAGCACACTTCTTAAACACCACCGGTAAGGGGGTCCACATTACCTATTTCTATTACAATATTTTTTATTGAGATTTTAAAGACATAATTATAGGTAGATAATACCATAAGAAATAAGTCAGTTGAGTGGTATAGGAATAACAGAACATGAACACATCCAGCAGAAGCCATCAAACAGCATTGAAGTTACATAATGTGACACTAATTGGATTAGCAACAGATATCATAATCACATAAAAATGCCTTCTAATGTATATGCTTGTTTGGAAAGCAAATATGCATATTCAAACCATAGTAAAACTAGAGTAGGGCACATCATCTAAAAGGAGGAAAGATATCAAAGAGGCACAAAATTTAATAAAACCGTATACACAGGAGAAGGTAAAAGAAAGGAAATAATTGAAGAAATAAAATGAGTCAGCATGGAAGAACAAAGGGACACTTGCCCTATTCATTTATTCTGAAGCATTAAAATTATGGATTCACCTTTAACCCTCTGAGCGTTTGCCACGTGGCACGGTCTTTTCATAACCGTGCCACGGGCAATCGCGGCGGAGCACAATATGCTCCGCCGTGATTTCCTGCTCAGCTGGAGGTCATTAACATAAGCCCGGCGTCACTGGAGACGCCGCACTTATGCTGAAGAAAAGCGACGCCCCTCCAGTTTGACGGAGGTCTGGTGACGCGATCGGGGGCGGACCCGGAAGCATCGGCATACATGCCGGTGCTCCCAACCGCCGTAGGAAGACGGCGATACCTAAAGCGCGGCTCTAGTTAACTGGGGCTGAGTTTCATGACACAACATAGTGTCTGAATAAGTTGTGTATACTCAATGTTTCCAACTAAGGCCAACAATGCAGCTAAGTCTGAGTCAGTGACATGTCCATAGCACCACTGGTTTTCACACTATTCAGGGGTTGTTTTGGGGTGTTTAGGGCACAGTATTCGTCATGCTGGCATTACCATGCCCTATTATTTTAAATGAAAGAACAGCATAATGTAGGCTTAGCCTAACTCTTCACACAAAAGATAGTCAACACTGTTTTAGTAAAAAAAACATACAGCCGTCACTCACAAGCTCCCAGCCAAGTTTTTGCTGCAAATCAGCATTAAGAACAACAAAAAGCTTTTGGTATTGATGAAAGTTGAAGGTGACATCATATCTGGTATTGCAAGAGCAAAGGTAGCCATACACGGTTCAAATTGCAACAAATCAATCATCAATTCAATCGAAGTGTTCAACCATTTAATCGTATTTCGATTGTAATTGAATTGAATGACACACCACATTGAGTGTTCGATCTTAAACATTTCCATTACTGCAACAGCAGCCTCAAGATAACCTAACCTATGCATAGTAATCATAGTGGTCTGACTACAGTCAAAGTGGGAACTGAATGGATCTGGGTTTATTACTTATTATGTAGTAGTATGCGGTAGTATGAAGTCTCTATGCAGTCTCCGCTGCATCATACTTTCACTATGATCAAATTCATACACACTACCTATTATGACAACTTTTTTTTCATGGGTGAACATTTCCATTACTGCAACAGCAGCCTCAAAATAACCTAACCTATGCATAGTAATCATGGTGGTCTGACTACAGTCAAAATGGCGACTGAAGAGGGCGGGGCATTCAAATTTGGCAGGCTTGCATATTATTGGTACGCACCATGGTACATTTAGTATGATCACATTGAAACAAAATGCTACTTATGTCCAAATGGGGGTTTCCTGCAGAAAACTATTTAAATTACTGCAAATTGGTTTATATGACCTATAGCTTATATCCTGTCATGTTAAAAACCAAAAAAATTCTATATATATAGCATACATACAAACATCCTACTCTCCTGACCAGTAGATAGAAAGCCCTCCCCCGGATGTAACAGTATGCCAACAGATTCAATCAAATTTCGATCGAGCAAATTGAAAATTTAAATTGAATTGAAACTAACATTAAATGTGGACATGCTTAAATTTTCAATCAACCGACTTAAATAACCGGTCGAATAAAATCAATTGAATAGTCGATTGAACCGTGTATGGCTATCTTAACTCTCAGTAAAAGTGATTCTTAGTAATCTGCAGTCTTTTCATACCATGTCAACTCAAAACTCTTTGGACAATGTATTGTAATTCAAAGTCTGAGGAGTGCTGCTCTGTGTTGAAAAAAAATGTCTAAAGGGACAGGATGTTATGGAGATATTTAAATTGGCAAGCAAAAAGCCCATTAATGCAAACTATATGCATTAAATATATTGGCACCTCATGTGTACATATTTCCACCCTGGCTCTACTATGTGTTTCTTTCCTGCCACCTTTGGACAAGGCTTCACAATCTTTCATAAGCTTACTTAACCCAGCATATCAGTAAAATTTCAGTAGGATTTATGGATAAAGAATTTTTACTATGTTGCTAGCAAACCTCATGTGTTCTTATCTATTCTATATACTGTAACTAAATGCTGTTTCTACTTGGTTTATTTTAAAATGAAGAAAACAAAAACATACAAGTATCCACCATTCCTTAAATGCCTTTAAATTGAAGGAGCAGGTAGAAAGGTAGGGTTGTAGCTGCAAAATACTTGAGCTTCACCATGGGAAATGTTGGTTAAGGTAATTCACGCTTTGTAATTGAAACATTTCTACCCACTGCAGTAAGTAACTGCTTAAAGGTCCCATAATTATGTATTAATGCAAAACGTATTCCTTGTAGAAACACTGGAAATGTATTGCCTATTCCACATCCAAATGTTATTTCTCAGGGACTATGTGAATCTACAATATCTCATTTATAAATGAAATCATTTTATGTAGATCAAATGTTTCTATACTGGGGAAACCAATATCTCCTTACATTTATAAATCTTTCATAAACTCTCCTGTTTTATTTTAGATTTTTATCGCATAAGCTTTTCCAGGCCATGGAGAAATGTGTAGGGGGAATTATGCATGTTACTGCCAAAATGAACCTGTATTTTGCCTCCAACCAGTTGACATTTCGACTCCCCTGCTTCAAATACTGACCCTTGTTTTACTGAAAGATCTTCATATGTTTAAAACAAATTAAGTTTTACAAGTAAGAGAGGCCTAGGCTCCTAAAACTGCAACAGTTTTTTGGCATATTTACTTATCATAATGTTAGTCACCTTATGGAACTATGGCCCACTGTGTATGTAATAGGGAAAGCAATTTCTTTCTTTTTTTAACAACATTGTTATTGTTTTTTTTGCGACATACAATAAAGAAAGTCAGCGAGACAGTACTCGCATGTGTATATCATAAACATAGCAAATAACAAAAGAAAACAGTTGGAATACATACTGTATAAATTGGCCATCAACCGGACAGCTCATTCAATCAGCATAACAAATTAAACCGAAACAAACATGGTAGAGAGTCATACAAATACGTGAATATACAAGGAGCACATACTCGGGACATTAACTTCAGGGCCATTTTTGCAAGTGGAAGTTAGCGGTTTCAGGGGCAGGGTCTTAGCAATCTGTGACGTGGAGGATTTTTTGAATGATCGTACTTTCCGTTGGTGTAAGCACCTTGGTTATGTAGGGCCTCCACCGCTTATAGCAGGCGAGTTTGCATTTAACATTACCCTTGGGTATACCTTTAAGTTCCGTATGGAGCAGATCCTGCAGTTGTGATTGGACTAGTGTCAAGTGGGGGGGGATCCCCATCTATCCATGAATGCATAATCGCCCTCCTGGCCGACAAAAGGGTGAGGTGGACCCAGACCCGGTCCCTACGCAAAATAGGGCTGATTTCGGCTGAAATATAGCTGAATAGTGAAAGTCTGGGGTCTAATGGAAGTTGGATAGACAATGTTTCATTAATGAAAGAGAATACCGAGCGCCAGAATTTGGCCAACAGAGGACAACTCCATAAACAGTGTGTCAGTGACGGCTCCTCAGTGGTACACTTCGGGCAAAAAGGTGCCTCAGTGGTTCTGGTACAGAGTCTATAGGCCCTATGCATAATTTTAAATTGAGTTTCGCGCCAAGTTTCCGCTACAATACATTTTCGTACCGACTGATAACCCAAATTAATCTGGGCCACAATATCTTCGTGGGGAAAATCTTTGCCCCAGTTCTGAACGCTAGACACCTCCAGGGACTTGAGAAAGTTAGTTCTAATATTCGCACACAGAGTAGACAGCCCATGATCCACATTCGACATAATATTGTCAGTGAGAAAGGATCGTTCCCGTGGGAGTGTCTTAACATAGCAAGAAATCTGATGATAACACAGGGGATGAGAGGCAGCGGGTGGTATAAGGAACTTTTCGCTGATACACGACCATGGTAGTATATCACCAGTTTTGGGGTCTAGTAAATCCTTGATCAGGCTTAACTGTTGCTCGCTCCACACCCGGTAAGTGGCCTGATGGGTGCCCGCTACAAACATCGTGTTGCCCCCTATCGGTAAATATTTGGATGCCGTGGTCGGCAGGTGGAGGGTTTTCCGGATTTCCCGAAACACCAGCACCGTGTCGCGTACCAGAATATTCTGTTTTAAATCAGTAGGGAGTCTGACTATCGGGCAATGCAACAATCCTGGCAACGACCATGGGTAGACCATTGCCGATTCCATGTGGAAGTTGGAGTATTGGGAGGATTTCTTGAGCCAATCGCAGGCATGTCGGAAAAGACTGGCCAGGTTGTATACCCAAACATTGGGTAGCCCCGCCCCTCCCTCCCTCTTAGGCAAATACAACGTTTTAAGTGCAATACGAGCCCTTTTGCCCTGACAAAGAAAATGGGTGAGAGCTTTGTTGAGTAAGGAGACATCCTTGTGTTTCAAGGGGAGGGGTATAGTTTGTAACGGATATAATAATTGGGCAAAGCGGATCATCTTGAATAAATGGATCCTGCCAAACAAGGATAATGGCAAATTTTGCCATGTGTGAAGTTTGTTGATAACCTTCGCCAGTACTGGTACAAAATTTAGTTGATAAATTGATGCAGGTGATTTCCCTATTTTAATGCCCAAGTAGGTGATATGGCATGTCAGCTACCGCAAAGGCCGTGGTGGCCAGCCATGGTCTGCAGGGCACCGAGGTAAGTAATAGCAGCTCACTCTTTGCATCATTAATTTTAAAACCAGCATGACCCCCAAATGTTTTTTATGAGAGACGTGTAAATTGGCATGTCATGCCCTGGAAGGGATGAAAATAGCAGGAGGTCGTCTGCGAAAAATGCAGAGCGCAGCTAGTGGGTACAGAAGGGTATACCATTGATATCAGGATGAGACTCTAGTAGGCGGGTTAAGGGTTCCAGGGCCATATTAAATAGAAAGCAATTCTTAAAAGAAGGCACAAGGACAGAAAAAGTTATAACTATCCCATTATATTAAAAATTATGCAAATAAAAATATATGATGGATTTCAGTTGAAACACAACCTCAGCAAATCTATTGTATCAATCATCTCTATAAATTTCTTGGTATGCAATATTAAAAAACCTAAAGCAAAAGGGCTTTTGTTTTGGCGAGGGGAGATTCTTAGTAAGGGGTTACATGCGGGATCTCTCATATAAATCTGTGTCTACTTTAGGTTGCTTCAATACCTAATTTCACCAATAATGTGAAAATGAGGGTAAATCAAATTTTTTCCAACAATATGGAAATATAGAGAAACTCTTGCAAAGAATGCAGTTATTCTGTGGCTTTATGTTGAATCTACAGAAAAGTAAATGAAGGGAAATATCAGCAGTTTTAACTCTAGCATTCTTTATATAGAAAATAAATAAAGTGTAGGCTTTATTTGTATGCGGCACCGTTTTTATACACAACATTCTGCAGCCTGAAACCCTAATGGCTTCAGCTGATAGCCTCAGGTGTTGTGCAGAAAAAGCCATGCTAAAAAGGCTTTTCAATAGAAGTATCAAAAGGAAATAAAAAAGTAGAGCAAAGTGATATTTATCGATGTTTACAAGATTCCAATATATAGATCTTGCATCTTTCTTGTGGCTAGAAATAATGCCAGAACAAACCCATTTGTTAAAGACATGTATGATATTTTTATTGGCGCATATCTAGTTGTGTTTGTTCTATTTCTGTATAGATTGTAGTGAAATTGTTTCTGGAATGTCAAAATATTTTTTAGATCACAAGTTTGAATCTTCATGTTTCAGTTTGTGGTAATGTATTCCCACCAGATTGTGCAAAAGGTTAGATGTGCTTCCAGCAAAATACAAACCAGTTTCAGTACAGATATCTAAAGTTGAAGCGAACAGCACAAATTCCTGTTTGTGTACTTTTCCATTTACATCACAGCTCTAAAAATGCAGTAAACATCAGAAAATACATTGTACCAAACATACAGTTTTTAATAAGTTCAGAAAGAGGCAGTGACAGTATAACAATAGTGGTGCAAAGTAAGGGTGGACAAATCTTTGGACTTGGGATGGCATGTGTTTGATTACTATGATCTTATCGATAGGCGCATCTGAGGTGAAACTCTTCCAAGGTTTGGGAGACACTCTGTTGGCGACCCTATTCCAAGGGGTCCAATTTGCAATAATTAATGACCAAGAAATAACCTAAGGAATACAGGTAATTACACATGTCCCAATAGATCATGGTTATATGAGCCTGAGTAACCCCCCTTGACTAATAAACTACATTTCTATGCCTCTACCCTTCATAGGAATACTGTCAGGGACTTGGTGAGCAACAATTTTTCACCCCTGACCTCCTTATAACTACAAACAAATAAATATCACCTGTCAGATCTACATCCAGGAGTTTCCTGTTAAAGTTGCATTCTCTATCCCGTCTATGCCCTCTGCGATCAGCTATTGTCACTGTTTGGTCTCCATGATTCCCGCCTGCGTGCATCATTTGACCTGAACAAGGCTGGTGCAGTGCTAAGTGGGCTGAGCTCCAGGACTGGTTTTAAAGTGAATAAGCGGGCTAGACGTTTGTAGTTACTGATAATTTATTGAGCACTGACATTATGATTATAATATTATATCTGAGCAATTGGTATATTTGCATTCTACTTGAAAAAAATCCCATAAATGGGAGGAAAAGTTTCCTTTTTTGTCTATTAAACAGGTTTTATTCTGGCACAGAAAGTCATACTTCACTATTTATATTGTTAAAAAGTCTTATTAATACATAGGACTAAATTGTTCATAATACATTATAAAATGTTTGTTAACGTTGATGTTCAGCCTGCTAATATTGATTTGCTTTGCTCCTTTTTATTGCTACATTTTTATCAATATAGCAATGATAACAAAACTCTCCTTGTTCTTATTACATACATTATTTTAGATAGTTTTACATCATTACCGTGAAAGAGCCATTTAAGTACTATACATGGTGGGCTGGTGGGCTGTATATGAATTACAGCTTCTAAATCCACATTGCAAATAACTGATTGGTTGCAATTTTAGTATGATCAGTTAATCAGTTACAGAGTGCTTATTACTGTGTATGGCGGTTGGAAAAATCAGTGGGCAACCATGGGCTCAGATACAACCCACAGTTGCAATACGAGAGGATAAAACAGATGACCCACTGCAAAAGGACAAAAGCTCATGTGGAGGCGCCCGTTATACAAAAATTTCTTTATTTGCTTGGTACATCAATGCTTGCACACGGCGTTTCATGGCTCACTAGGCCACTTCTTGAGGATATGAGGGATGGATCTTTAGTGCTGGAGCCTGGAGGAGCTGCAGTAAGAGCCACCCTTGTTGCAATCCACAGTTGCAATTCCTGGTTGGTAGTAAGTACTGAACATTCTGCTCCTAACCGACCATGTGCATAAGTCCTTAAGGGGTAAATCTGATATTCTGTTTGAAATCAGATGAAGCTTTTTTTTTACTGCTTTTTCATACTTTTTATACAGTGCTGCATTTATTTTATTTATTTAAAACTTAGATTATTCATTATATTTTTGATAGCGTAAATGAAGACATGTTGTGACTGGTTTCTCTTAGGTGTGTAACTGTAGTGAGAAAAATTACACAGAATAATATTTTTAACATATTTACAAATTACTGTCATAACACCTTTGACATAAAGAAACAAGAACAGGATACAAAATTCCTGCTTGTAAATCTATCTGATTACATTTTACATTTTCTTTTTGTTGTAACCCTCATTTCTGAGAACATGCTGTGGGAAAATGCTGTCATGCAAGAAAAAAAGCCCTGATCTCATTATTGTCACCTCTATTAAGCTTGTTTACTTATTCAGCAAGTGTAAATTGTTGAGTTAGAGCTAATACATTTTAATAAACAGTATATAATTTAAGGTCTTCTCTGTTTCAGCAGATCATCTTATCTGTCTAACATAAACAGAACATTCAGTAAGGCACAAGACGCTATTTTGCAATTCAATAGTGCAATAAATATAAAAGATTTTCCCAATAGATGCATATAGCTTCTAGTTTAAGTTGAAAACAGTATGCTACTTTATATATAAAAACTACAAATTGTTAGCACATTTAATAACATGGCAGTATATAGAATATCAGTAAAAGAACGAATGGTTTCAGTAAAGAGGACAGGTAAACAAACCCTCCATCAAGCTCAAGAGGTAAGAGATTATTTTTGTAACTATATATATTTCTTTTTTGGATGTTTTAGTGCATGGGTTTCTTGAAAAAGTCCATCAAGGACAAAACGCCTCGAAACCAAATACCCAAGTATATGCACAATAAACGTGACCCACCAGTGGTGGTTGGTTTCTTTTTAACAAAATGGACTCGACAGGAGGGAACGGGGACTACTGGTTGTAGGAGGTCCTCTTTTCCCCCTGCATACATGTCTCTTTATAATGCCTGTATTTTTTATTGTATTTTACAAATATATATAAGAATTGTTCTGTATTACTTGTGAATAAATTGTACCCTTTCGGGCGTAAAAAACATAAATTTTCTGGCAAAAATTTTGTTTAGCATAGGTAAGAACCTCAAAAACCCCTTTATCTTCTCATATACTGCCAGGATATGAAATCATTTTTTCTTCCTATATTTAACAGATATTTTTAGTAGATAAGACCATATTTATATTTCCTAGCCCCTTGAGCCAATTATTTTATGCTACCCTCTTTCCCTTTCTATTGACTGGCTAAATTTATTCTCACCCTTCTTTTACTCATAGAACCAGACATTTAGAAGATTATGGCCACCCTACTCATTGGGTATACAGGCTCAGAGTGTGAACTCTGAAATATTCAACCAATAAACAATGCAGAATGTGCAAGGTCTACTATAAGACTTCTATTACTACTATAAGATACTACTAATACTATAAGATTTCTATAGTTTTAACACCATAGGTTATGGTCTATTTACAAATCCAGTGTTGTTAATATTCACTAACAAAAGTGTGCCTATTTAAACATAGGGCAGCAAATAAACTGTCAGGTTAATGGAGCAAAAGAGCAGGCAGGGAAGTTGACACATAATTGATAAAGAGGTTTAAGTAAATACTGAAATGTACAATGAGAATCATGAGAGCTAGACATTAGACGTAGGAGAAAAATGACAGTAGAGTAACGGCTGGAGAGTAGACAGGGATAATTTGAGGAGGTGACAAACGGCTTGAGAATGATTGGAAAGAGACTACAGAGCAGACAAGTAAACGTCTTCCACAATGTACATAGATAGAGTTAATATGTAGTAATAGCCTAGTATCACGTGTACCTGTGTTTCAGGATAACCAACAGTTATTTTACCCAATCACCAGATTACAGCCATAAGAGAGGTTGGTGGACAGCTTCAGTACAACAAAGTATAGATTAAAAAACGTATTTCTCAGTAATTGGTTAAAATGTCTTTATGCATTTTATAATTTAATTTGTATATGAGCCTAGAGTGTATGTTTATACTGTGGCTTGCAGTTTAAAAATGGAAGGAGCTACATTTTATGCAGAATTGATTGTTATTAATTGTACTATCTACCTTAGATTTTAAAAGTCACAACAATAGTTTGCAACACATGTCATATGGTATAAATTTCACACAAAAATCCACTGATGTTTATTGGTATAACTTTAAAATGATCAATTTCACTTGTAAATTACAATATTTACAGCTCAAATATGTCCTGCATTGTTGCATATGAGTTTTATGATAAATCTCCATTAATAGACAAATATTAGTTTCACATA
>CM070032.1:52027400-52050148 GCA_036250615.1 Ptychadena robeensis
TCAATAATAAAATTATTCTTCAAAAATACCACTTGCCTAATAATTCTGCACTCCCTGTAGAGGTTACCCAAGAGAGTGGAAGTACTATTTCCACCAACTTAAGCCAGTCCGAGAAATCGGGTGGATCCCACTAAATCCACAATTATTGGTGTCAAGATTTCTACATGTTTCCCCCCGAGGCTTCCTCAGGAGTGGACAGCGGTGGATATACAGTCTTATGAAAAAAGACCACAAAAAAACATATCACTTTATAATATTGTAAAATTTAAAAGCAAACAGATACGTCAACATTGACATTACATCATATCTGCTCAACAACATATAAACAAGTTATGCACAAAGAATTTATATATATATATATATATATAAACGTCCCCTAGGGTGGTTCCCACATATATGGCTAGTGCTATTCACCCTCCCTTATCCCTCCTGGGAGTGGTCACCCACCAATAGGTTATAATTAATATGTATCTCCCTCTATACTAAGAGTTATTCCGTACTTAGTGCTTGGGAGGCAGTTCCTGACACCTCAGGAACTTGTTATTGTTAATGGTATAGTACCCATTTGTGAGATCACTCAGCGGGGACATGTGGCTTATTTTTGCCTTGACGTTGCACTTGTGGTTGTTGTGAGGCGTTGGGCTAGGGGGACCTCCTCTTCATGAGCATCCCATGGATACTCCCACCAGCAAAAGACGTACAGGGGCTGCAGTAGAGGAGGACATGAATATACATATACGACTAATGAGAGAAAGGATGACACAACAAAAGATTCCATTCATCCACACAGACATACTCACATGTTAGCTAGTCTAACATCCCCTCACATAGTCAATGGTCCTCACCCAACCTCACTTTTCCCTCTAAGGCCCCCTCCCTCTCCCCCCCCCATCCTGCCGCCCCCATATATACGAAGCACACGTACCTATAAACATCCTACCCCTCCTGTGCCTACATCACTCGTACATAGTGCATTCCCATCTCCATACCCACACCAACGTGATGGTGCCTATTCAGGAGGGGGAAGACAAGACCAACAATCCCAAAAATACTAACAAGTGATATTAAAACCCATGTGTAATCCATTAAACTGATGAAGGTAATCTAGTTTAGACTAAGATAGTACAAAACAAATAAATTACTTACTGAATTATGATCCCAGACCTCCCAGTGGGGGTAGAATCCCCTATTTTGGGTAGGTATGACTGGATCTGCTGCTCAATTTTGCTCAATAAAACCTAGAAGTAGAATTATTTTCAAATACATATCTAGAGTAACTGTTTAAAAAGCCATCCTGAATTATCATGGTTGGATATCACAGGTATTCTTCTTAGTCAGTTTCCTACCTTTGAATGATAAAAAATCTGTGCAGGTCAGAGGCATCTCCCAGGAGTGTGTATATCAAGTATATCAAACGTTTTGCTACTTAATATGGATGACCTAGACCACATATAATATAGATGACCCAACCTCTTTAGCCTTGTTGTGCTGCATACTGCATTGTTTACCAGCAATGCACACCCATTAGCACTAAAGCACGCATTGCACAGTACAGTACACACAACACATGAAAAAATGTGGGTTTAACACTCAAGTAGCACATAACCTAGCGCATGTGCTATGTTTTATGGAAGAAAATGGCTGTTTTGATAGGTTGCAGACCCCCTGATCAATACAATTTGCACAGAAATTATATTAATCCTGTATCTTCAGTGGCTTGCAAAAGTATATAAAGACCAATACAAAGTGGTGTACACGTGAGAAGTGGAAAGAAAATCATACATAATTCCAAACATTTTTTACAAATAAATAACTGCAAAGTGGGGTGTGCGTAATTATTCAGCCCCCTTTGGTCTTTTGGTCAGAGTGCAGTCAGTTGCCCATGGACATTGCCTGATGAGTGCTAATGACTAAATAGAGTGCACCTGTGTGTAATCTAATGTCAGTGCAAATACAGCTGCTCTGTGATGGTCTTAGAGGTTGTCTAAGAGAATATTGGGAGCAACAACACCATGAAGTCCAAAGAACACACCAGACAGGTCAGGGATAAAGTTATTGAGAAATGTAAAGCAGGCTTATGCTACAAAAAGATTTCCAAAGCCTTGAACATCCCACGGAGCACTGTTCAAGCGATCATTCAGAAATGGAAGGAGTACAACTGTAAACCTACCAAGACAAGGCCGTCCACCTAAACTCATAGGCCGAACAAGGAGAGCGCTGATCTGAAATGCAGTCAAGAGGCCCATGGTGACTCAAGAGGCCCCAGGTGGGGAAATCTGTCCATAGGACAACTATTAGTCGTGCAGTGCACAAAGTTTGCCTTTATGGAAGAGTGGCAAGAAGAAAGCCATTGTTAGCAGAAAAGCATAGGAAGTCCCGTTTGCAGTTTTCCACAATGTGGGGGACACAGCAAACATGTGGAAGAAGGTGCTCTGGTCAGATGAGACCAAAATGGAACTATTTGGCCAAAATGCAAAATGCATCCCCACTGTCAAATATGGTGGTGGCAGCATCATGCTCTGGGGGTACTTCTCTTCAGCAGGGACAGGGAAGCTGGTCAGAGTTGATGGAAAGATGGTTTGAGCCAAATACAGGGCAATCTGAGAAGAAAACCTCTTGGAGTCTGCAAAACTGACTGGGATGGAGGTTTACCTTCCAGCAGGACAATGACCATAAACATAAAGCCAGGGCAACAATGGAATGGTTTAATACAAAACATATCCATGTGTTAGAATGGCCTGGTCTAGATCTAATTCCAATTGAGAATCTGTGGCAAGATCTGAAAACTGCTGTTCACAAACGCTGTCCATCTAATCTGATTGAGCTGGAGCTGTTATTTATTTGTAATGTTTGGAATCATGCATGATTTTTGTTTCACTTCTCACATGTACACCACTTTGTATTGGTCTTTCACGTGGAATTCCAATAAAATTGATTCATGTTTGTGGCTGTAATGTGACAAAATGTGGGGCTGAATACTTGTGACATGTGACAAAATGTGGGGCTGAATACTTTTGCAAGCCACTGTATGTAGCACCGACAAATTACGCAGAGCTTTACAAAGCATATATAGTCATATCACTAACTATTTCTCAGGGGAGCTCACAATCTAATATCCCTACCATAATCATGTATATGTGAATAGCATTGGAGATTCTTTTGGAAGGCCAACTAATCAATCAGCATGTATTTGTGTAAATGTGGGAGAGAACCCACACAGACATGGCAAGAACATGCAAACTCCTTGCAGATTTGAACCTAGGACACTAGAACTGCATGGACAGCCATCATGCTGCTTTACAACATCCAACAGAAATATTTCTGTTGGATGTTGTTAGGGAAGTTTCTGTCAGCTGGGTGTAAATTGCCTGTGTATGAATTTATAATCAGTGAAACTACTGCAAGGAGAACACAATACTTTTTACACCATCACTTCTTGCTCTGAAGGTCCCTGTTTTGCCACTTTCCAGCATGGGTTGACATATTTCATGATTCCTAATTTTTAAACTAAAATTACTTCTAGAGAATGGTGGAGATATAACAATACTGTTTGTGTAGATATATTTTACTGCTCTCAGCATCAGGAAACTGAACAAAATAAATTATGTGTCCAATGCTGGAGTATAGTTCACACCTATCCATTTAGTCAAGAGACTTAATAAAATTAAGTTTTATGAAAGACACAACATTTGCAAACAGTTCTTTTGTTTTTTGCCAAAGGTAATGATAAAGTATGGCTAGCCTTAGAAAATACTGATCCAAACCTCATGAACCTAATGAATAGGCTAAGCTGGGTGTCTGGTAAGTGGTAACTACACTACTGTAGCACATTTACAACCATTAATATGAACTAATCATACCATCAAGAAGTCTATTTAAAAGATAGAACTGAACTTTTATCACACATTCTCTGATGGAGAATTACCCACTAACATTGAAGTTTTAAATTACGGAAGCAAAAATATTAAATTAAAAAAGTTGTTCTAATTTACAATGGTTTTGGTCTATGGTTACATAAAAAAAATCTTTTTTGAAAAATAATTTCTTCAAAAGAAAGTCAGAAAGTTTGGAGGTCAAGTGATACCCTTTATTGGGTAACTGAAGTCAATAAAGAAGCAAGCTTTTGGGATGTCTCAGATGCCTTCTTTAGTTAGATTGGGTGTTAATTGCCTGAGTATGAACGTATCACAAATAAGACTACATTAAACAAGAGGAGCCAGAATAAGTGATGAGACACCTGAATGTTTAATTTTTTTTAATAACTTCAGTTAGTCTATAAAAGTTATCACTTGAACTCCAAACTTTCTGTATTCATCTATGCCTAACATAGTACAGAAATAATTTTTTTTTTTTTAAAGAAAAAGGAAATGTGTGTATTGAAGGGTGAACACATGCTCCTTCCTCCTGCACACTGGGTGCAGTGTTGTGAACATTCATGTGAATGTGGAAAGTCACATCACTGCTACAAACATAAACAAAAAGCAGTGGATTTTGCAATGTAATCATAGAAGACCTTTAATAATGATGCTACAGAGGTTGATACAAGCTGTAATGCATTTCCAGTAAAGAAGGTGATTTTTCAATTGCAGGAAAGAAATACTACTTCTCTACTGCAAAAACAGATTTTTAAATTTCTTTTCACTTCACGCACCTATTAAACTGTATGATTTATATATGTATAGGATTAATTAACTCCCTTGTGCAGGTGTTTGATTATCCTAACCAGGCCAACTAAGATGGCCAAAAATCTGAATCACAAAAAGGCCACATAGGCTGACAAGATATTTCCAATAAACACACCATTTTTTTTATTCCTGGTGGCCATTTTCCAAATAAGCTACAAATATTTACATCTCTTCCAATACGTTTTTTAACATCACCAGCATGATGTCCAATGCTAACAAACATGTTGTGCTTGTGGTGGCTTTCAGTACTGGCAGATATTTGAGTCCCCAATGACAAAATAAAACATAAATGTAGTTTACTGTCATGATATCACTATGTCTGTCACATGACAGCTGAAGGCTTTAATGACAAAACAGCTTTCAATCTACATGTAAACTCTGCTATCTTCGGTAAGGGCTTGTTTCCATTATATGTCGGGGCCCCTACGTTAAGCGTATTAGCTTAGCAGTGGTCCCAACGTATCCCATAGACATTGCCTGCCGGCAGATGGTCTGTTTACACATCCACCGGTGTAAAGGCTGAACGTACTCGACTACGTTCAGCCTTACACCAGCGGATCGGCTCGGCGAAATGAAGTCTATCTGTTACGTTGGCATCTGTAGATCTACCTAAAGATATAATGGTAAAAATCCAATTTCAGTACAAAATATACATTACATTTATGCAGATCTTACTTTGTTTAACCTCAGAGAAACTCTGATTGCTAAAAGGTTAAAAGATCAGAAACCAAGGTCTCTTCATAAAAATTAAAAAACTGTAATGCATCACAGAGTTTGCCTCTGGAGCTTTGCTATCGACATCAGAACATTATTATTATTTCAAAGTGCTCAAAATCCAGAAATAATCATTTGATTTTTTTTCTTTGCTTAGGAAGATTACTTAATGAAATGTGCGTAGAACTGGATTTTGCATTAAAGCACATTATTAATGTCTGCATAAAGAACAAAATGTAATAGTTTAATGGCTACATTTAGATTGATGTACACATTTAGAAACCACAGCTGAATCCATTTCTTCATAAATAATACTGTATCCATATAATTGTATTCATATAGTAGATGTTGTTTTATAAAGATAAATTGCACAACAGAATTCATTTAAATTCAGCATTTTTCATAAAGTATTTAAAGTTACATTCTTAATTGAAAATAAAGTCTGAGATGCTTAAAACAAGCTCAGTTTACCTGCATAGTTCTTACAAAGTTGATGCCATTCCTTAAAACCAATACGACTAGCTTTTAACATGCAATGACAAATGCCACAGTCACATGTTTTAGTTTTTGTGATATCAATTTCTATCCAAGTAAGATGATGTGATGTGGCTCTGTTAAAATCTAGAAATACGTTGCTGACACCACTCTGCTACTACACTACTGATTAAACAACTTAGGAACAGCAGCACATTCAGTTCATCTATCTACTTGCTCTATTCTGCTCTGAGTCTGCTGTTTGGGCAACAAAAAAATAGCAGCTTGAGGTCATCCTTCTACTAACTTTGCAGTGGACCCACCATGCCACCAAACAAGCATAAACCAGGGTGCAGAGTCTAAGGAGCCCCCCGGTATTCACCAGAGCACCTCGCAAGGAGTGATGTAACTTTGCTGCGGGGAGCCCCCAGGTTGCGGTCCCTAGCTACACTTACTTGGCAGCAGCTGACAGTAGAATATCTAAAGCGTGGTATCAAGTCAGCAGGCAGAGACATAGTCAGACAGGCGGAAGTCAGGGCCAGCGGCAAATGGGGTAATCAAAGACAGTCCAGGGGTCAGTAACGATAAGGCAATATCAAGAAGGAGAACCTGTGAATCAGAGACATAAAGAACTCTTTGTTCAGGCAACTCCCTGTTGCCTCAGACTTCCTTATATGCAAAGGTCAGGTGGTCTGATTGGACAGGGCTTCAGGTGAGTGATAATAGGTATTAGCCAGAAGAGTAAGCAGGAGTACATCATGTGCCATCATCACTTCCTCCAGCAGAGGGAGCCGATCTCTGAATGGTCCTGGTCCTCTGAGGTTTGGGATGTGAAGTAGCCGAACTGGTGGATGGCACATCTGTGGTTACAGATCGCTGGGTGACACTGCAATCTGTGACAACTCTGCTCTTGTTCTACCATTCCATGACTGCATATTTGCAGTTCACATTCCACCCCCTCCCCCATAAATTCAAAGTACTGCTGTATAGTGGATTGCAAGGCATTTTTACCCAGTTAAATTCAAATACTTGAATTGTTTATATCTATCATGTATTTAACTATTGATTTGTGACTATAATGCTACAATATTGACTGTATTTTATACATTTATTAAGTTCTGTAGGCCAATAAACTCACATGGGGGGGCTTTCTAGAATCTTTCTTCTAAGGGTTCATTCAAATGTGCAGTTTTAGGGCAGCTATAACCTCATCAATTATTTGAGAGGTTACAAATTTGTTGGGAAGTCCCCATGTTGTGCCATAGTACAACCATCCAGCAAGCACAGTTCACAGGGGGTCAGAAGTGGTAAGCAAAAACAACCAATTTTCATTCGCATGTGAGTTCAGCCTAAGGTAAACAGATATTAAAAACAGATATTAAAAACATGCATGGTATAGATAAAATATTTTGCAGTTTGGAGTAATTACTTAAAATTTGCTAAAGACCATTAAAGGCAAATATTAAAATCAGCTGTGATTACTTTTGACACACAATAAACCAATATTTACATGGAGGTTTTCATGGATTTCACGCATTGCGATTGTTATATAACGATGGTTTTGGAACACATAATGTGATCAATTTACAACCAGTTGATTCCTTTCCTTAGCCTTGTACGCATGCTCCACAGTATGATCTATAACAAATGAATGAGCAATCAAATTACATTTACCAACATGTCCGATCACTTTACATTTTTTTTTTATTTGGATCACTTTTGGTCCATCCATTCAACTTAAAAGAACATATTTAAAAACTTTCATTTAAGTCGATTGAATGGAAAACTAGAACCGTGTACGGACACCTTTAGTCAAGTTGGTTGGAAGTCAAGACTATTTGTCCCATAAGAAATAATGAAAATACCCAAAATGTGTTCTGAACCTCCCAAACCTAAGTGTAATTATAATAATATGTATCATTTACCATACATTAACCAAAAGGTTTAAATGAGCCTAACCAAACAGAAACAAAAATTTGTAACCACCATTCAAGGTGACATCTCTGTTGAGAAAAGAGGATGAAATACAAAATGGTTATTGTTTGAAAGGAGAGTTCACTTCCATAAGAACATTGGGAATTTTGCCTTGTAGACTTTTGTAGACTTTTTTAGATTGGTGAGATGGTCTTTGTCCATAATCCTGGTTGTAAGTGAAAACTTTGGTTGCAAGTTTTTTTCAAACAATAGAATCTATACATGTTTATTAAAGATGGTTGCAAATTTTCCCTGCTGTAAAGGTCATAGATTGCTCACTGTTGGATGGCTAAGGACACGTTATTACTGCTAAAAGAAATCAGTAATGGCTTACTTTTGTAGCCCATCTGCTCTCCATTTACACGTTTTTCCTAGGACGCTCCTCACACTGCACTGTAGTCTCTAGGTTTGTTTTATGGCTTCCAGCAAAGAAAATATAACAAATAAGCCTAAAAGTGATTGATGTATCTATGTATTTATTTTCTCACAAAGGTATCCTGAACCAATATGAAAATCAAACAAAAATACAAACATATCTAAAAACAAATGTTTTTCTTTTTTTGTTTTTGCTCATGGCTGAATGATAGATATAAAAGTTTCATCTTATGTGTGTAATAAATAATAAACATCAAAATAAATAAAGTCTTATGTTTATATTTCCTCATGGAAGAAGTCACCTGAAAGTCAACAGTACAAAGAATTCACACATGAAATGTCAACTTACATCTTGGTTACAGTTTTGATAATAGTCCCTCTTGTCTTCCAGCTTTGTTGTATTGCAGTAAATAAAAAATGGGCATTAAAGGTTTTATGAATATGGTCTGCTGTACATTGTTCACATGATGTCTGGCAAGACCACCTTCAGCGTGGGGGTTGCTAGGCACAAAACAAAAAATGAGATGTGTTGAACCATGACAAAAATTATAAATTGATGACTTTTACATTTTAATAAAAATATCTGTCAAACCAATAAAACTGGAAAGTATTAAATTAACATTACATTGCTATTTGATTTTTTTATTATCAATAATGCCAGAGAAGGAGAAGCATGTGTGCTTTATCTGTTAAGCTTTGTTTCAGTTGCATTACAGATAAAATATAAGTTGCTGTTGCTAAAATATAAAATCCCAACAGCCTAATAACCAACACACAGACTACAGAGCATTTCAAATCTTCTACATTTGGTCATGTATTTTATGTTTTTTCATGTACTGAAATTCACAGATAAAGAATTTCAGAAGCATGCTCTAGCTTTGGAACATGAATATGCAAAGGCACATTGTATGGCTATGTGCCAGAATTAGTTTGGCCAAGAGCCTTGATAAACTGAATCATCTCTTTGAAGCAGCACAGAAAAAACAGCAGGACATCTTTATAAATGCCAAGTTGTGATCAACTACTCCAAATAACGTTCTCTTTTAGAATAATTAGTTTAGACATGAATAATGGAGAGAGGGGAAGAGAGAGGAATAAGGTTTGCATGCATGAGGACCTGCTCTTTGATTCAAGATGCTTTTAAAAAGATGAATTCTGTGGGATTTTATTTGATGGTTCTGTTTTTCCCAGTTATAAACATCTTGTGTTTGAGATAACATCTGGTCTCTTCTTAGAGACTTTAGGCTACAGTGTCGACAACCCACCCTCAAATGTTACAGTCACATATACAGACATTTAGGTCTTTTTCAATTGAAAGACTTGAATTTCAGCCTTTTTATGGCCTATTTGAATTCACTTCTACCTTCTTCAGTTCTTTTTTTATGTTTTATATTCAGAACAATATATTTCTGACTTGTTTTACACATCAAAAATTATGTTTTCATAGAAACAAGAATAATACAAAAATACAGTAAATTCAGGGCTGCATATAAGTGGTAAGCATCTACACATGCAGAAAGTAGTGTTACTTGCCTTTGTGTAATAACAACTAGAAGGTTTTCCAGGGGGAGCAGCTAACAGGGCAGCCAAGGAGTCCCCAAGTGAGAATCATTGTCAGTCAGAGAGGGGAGAAATCTGCAGTGCTCAGCCCCCCCCCCCCATTTTCCCAAATTGTCTGAACGAAACTGGTGATGTTGTCTGTACATTGACGGCAAGTGTACAATGGGGGAGTTTTGTGTCTGAAGATTGTATTCCAAGGGGTTTTTTCCAATTCAGATTAAAGTTTGAGCACATTAAATTGCTGTACAAACAACCTAAATTCATTATGTACACACTACTTTAAAATTTTATTTGTTTTAGATTACCAGAATTATTTCAGTTTTTATTGGTAAATTATACAATTTATGTCAATTGAATAGGCAGGGAAACATTAATATAACTATGAAAAGTTGCATTTAGGGGTGTGAAAATGGAAAGGTAGGTACTCCCAGTAAATTGCTAATCCAAAAAAAAGATTGGATTTCTAAGGGTGTTGAAGATCTGGGGGTTGAAAGTCAGAGTAGGCATGTGTAAGGGTAAAATCAGAGAAAAGCACTATTTGACAGTTGAAATATGAAAGGTTGACCTTTGGACTGCAGGTAATCTCAGGTGTCAGTTACTAACCCAGAAAATTTTATGGTTGCAAGCAGTTGAAGCAGAGGACAGTGAGGAAAATTGCACTTATAAAAACCACGCAACATATAAAACTGGTAATCCTGGTACTCATCTGAGTAGCTCACTAAAAAAATTATGTGGACCACTGAGTAAACACCCAGTTTTTGGTCATGATGCATTCTAGTTGCTTGAGAGATTTTAATAACAGAGTCTACTGGACCTAGTTTAGTTTGTAAAATATATGTTCACTAAATATAAAACAAATACAACATTGTCCAGATCCATCTGCGAACAGGTGGATCAGACTTTTAAAGAAGTCCGATGTCAGCCTGTTCGAGGGCAGATTCAAATTCTCTGCCTTCTCTGTTGCTGGATGTCAACTGATGTCACTTCCAGTTTTCGGAGCCAACTTATCACTAGAAGAATCTACTGAATCTCGCTGCTCCTGATCCTGCCAGAGGAAGAATAGTCAGGGGTGGGTCGAACACCCGTACTGCTCGCCAGCTAGAAGAAGTGCGAGCATCCGTGTAGCCATCACTACTTATGAAATAACTGTGTCACAGTGAACACTACCTGTAATTTTTAGTTCTATAAATGCAGTTTTCCCACTTAAAATCATGGGCAAAAATATGCATGTGCCTTAAAGTTTGACGTCACAACCTCTGGCTGAGCTTGAGTTCCAGGAGGTTGAAACTCCTATGGGTGATTCTTCCCTATACTTCTGCTTCCCTGCCTCCACCTCCTGGAACTACTGTGGCCACAAAAATATGTACTTCTTTATACAGCTGTATATAGGGTTGTGTCTTATATTGGAGTACATAGTATATCTTACAAGCTTATTGACGAGTACAAGCTCGTCAATAAGAGTGTAGAACATATAGACATATTGACAATGCCTTTATTTTCCTTTCTTTCCAGGCGTATGCATCTATCTTTGCTCAGTGATTAACCAGAGGTAGAATACACCTTTGGAGATACTGGCACAAAGATTACCCAAAATTATGAATATTGGTACAGGATGAAGCAGTCTTAAACAATTATTCTCCCAGATTGTTCTTTGTTTCAAATAAAGAAAACTTGACATGGAGGCAAGACCTCTAAAAGGTGGTATTAGGCACCAAGACATCAACAACAGTTACTTAGTCCCTTAATTTGTGAGGGGTGGCCTCAATGGATTGGGCTTGTTTTCTCACATAGATCTCACACAGATTGATCCGATACTTGACTGGACTGAAATCTAGGGAATGTGGATGCCAACTAAGCATACTTTTTATCTTCCTAAAACAATATTTGAACAATGTTCGAAGAAAAGTATGTGCTCTGCAATAATATGTAACCAGACTGTTGTCAAAGTTACATTGACATGAATCCTAAGAACTATACCCAGACCATCTTCTTCTTCCCACAGTGCATCCAGCTGTTATTTTCTTCACAGATTAAAGACACATTTAAATCCAACTATGCACATGACTGAAAAGAATATTTGACTTCACACACTGGGCGTCCTTCTTGAATTGTACCTGGCCCTTTCACACTATATGCGTTTTTCACATTACATCTGCTTTTGCGTTTTGCATTTACGTTTTTGAACAAATCAATGAAGAATACAGGAAACATTTAAAATTAAATGTAAAAAACTTATCTTATATAATTTTTTGCTCCCAAGTATGCGCTATGTCTTATTTTTAGGGGATGTCTTATATTTCCATGAAGAAGAATACGGTACACATTTAGGTCAACTGCCCATAGAGCAAACCATGCAAAATGGATTTGAAAAGGCTGTGCTTAATGTGGACCAGATCCTGGCTTTGTTTTATACCCAGACAGGGTTGTAAGGGTTGCTGAAATCTCATTGGGCATCTAGTACCAGTGGCCACCAGCAGATTCTTCTTTAGCAATCCGCAGTCCGCTCCGTAATGTTTCTTCCGGCTGCAGCCGTTCACCCCCGAGGCGGGTGCCTTATTTTTTGGGGGGGGCACCTTGCATTTCAGCATGAGGCTAAAATTAAAGGGTGCCTTATTTTCGGGGAAACATGGTAATCATGGTAATGAGTTCTATATATAAGTATATTAGCCATGTGAAATATTTAAGTTTTTAATTTGATTATTGACTAGCATTTCTTAAATTGTTCCGCTATGGGATTATATTGCTTTTGAAAGCTGTCTACCAATCAGTAAACTCATTATAAAGCTACATACATATGCTAGAGCAGGAGTGTCAAACCAAAATTCACAGTGGGACAAATGTAAAAACTTGGACAGTGTGGTGGACCAACCTTGATATTTATTGAAAAAAAGAATTATGCCGCAGGCCACGGGCCGGAGTTTCACACTCCTGAACTACACACAGACTGTAAACATGAGGATGAGGACACACACGGACTACACACACATTATGAATGCGCACTGTATATTGTCTGTTGCTATCTAGTCTCTTTCTATCTCACGTTGCCTTCCCTGTTATCCTTCTTTACAGTTCAGCTAATCCCACAGCCAGCAGCACTCATGGCGCCTCCATCCTTTCACTCTGGGAGTAGAGAATTAGGAATCTCGGCATGGGAGTGGGAGTGGGAGTTAAAAGGTGCAGTAAATGAAGATGGCAGGGGGGGCTGCCAGGAAAGCATATCTGCCGTGGGCCAAGAATATTAGCTTGATAGGCCAAAGTTTGACACCTATGTTTTAGAGGTTTACATGACACAGCTGTTTGTAATTACTCCATCTAGAGAAAGCATGTTTTGGCTTTTGCTGCCCCACACCTGAAATCCACAAGGTTATTTAATGTTTTAAACTAAATTTGAAATATGTTAAAATATTTTTCTTTGCCTATCTTTTAAGAAAACTGTTAGTTTTTACAAATATAATAAATAAATATCCATTATTAATTTTAAAATGTATTTAAGAGTATCCAAGATTCTCTGCCATGGAACCATCCAGAACCTAAAAGCCAGTCTTTCTCTATATGTTTCTTCTTCTATTGGATAAAGTGGGTAAGGTTTGACCCTCACTCTGTTTGTATTACAGAGCGCAGTAGAGATTGTATTATAAAATATTATTATTAATTGTATTTATATAGAACCAGTATACATTGGGTATATACTGTAAGGGTTGAAAGGCAACATAAGGTAATATACAAGTTCAAACTATGACTAGAGTCGGTCAAATGTTCTCTGTCACAAGCAGACTTTGTGAGTAGAGATGGGCGAACACCGGCCTGGAGTGTCCGCGAACAGGGCGGGTCGAACTTTTAAAGAAGTCCGCCGTCCGCCCTGTCAGTGACGTCACATCCGTTACCTGGAACGCATCCTGGAACGCATAGTTCCTGGTTGCGGGCGCCGGCTGTGACGTCACTGACGTCACTTCCTGTTCTGAGACGGTATTTTCACTACTTCATGCCGGTCTTGTAGTGAAAAGATTCTTCCTCTGGCACGATCTCGCAGGTTCTGATCCTGCCGGAGGAAGAATTTAGATCTTCTTTTGGCCGGCGAACGGGGCGGGTCGAACACCCGTACTGTCCGCCGGCGAGAGGATCGGCGAACATGCCGAGTTCGCGGCCGAACTGTTCTCCGGCGAACAGTTCGGTCCATCCCTATTTGTGAGTTGATTGCAAAGCCCCTAAACATGCTATTATAATGAAAATTGCTGAAATGTAGTAAAGCATTGTGGGAACATTTGAATGTAAAGTATTGCTTAAGCATATGTAGTTTGTCCTTAAATTAAGCTCAAAGTTGAAGTAAAAATTTTGACTTGAGAAATTACGTCTTGACTTTGAACTTGAATTATGCAAAACCTATTTCTGTTAGAGCAATACTTTCTTTTTTTGCAGTATACCCTAAACACATTTCTATATCTCCAGCAAGTTTGGTTATGATACCATAGTTAAGGACTTTGCTCACAAAGTTGAAGTAGTCAAACATTCAACATTTAACCATCTCTAACGTTGACTAGAGATGGTCGCAATGAATAAAATTAGATTCTAGTTAAATTTCGAGTTTCCCAATCGAATTTCGATTCGACTGTGAAATTTCAACTTTTTTCTAGTCGAAAATTTGCATAAAGCCTAAAAATCGCATAAGGTCAAAAATTCACATTAGATGGAAAATTTTGATTTGCTGTATGAGCTATAATAGAAGAATCAGTGTACATAGTAGCACAGCTTTACAATCAGAGCTGAGATTTAAACCCAATTTATACACAAACTTGACATTTTAGAGCAAAACTTATTGTTTTCAAATGTTTCCCCAACCCTTCTCTACAACTCCAGCAATTTTTGTGAGGATACCATTTTCAGGGGCTTTGCAATAAGCTGACAAAGTTAGCTAGCACCATGCGAATTTTCGCCAATGCTAATTTTGCAATCACTCCTGCATGCGAAAATTTAAAATAAAATGGCGATACTTGCACACGAAATAGCGGCACGGCAAATCAAAAGTACTTTTTTAAGTTGAAATTTCTATTTCAGTCAAAATATCAGGCTGATTTCTGACTTTTTTTGGCAAAAAGTCGAAATGACCCCATCAAAATTTGACTATGCGAATTTTCGTCGAAAAAGTCAAAATTTCTACTTAAGTATTCGCACTGCGAATTTTTCGACCATCCCAAACGCTCACACAGAAGGGTTGGACCCTGCCCAATCAACCGGGGAAACAGTACATCCTAATGACCCAAATATCTCTGCTCCTCATTTCTGTTTGAGATACACAGTGAGAGGGCATATCCCAAATGGCATTTAAAAAAAAAATACACTCTTACAGATTCTAGGCTTCAAAATAGTGATGATCACCCCTTTTAAATATGACACTGCAATCAATGATAAAGACAGTACATTAAGTGATAGGATTACTTCTTTAGTCCCAACTTCTGCTATGAATTAAACATATAAGTATCAAACACCGGCAGTAAATAGGTTTCAGTGTTTTGTATAAAAGAACATAAAACACTGCAAAGCAACTGGAAGTTTGTTTTACCGTCATAAAGATCGGCCTTTGTAAATGCAGACATTTATGGCCCATTGGGACCCGTATACATTTGTATCCTTGCTATTTCCATTGCCTCTAATTGCTGGAAGGTTTCATCTTACAAACAGTCTAATGCGCACTATATCAAGCTAACAAAGCAGAGGTACAGAAGTCTTTCACACATCTCATGTGCTGGAGTGCTAAATACATCTTAATTTGTGCCACATCTGCTGTTTTGTAATTTGTTTGTCATGCTGTGGCCACTGCTGACTTGTTACATCAGTGCCCTGATTTTATTTAAGATAATATACCAGCTCTAGAACATTGGCTGCATGCCATTATTGTTTCCCTGATCTCTGAATAGTGTTAAATATCTTTGCCAGCAACAATACCCTTGTGTTTAGATGCTAGGAATGAGGTCTTGAAAATGTAGATCTTTATTTTCAAAATTAATTAAAGACTTTTTTTCAAATATAATTATATTTGTGCCTATGACTGTGGGAAAAAATAAATAAAC
Source organism: Ptychadena robeensis (assembly GCA_036250615.1). Classification (NCBI taxonomy): domain Eukaryota; kingdom Metazoa; phylum Chordata; class Amphibia; order Anura; family Ptychadenidae; genus Ptychadena; species Ptychadena robeensis. The sequence continues at coordinate 52,043,248 of CM070032.1, forward strand.
TTTAACTGCAATCTATTGTCAAACAAATGGTTGCCAAATGATGTGCATTATTTTTCAATCTAATTTTCACATTCACACAGACATGAGTATAAATGGGTTCATTGTCAAAATGTGCTTAGGTTATGTTACTTTTGTATTTAACAGCATTGAATTACTTTTTTTCAAGGAAATACAGACATGCAAATCATGTAGCATTTACTTCTTCTCACTGAGATCATAATACCCCTCTGACCAAATGTTTCCTGGGGCATCATGGCAGCACACAATGGGCAAGCTCCACCTCAAAATCCGGGGGGATCTAGCTATATGTGTTCCCTTTCACCATCAATATCAATTTATTCTGGCTATTGCATTGCCACCTAATACTACTTCTGCACAGGCCACATTAAACACCCAAAAAGACAGTGGTTGTTTCACTTGTCTAAAGTAGATTGTATGCTTTTGTCCTTAGTTTGTCCACAACTCCTGGCACACAGGTTTCCTCTCAGGTCGGAGAAGTAGCTGACATAATCTCCAGGTTCTGGGCTATGATGGATCAGTCCGTCCACAATCTTGCAAAACCTGTATGTAGTAGCAATGGTCCGCACACCAGAATCTTTAAAAAAATTCAGCTTTATTTAAAAATTAGTTCATAAATACAGAATACAGACAGGGTACCTCCTGAGATCACCCTCTGTGACGCGTTTCACTTCTAGAAAGCTTTATAATGAATTCTCTACAGTATGATTAAGCTTTCTATAAGTGAAACACATCAGAGAGGGTGATCTCTAGAGGTACCCTGTCTGTATTCGGTATTTATTAATTAATTTCAAAATAAAGCTTAGATTAAAGCTAAGATTTTTAAAGATTCTGATGTGCGGACCATTGCTACTACCCTGTTTCCCTGAAAATAAGACTGTGTCTTATAATAATTTTTGCTCCCAAAGATGCCCTGCATCTTATTTTTGGGGGATGTCTTATTTTTACATGAAGAAGAATACGGCACTGGGGTATCAGGGTGGGGGGATCAGAGGGGGAAATCAAATGGCACAGGAGACTTAAAGGGGGGGATTATCATTAGTAACCCCTTCTGGTCCTCCTGTGTCATTATGATTGCCCCCTCTGATCCCCCTGTCCAGAGTTATAGTACTGTATCTTCAGGGGTGCCTTATTTTGAGGTAAGGTAAATATAAAAGGAGGTAAGGTAAATATAAAAGTTCCTGTTTATTTTACATAAACCTTGTGTCATAATTTTATGAACACTACCTCCAAACACAGGGGGTTACCATGGGCCTCTACCTATGCAAACATCTATCTAGGTGGGTGGGAGAGGGAAGTGTTTAGTAACCTTAAAAATGAAAGAAACCAAGATACGATACTACTATGGAAGCGTTTCATAGATGATATATTTGTGTTATGGGCATGAGGGAAGAAGGATTTACTTACCTTTATGAATAGTTTAAACTAAAATGCTTACAATCTACAGCTTTCATCCGAAATCATTGATTAAAAGCATACCATACAGCCAGTATCTAAGATTGAGACATAATTGCTCTGAAGAAGTTGAGTTCCATAAACAAGCAAAAGAGCTACAGGAGAGGCTACAGAGAAGAAGTTATGGGGAAAAAAGTGTTAAAAGATGTATATCACAAATCACTACAAAACAAAAAGACAGGACCTCTTATACGAGTCAAAAGAATGTCAGGTACCTAAGGTACATGAGATAATTTCTAAAAATAAGGCCATAAGCCTCCCAATGCATAATATCTTAAATATTTCAAATTGCAAATATCCGCCACCTTACTGTATTTACAAAATTTGCGAATTCTCGAAATAGCCGTTATTCGTTGAATATATTTGCAATTTGAATATTCGAGCTTAACACTAATATTGAGTGGGAGTCAACCACCAGAGGTAAAAAATTTAAACAATGCAAGCTGGTGGGTGAAGGTGACACCCTACAAATGGGGCAATGCATAAGTGCAAACAATCGATAATTTGCTCCACTAAAAGGGGTGATCTATCTCTTTCAATGTGAGTGCCAATGTCAGTAGCAGCCAACTACTTTCACACTTCATCGGGAGGGAGAAGGAGGGGACAAGGGGGATGCTGAAGAACTCTCCCTCTGACTCCTGACGGCCAGTATGCAGTGCGGGGAGCACGGATCCGGGAAGCAGACCTACGGGTTCCCCTAGATGGTCGGCCCGGGACAGGAGATCCTCCACCCCCCCCCCCCCCCCCCCCCCGGCAGCACCCGGCATATAAGACGACGCTCGACCTTTGCACACATTTTCCTGTGTTGTCTTATATTTCCTTTTCGTTTTATATGCCGGAAAATACAGTTTGTATAAAATGGTTAATTATATGTTAATTATGTATATTTCTAAACAGATTGTTATTTATCCAAATCACTGTATCCACAACTTCCTGATGAAGACTCGGTTATTAATGTTATTAATAAATAAAGATCCTCCACAACTAGAAGTTGTATTTATAGAACTTTTTTTAGAGGTGTCATTGTTGAATCTAAAATCCAATCTTTTCTGTCTTTTAGTAAATATCCTATTAGATTGTATTTGTCTTAATATTATATTTGATATTTTTATATTTATCTCTGTGACATTACAGATATTTAGGAACATATATTGAATGTCTTCTAGTACAGGTATTATAATAAGTATCCTTGTTTGGTATCCTTGTTTGGGAGGTGTGTTTAATATCATGCCTAGGAGCAGTCAAATATTTAAAAATGTAAATAGCAGCACAAAATCTTCCTGTTTTTTAGAAGATGGAAGAAATCTGTATGATATTAGAGAAGAGAAAAGCAGCACTGGAGAATCGTGGGAAGCAATGTTTGGTAATATTATTTTCAGACCACAGGAAAAAAAACACAATCTGCAAGTTGTTAGAAATGAAGACAATGGCAATTTTCGCAAAAAATAAATCTATAGCAGTCAGAAGGACAATAGGAAAGTGAACTGGTGAACCTTGTATTCTGTTTGTCACTGAATCTCTCTAGCTGTAGAATTATACTAATAGTACATCATTTTGTTTACTCTCAAATACCATCATCAAAATAAGATTTGCCAAGAGTTAGAATGCATTCAAGGAGAGGAATCCTGGATATTAAATCTTAGCTGGTTGCTGTGAAAATATTTCACTTTTGTAGTGTTAGTCAATTGTTTTTACTTTCCTGTAAAGTGAACTTCAGTTAACTACCAGACAGCATCTGCTTTGTTATTCAGTGATTCAATGATATTGATTGACTTATATATTCTGCAGCTTCGAATAGACATACAGTAAATAAACATATTATGCAACCAAAAAATGTGCAATGTGAAGATGCTTAAAAAAATGGAAGAATTAACAGATTTGATCAATTTACAACTTAACCTCCCTAGCGCTTCTGATGGCACTATCTCGTCCTGCACTTGCTTATGCAGTATTGCAGTTGACGAGATGGAGCCGTCCAGCTTAGCTCAGATCTCCCGACAGCAGCACATACTCTCTGCTCTGTGCTGTCTGGGATCTGAAGCCAGTCACCTCTCTCCCGGCCTAATTTGTATATGAATGTCCCGCCCCCCCCCGCCCGGGGGGCGGGACATCCATATGCAAATTAGGATATCTTCAAAGAGCACACCTGGAATATGACCCCCATTGTCATTTCCAGATGTGATCTTTGAAGTTAACCCTTTCAGAGGGTTCCAAATGTCATTGTATTAGATACAGTGATAACTGTATCCAATACAATTCAAAGTAAAACAAAACACATTTCCAATTGTAATAAAAATGTTATTATAAACAAACATAAATACTGTTTTGAAATCAATAAATACTGTTTTGAAATCTTTCATACCAAATAAGTATTTTATAATTTTTTTAAATGTACTTTTTTTTTATAATAATTGTGTGTTTCAAACATTATTATAGTCAGGATGTCTATTAGACCCTTATACGGACAGATTTTTGGAAGTTACAGGTCTACAACACAAAAAAAATTCCATTAGAGTCTATGGTGCACTTTTGGTACAGAAATATGGACCTTGCAAGAGCGCTAGGGAGGTTAATAAATGCCTAAGTAGAAAACAAGGTGAAACAAATCAATCATTAGTTTTCGTAGGTATACTTACATTTTCTGTGGGTATGTCTTTTTTGCTTCTGTCTTTGCATGCATAATGTAAAAATAAAGTAAACTCGGAGTAAGTTTGCTGACCCTCAACTTATCCACAGTTAAGATTGGGGAAACTCACCTATCCCCAGAGAGCCCCTGGGCGATGCAGGTTATCAGCGGACTTACTGATCCATTTCGCGTACCCCTCTTCGGCGTCATCGTAGAGCTGGGGGGTGGCCAGCGCCATATTATGGAAGCGGCACCGCCTTTTTTCAGCACATCCCCGGTCTGATCTCTGAATGTTATGTTATCTGCAGCACTCAGAACGCTCAGAACTACAGAACGCTCAGAACTACCGAAGGCTCAGGAGGTTAAAAAGGTGAAATATCACAATTTAATGTTTTTAAACTTTTTCTCTGGAATCATATATAAATGTATTGTCGTGAGAGTACAGTCGTAAATTTGAATAGTTGAACTGTATAATTATTGCTGCCTTAAAATATTTAGGGCTACACTCAGCTCAGGTTACCTCAAGTCATATAAAATCTATCTCTTTGTTGAATGACATTGCAATTGCATTTATTGTTATGGTGTGTCAAAAGAGTTTTAGTAACGTGTTTGACCTGACAATAATATTATTAGTAACAATGATCATTATAATGAATTACCGTATTTTTCGGCATATAAGACGCACTTTTTCACCCCCAAATTGGGGGCAAAAAAGTGCCTGCGTCTTATACACCGAACGCACGACCCCCGTGGCCACTCGGCCACCAGTGGTCGCATATTGGCTGTCAGTTCAGATGAAAGAGCCGATGTTCGGCTCTCATATCTGAACTGTCTAACTGCCGCATCCCCGCATTCCCAATACGGAATACAGAGAGGAGAGCTGTGGGCTGTGTTCGGTTTGGCTATAGATGGCTCGGCAGGTCGGCGTCCCCAGCATCCCCTCCGGGGAGGGGGTGCCGGTCGTCCCGATGGCATCCGGGACACCGCGCTTTCGGGGCGGTCGGCGCCCCCTGCTTGGTGGAGGTGTTGGGGGTGCCGATCTGCTGGGCTGTCTGCGGCTAGGCTGAACACAGCCAACTGCTCTCCTGCTCTCCTTCTCCCCCCTCCCTCTCAGATCAGTGTAGTGTGACGTGTGTTCAGCTGACGGTGCGTCTTATAAGGTGAAAAATACGGTATTATCAAACAGTTAAATGAGAAAATTAAAAGGTGAGCAATTACCGTATATACTGCAATGTAAGCCGAATTTTTCAGCGCCCAAACTGAAAATTAAATTCAGTTCAAATTATATTCAAATGATTTAATGAAAATCACAGCATTTTGTGTTTGGGCTTTGTGAGAGATGTAGAGAACTTTTACTTTAGAGCATCATCTTTGCGTCTTATAGTGCGAAGGAAAGACCACTTGTAGCTGAATGGAACAAATTCACATTTGTTGTGTGTGTCTGTGGATATTCTTGGCCAATCTTTTTTCTTTCTGGTATGTCCTGTGAGATTAATCTGCTAACAGCAGACCCAACAATCTACTGCATCAAAATGAAGGAGTAAATATATAGCTAGCTCATAGTTATACATGATGATATGAATTCTCATAGAGCTTAAAAAATTCTCATAGAGGTTAAAAAATTTACAATTTGTATTATATATTTCATATTTATGTTGTATGGGTTTTTCATGTTGTTTCTATGTTGTATGGGTATACTTTCATGTGCTGCAGTGCAATGGGCAGCCTGTTTAAAGGAATAGATAGAAAAAGGGACACACAAGGCACACAACCTGGTGCAATAAAGTTAATTATGCACTCACAATGCAGGCTTAGCCTGAAGTGGTCATCTGCACCTAGGATACAGGAGCAGTAGTAGTCCGTCACACCACTACACAACTTTATCACCCACCAGCTCAGGAACCTTTAAGTATTTTTTCCCCAGTATTTACCATATTTTTCGGCATATAAGACGCAATTTTTCACCCCCAAAATTGGGGGCAAATAGTGCATGCATCTTATACGCCGAATGCGCGAATGCTCCTGTCCGTGGGAACAGCAATCAGCTGCCCCACGGACACAGAATTAGTGACATTAGGAGAGGAGAGAGAGAGAGAAGAACGCAGCCCAGCTCTCCTTTCCCCCCTCCCTCCTCCTCAGATCACTGTAAGTATGATGTGTGTTCAGCTGAGCGTGTACTGCTGCTAGTGACACCTGCTGGCTGAATTGGATATTGCATCCATTAAATTCATTGCATTATCCCAATTGATGTGAAAACATATGAAATCTTTTTTTTCTGGATTTTCTGCCCTAAAAACTGGGTGCATCTTATAAGGCGAAAAATACGGTAACTCTGTTACTCTCTGTTCTATACACTACCCAATGGTCTTTTTGTCAACTGGCATTATTCATACTGTGTGATCACTGCTGACAACTATTTATTCTTTGTTTATGTCCATTTAAATCAATAGGCTGCCTTACCGCGACACACGGCATTGCAAGATGTACATTGAGGTATGTCTTTATTATTCCTATGCTTGATATGCACATACAATTATGAAAATTTACAGGACATCAAAAATACTTTACTTTATTTTCTATTATTATTTTTTATTTTCCTTAACTGTCTTCATGAATTAATTGTTTGTTTTCATTTAGTTTTCTACCTTTGTTCAATAGGCTTCAGACAGTCCAATCAATAAAATATGCTCATCAGTAGTGATGGCGCGAACCCGGAATTTGATGTTCGCGAACGGCGAACATGAACTTCCGCAAAAGTTTGCGAACCCGGCGAACCGGCAAACCCGCCATTGACTTCAATGG
>CM070032.1:52071794-52094943 GCA_036250615.1 Ptychadena robeensis
ATATAACAAAGTATTAAGATGAACTTTTGATATTGACCACATGCTTACTTTCCACTATCATTTGCAAATAAATTCTTTAAAAATCAGACAATGTCATTTCCTGGATTAATTCCCCCCATTTTGTCTCTCATAGTTGAGGTGTACCTATGATGAAAATTACAAGCCTCTCTCATCTTTGTAAGTGGGAGAACTTGCACAATTGGTGGCTGACTAAATAAATTTTTCCACTGTATCTCTTGGGCTGTTTCAATGTTCTCTGGAATTCTCTTTTTTGCCCATCTTGAACTGATCAGACAACCCCTAAAAAACACAGCCACATTTCCAACTACTTTGCCTGTTGTATACTTTGTTCCCCAACCTCTTTTGGTTGTAAGCCCAATTGGGCAGAGGACACTTGTCCTCCTCTCTCATATTTTGCCCGTTATGCATAAGCTAGTTGGGTTTTTAATCCTTATGTAATGTACAGTGCTGCGTAATATAGCATCGGTGCTTTATAAACATACTTTAATAATAATAATAATAATGTAGGTAATATCAGCAGGGACTTTATTCCCTTAGATATTAATACTAGCGCCATTCTACCATCATGGCAGTCAGATTCATGGTAAAGAAAACATCACTACTGTGGACTTTCATACTACAATTGCGTACATTTACAATGAACACCACAATGTGTCCTATGGATATTTATTTTACATTATTAAAAAAATTGTTATATTTTCATATATCTGCCAATGTTTAAATTACATATTTTGATTAATTTTTTTGGAGAACTCAATTGGTATTCAAGGTCCTTAAAGGCATGTATCCATGTTTGCTAGAGATTGTTCAGTTAAATAGAAAGAAACATTTTAGACGATTACAGTAATTAAATTGAAAGCTGTTCATATAATTATTCACTAGTCTACTTTTGTAACAAACATATTGTTCAAGCTATGCAAAGCACAACGAGGGAGCACTGTGATTCATATGTGAACACAATGGAAACTGCAGAGATATTTAATCTTACAACACCACTGGGAGGGAAACATATTGAAAAATGTGTAGGCATACATATTGTTAGTCTGTTCACAGAAACATAAATCTTAAAAGGAAAAAATTAAATGTACAGCACAATATTTGCAGAAATGCAATAAAACAATATAGATATTAATGTTTAATTCTTAAAGTGAAACTTATACAAAATTAAATTTTTATTTATTTATTTTTTACTGAAACAAGACTTTTTTTACTTTTACAAACTGTATAAATATAGATGCTTTTTTAGTTTATACATATGAAACTATGTATTACAACTTTTCATGTACAGTAATGCTCTTTTATTTTTCTTAAATCTTGAATCTAATATCAATAACTTGTTTGAGAATTTGTTATGTTGATGACATTGATATGTGATCAACAAATAACACATTTAATAAGAGTTAAAAATAAATTTGAATGTAAAGTTGAAATAAATCAGTTTTATTGCTAAATCCTGTTTTATTTGGATGAATAAATGTAAACATACCTTTCCTGATACTCCTCCCACTGTTTCTTTTGACTTAAAGTTCACCTAAACTCAACTTAATTACTGACTTTAGTGCCTCACTGGCAAACCCCTGATTATTGGGAACATCTGTCAAAAAATTATAGAAAATCCTTAGCTGTGAGGAGATTTTTTTCAAAATGTCCCTAGTAGCCACTGCCCTCCTTTCTTGTCTTCACCACAGCCACAGCAATCTTCTCCCTTATGTTCATTTCACTCCCAATACAGAAAGCTGTGACATCATCACATCTGTATACATTAATTGCTTTGCCATTGAGAGCAATTGTATCCGGCTCACCGCAGTGGCAGTAAGTGTAACTGCATCTATTTACCCCCCAGAAGACTGAAAAAATGCAAGTTCCACGGATGAGAGCAGAGCAGGCAAGTATATTGGAGCAAATTTGAGGATTAGGTTCAGTTTACTTTTTGTATATGTTTTGGGTTCCTGAGTTTAGGTGCGCTTGAATAAAGTAGAAAAAAGGTCCTTTTTTGCCTGTGGATAGTAGAACAGAGTAGTATTTCTAGTGCATCAAGGGGGTCTCATTCAATGTCAGATAACTAAATATCTGTCATTTACATGTTTTTTTCTACTTCATGAAGACATAGGAGAAAAAGCACTTAGGAGGATGTGTTTACTATTTTAGCAATTGAAGCAGTTAATCATTTTTTTGAGAAAATATGACCTCCTTTACTAGTAGTCCAACAGTAAATAGTAATAAATATTTAAAATGAAGGGGGAATTTGTCTATTAAAGTGTATGTATACCTAGATCACAGTTACAACTCTAAGAAAAGACTAAAGTACTTAGTAAATCAGTAAATCAACTCCATAGTGTATTCACCTTTCTGGTAGCCAGTTTCTACCATTTTCTGTTTTAATGTTTCAAATTTCAAGGCTTCAAAACCTTTTAGAATTTGAAAATTTTAAAACGTAGCATTCATGCTTTAATTCCTCCATTTTTAGTAGTGCATAGGGAGTTAGAGAAAACAATCACAGTGGGTGGCGGGAAGTATCTTACAAGTAAGTGTCAAATGCCAGATAAGCTTTAGAGGTCACAACGGGTGAAAGAATTAATGAAAGACAGAAAGAATCAAGCCACTGAAGAGGTGAGTATACTTTACTACAAGAGGAGCCTTATGTTTTTTAATAATAAAAGACCTAGCAAGGTCTCTTTTGAATAAGCCTGTAACAAAGTGGAAAAATCAAACCTAAATATAAACAGACTTAACTTAACTTTAAATAAAACACACAAATTTATCATTTAATTTAAAGCAATTGGCAGGGGAAATTATAGGCAAATCTCCAGGTTGGCTAATGCAATTACCTGTAATATTAATAGCTCCAAAGTTAGGAGTGTTTGATTTATACAGGGACAAATAGGAATGTGCATTCAATTATTGCTTTAAGTATCTTTGGATATATTGTCATCATCATCATTGAATGGTGGATTTGAATGATCACTTTCATCAATTGTACCAAAAGTTAAAGTGGATGTATACTCAAAGTTAAAAATATATGTATGTAAAATTAAAGTTTGATGTAACTCTGAGCTAGTATGATGGGGGCATTTTCCCTGGAATCGTATGAGAGATTCCATCTTTATTTTCCAGGCACAGGAGTGACCACTGGGGCGTTTATAATGCTTTTCTATGGTAAAATGTGTCTCATTAGTTTTACAGCAGAGCCAAAATTAGAGATTATATCCATCTATTTTGCAGTGAATTCCGGGTGGCGCTGTGGCACGTGTTAGCAGTGCCAGGGAGGGAGGAGGGACTGCAAGGGATCTTGTTAAATGACTCCTTACAGGTACGTTTTATTTATCCCTTCCTATTATTGGCACTTCTAGTGCCTATAATGTAATGGGGAATTTATGGTGGTAGGTCCGCTTTAAGCCTTCTTTTTGACACATAAGCATTCTTTTTGACATCCACATTCATGGCAGATGTGAATTGAGCAGTAGAAGACTAAATGACAGATACAATAACCAATAGTATGTAAAGAGAAGCAGTTATCTCTGCACATCTTTAGTAATAAATCATCTTTTGACATTTCTACAATTCAGGTCTCTTCCCCACCAAATGGAGACAGAAAGAAAGTTAGAATTTTTTTTTATTATTTGGTATCCTTTCAACCAATAGAAAACATACTATGAGTAAAAGCCAATCTTTTTTCAGCAACAGAAACACTGTGCAGTACCTCATACTGATCACTAGCAATCCAAATGCTTTGTCATGAATAAAAGTAACTATATACCAGTACATACCATATCAACAGTGTATATTAAATCATTTTAGATTTTCCATAGGACGAACTGCAGAAATTACTACTGTAACCCAGTTTTCATTGTACTATGAATATATACAATTTAAAATGATTGATATTTGTTGGTATTTTTGTCGATTCTTAAAAAGATAACTATTATTTTTACATTAAAATGTTCAGAAATCCACAAATTACTATGTAGTGTAAGCTAGTTATATGTAATTGCAGAAATTGAAAAACATGACAGCCTGAGCACAGGTTAGAATTCTGTTCCCGATTATTTCCTTCAGCAAATACTGCTGTGATTTTCTCTAGATCTATGAATAATTCATCTATGTTAATGGGATGAGCTTTGCAAAGCTGAATATGTTCAATGGCTTATGCTATAAAAACATTAATTAGTTCAATTTTCATTTTGTCTCCTTTATGTATAGTAAGTGTTGCCATCTCATCTGTATCAGCCTGGAATTTTTAATCCATTAATTTACAGAGACTACATGAATTGTGCATTATAAATTCCATTCTTCAGACAATCCTATTCCCAATGCACAGTGTGAAAATTTCTTATCTATTGTTGCTTGAATATTTCCTCTACCAAAAATACACCATGGATCAGCTAGATGTTCAAAACAAACTTTAACCTGCAAATGCATAGTAATAATAACATTAGTATTACTTTAACAGTTTACCAATTGCTGCCCAATTTGTGTTGAGTGGTTTATGTTTAATTCAGGTTAATACTTATGTGATAATTGGCTATAAATACTGTTACAGATCTCTGTTCCCTCTAGTACAATTTCACTTCATAGTTGCTGTATGATATTAGAATAGAGCCCCAATTGTGTTTAATTATCTCTAAGAAAGTATTAAATAGAGTATTAAATCATTTTAGACTATATACATTTTACACTATATGTAAAATCTTTTTTTATTTTTGAAACTGGGATGGGACCAGAATGGAGTTGCACCTAACCTTTTGGGGTTTGGTGTTTAAGCGATACTTTTTATTGGCTAACTGAAGTCGTAGGAGAAGCAAGCTTTCGGGATGTCGCAGATCCCTTCTTCAGGCTAATACAATTCTGGTTTTAGAAATTACAAGGACATAAATATTGTTACATACATAAACAATGGTTTTCTCTTGACATACATGACTGATTGAGGGTGAGAGTGAAGGGTTGGTGGAGATAGTTCAATGCACATTGGTATCTATTGGTATCTAGGATTCTTCAAAGAGAAGTACCCGTGAAGGTTATGGTGAGAAGGGATAAAAGGCCGTGTAAATAGCTTCTGTTTTAAGAAGCCTTGATTGTGCTAGGTTTCTTCAAAAAACAGCTGTATTAGTAGTATTTCATGGCATCTTTAGTCAATTGACATTTTAATTGTTAAGGGAGGTGAATATTACGCCTGGACTTCTTTATCTCTATTACCTCCAATAACTCTTCCTGATAACTATCTCCTTCAACCCTTTACTCTTACACTCAATCACCCTCATGTCATGTGTGTCAAGAGAAAACCCTTGTTTTTGTTACAATATTTATGTCCGTGTAACTTGTATATAAATGTGAGCTTCTAAAACCAGAATTACCCGGAAGAAGGGATCTGTAACATCCTGAAAGCTTGCTTCTCTAATGGCTTCAGCTAGCCAATAAAAGGTATCACTTAAACTCTCTATATTCATCAAAGGCTAACATGGTACAACACTCTACTATTGGTAATTATTTTTGTAATCTAAACTGTTTTTATGCCATAATTACAGTAACAGTGTTTGCCTAGGAAGACCACCTTCATGAAAGTTATCAAAGTTGAATGCTGTTCCTTACCTTGTATTTTGTAGAACTTTTGTATGCAATTCATCCTCTAGTTTAAGGTTGGAGGCATGAACATTGACCCTTAGGCCTGCACTTGCAGTGAAAGCTTCTGAAAGCCCAGGACTGAGATAAGAAGGTAGACCTGATTTGGTAAGTAGCGATAAAGCAGAACGTTATTATCTCTTTTGTGTCTTCTACTTTGTGCTAATACTGTACATTCACTATTGCAGACCAGTATACCCTCCTCATTCATTCCTAGCAAATGTTGGAAAAATGAATCTGGTATAGACATGCAGAGCAGTTACGTAACCAGGGACTGACCACTCCATGACCCGTGACCATGGAACAAGGAGAAAAAAAACAGCAAAAGAAGATAATAACACATCTAACATTTTCTTCCAGTCTACCACTTACCACAAAATCCATTGTTTTAAAATTCCAGTACTATGAAATAATTCACAGCCACTTATTAATTAATTTTATTCATGGGAAATTTCTATGTAATTGGTGCTTCGAATACTGTGAGTTTAAGGGCCAAATAAATTGAGTGTTACTGTTAATTGATAAATTCTCTAAATAAAAAAAATAAAAAAAAGATATATTCTCAAAGATTCCTAAAGATTACCTAAAATTTTTCGCACAGTTTATAAATAGATTGAGTGGCCTCCAAGAATTTTCTGTTGAAGGTGAAATACTCTTTTATACATACAGATCAATATGAGCTTGTTTTTTCTCTTTAATTCTTCATTGTTTAGAATGCAGCTGCTTAAGTATGAATAGTTTAGACACGTTTATGATAACCACAGATACAGCATTAGCTAAATAGCATTATTAGCTTACTAACTCATAACTAATGCTCAGATTCTTTTCTTTAATAAATGCTTCAATAAAAAGTCTATTTACCTTGCAAGTCTTTAATAATATACATGAGAGGCAAATAAGCTGTCACCAGCATTACAACCAATTCTTTTGTGCAGACACAAGATGTTGTTTTTCACATAAACCTGCTGTATTATGATATTCTGCTTGATAGCTTCCTTGTCAAGGTAAAGCATATCACATTACAAAACGGTATGGTCTGAGTATGACATTCATAGAAGATAAATAATCTTACCATGATCTGGCCAGCTGGTTTCTTATTAAAGATGACAGGAAACCAACATAGGCCCTCACTAGAGAAATCACAATTCTATAACACCTGTCACTTCATAATATTTCATGATCAGAGATCATCCAGATGCAGCATAATTGTAATTTGAGAAGCATAAATGCTGTTTATATGATATCATTTCCCAGTAACTATTGCTGATATATCTAAATGTTTTACCCTCAGCTCTTTGCTGTTAGTGAGAATGAAGCATTGCTTGTCGTTAAATATAAAGTAAATATGCTTAGTCTGACTGTGAATGATCAGCATGAAATCAAACACAACAAGGTATAAGAGGGAAAGAAAAAATATCTTGGGCATTCCCTTTTATTTATGTAAAGAGGAAATGAAATGCTCCAACTGAGGTTGCTCAATCAGATTTCAGCAAAAAAACAACAACTCACAACCACCACAGTGTATTACTATCATGAAGGTGAAACAACAAGTAAATTACCTCTTTAATTTTTATTCCTCAAAATTTCCCTATATTTGATAATGCCAACCAAGTGATTTATCAACAATTTTGTGTTATTTTATTGATTATGCAGTTATTCCAGTACTTGTAAATGTTTATGCTGCACTGAAATGATGACTGAGATGATTGTACCTATTCATGTTAGGGAGGGTCACCATTCTGTGAGACTTTTTTTTTTATCTATTGATTTATCTATGCAAATGCAATTACATTCCTTATGACACATTTGGTTACATCCAGAAACGTCTTGTGAGGGTGTCCCCTGCCAACAAATCTGCATGATCTAGAGTGAGATGACAACCCAACCATTCTGAACTAACACCATTGCATTCTAGAAGAGTGAACACTTCATAAGTGGTTTATTACTATTTTAACTGTAAAGGCAGCATTTGTGGTTACACTTAAATAACAGGGAATTTACAATGAGTTATTTAAAGACAGAAAAACATAAAAGAATACCCTTGCTAATTATTATGGTACAATAAGCAACCTATTGTGATGGGAGATCTCACCTGCATTTGGCAATCTACAGGTTCAAAACACTTTCATGGCTTATGATATGGATAGCACCGTGAATAGTGGACAGCCAATGGTAATGTTACGGATTGTGTAAAACCCCTTCCAACCACCAGCCAATAGAAGTGCTGCCCACTGCATACAACAGAAACCATACTAGAGCTTGATGGTTATCCTGGCAATAACATATATAGGTATAATGGCCATAAAAATATTTATTACTCACTCAAGTAATGTCATCACTACTTCAAAAAAGTAAGGATCATTGTTTTTAAATACACAGTGCCGTATTTTAATCAAAGTTTAAGGAACCTTGTTTTAGGTATTCTCAGCACAGAATCTGTGAACGTGCCTTATGTTTCCTAAAGCTAGCCATACATTGTCCGATTCCATGGCCGATCGATCACCTATCCGATCGATTCCGGCGATGTCAGCGGGAATCAGAGGTCCGATCGATCGGCCAATTAAGTGTGTCCGATCGCTACATACCACCTTGTCCCACGGATTCCTGGACGATTCCGTGTCCAATCGCTTACTTCCCAAATGGCAACTCCCCCTGATGTGTGCTGAATCGGATCAGAAAGACCAACATGTTGGTTCTCTGTCCGATCCGATTCTGGGCCCCCGAACGATCGGACGTGATCGGACGGACAAGGTGGGCTTCACGCGATTACGGGACGATCGATTGGCGTGCACGCGCCCGGAATAGATCGTCCCGGAATCCGTTGGGAAACGGACCCGTGTATGGGGACCTTAAGAATGATTAAGCTGAACATATTCTCAACAGGAGATGAAATCTTTTTATCTCAACCTGAGTTGAATTTCTCAGGTTCCTACTGTCGAAAAGTTATATACAGTTAGAACAATAATGAAATCTATTTCAGCTTTCCAGTCCCTAGATAATGACTGCTTATATTTTTGGTTTTCAGGCATTTTATTTCTTTTTTCTTTCACCTGGTGATCCTGACAGTAACACAGTATGAGAGCCAGTGTGTCAACACTGAACTATATCTGTGTGGGAGTTGTTTTGTGATCAATTGCTGCTCACTCCTGCTACAAAGCACTATGAGAAAATGAGAAAATATTTCGTTTTTGACATTACACTATATAACAGGCTATAAGTGTATTTTTTTATTTTTTTATTTATTTAAAAAGGGGGGGTCAAAAAGGGGGATCAAAGTACATAACTAAATTCTTAAGGTTTGCATTTTGTTAATGAAGCGCCTATGTATTATTAAAATCATAGTAGCTTCATTTACTTTTGTGAACCATAGCTGTTTCTATCATTGGCTTTTATGAGCCAGGAACTAGGAACTAACTGGACTGGTCCTGAAATGTTAAAAACATATCATTGGATTGTTCAACAACACAGAAATAAGATTATTCAATGGAATTGCCATCCATTTTCATCCATTGTAGCTAACCTATACATGCAGGCAGGAATGGACCTAGGTAGATTGATGCCCTTTGTCCGGGGGGGTGCTCTTAAGTCACAGACTCACGGACTCAGTGACTCCTCCAAAGATGTACTTCTTTCCTCTTAGGCAGCCATGCACTTGATAGGTGGGCACACTATGGGGGGGCACCTGAACATAAAAAATTATTTCATATGCCAATATGCTCCCAGCAGCTTGATGCTGCCCTCGGCAACCGCCCCATATTGCCCCTGTCTAAAACCTCCATTGCATGCAAAGTAGACATGCAAACTTTCAGCCTCCAATCATATTAGTGTTGACATCCTGTTGAAAAAGTACTTTTCAATGCCCATGTGTAGTACAACCGAACTGTACATGTGATGTTACAGGAATTAATTCAGAATAATCTAATACTGAATTCCTATGATGTGTACCAAAAAAGGACAAAAAAACAAATCATGCTCCTCAATTTTTTTAAATCAATCAAGTAGAAAAATTTAAATAGTGGGCTGCTTGTCATAAATAAAATTGTAAATGTGTATTCTTGCCAGACATTGATATGCCACCCCCTACCATTATGATTATACCATTTCTTTTTTATTATCACAGCATCAGTAATGTTGTATTTAATTTTGTTTAGCTTGATCGCATGTCAATGATGTTTGTTTGGGTCTCCTCCTCCTCTTTGGGTTAACCTCCTGGCATTCTGCCCAAGTTATCTCGAGGTGAATCAGTGAATAAAACTACAGTAAATCTCACCTGTCCGCCAAATTCCCCCGGCGATTCTGCGCATCGCATGCCCGCTAATCCTTCCATGCCCAACCCAATGGCATCCTATATGATGCCAGAGGGGCGGGGGTAGGCGTGCCATTGACCTCTAGCACTGGCATGTTCCGGACCTCCCGAAGGGCAAAAAATCTGGGTAACACCCAAGAGGTTAATACTAGAGATGGTGGCCTTTTTTTTGAGTAGTTCAAATTTGGGATTAAATTGCAAAGCCCCTGAGCACGGTATAATTACAAAACTTTCGGGAGATGTAGAGAAGGCATGTCAAAATTTCAACCTTGAACTTTATTTATGCAAAAGATACAAATGATAGAGAAATACTTTTTATTTTTCTTCAAATGTTGGCACAACCCTCTACATCAGCAATTTTGGGGATGATAGCATGTTCAGGGGCTTTGCAAATTTACTCACAATGTAAGTAAGAAAACATTCAAACATCTGCAGTTAATCCCACAAACCACGCAGGAACAATGCAATCTATGGCTACCTTTATACCTGGCAAATGGCTTTATCTTCTTTCTCTTGAGTCAATGGCTATACATTTGGGATCAAATTTGGGATCACACATGGTTTACAGTACAGCATATGCACAAAAAAAACGTGTAAAGAAAAAAAATGTTAGAATGCTAAATAACTGCCTTTTACTATTAGGTAACTGGTCACATTGTCCTAATTTTTTTTTCACTATATGTAGCTTTAGAGGTAACTTACTACCAAGGTTCATATTGGTAACATATTAGCAGTTGAATAACATTGAATAAGGCTTCAAGCTTTACAAAAACAGTTCTTGTACCAACGCAAAGCTAAAAACCTCATACTGAAAAACAATGAAGCCATTAAGAAACTATGGCAATATACGTCAGACTTAATATTTGCATAAGAAGATACTTCACTTTTTAGCAATACATACAAAAGCACAGTAAAACAATAGCTGAAAAATGAATTTCTTTCAGTTTGTACTGTTATATATGGTACAGTAAGGAATAATACATTCAATTAAGTAGCAGCATGGTGATTTCTAGTTTTACAGCTGCAGAGATGTTGTAGAAAGCAAACCATCTCAGAAGAAATGCAGAAATAAGCAATCACAAGTAAATTCAGCTTTTTTCTTGGCAGTTATAGCTTCATGGATGACAGCCAAGCTTCAGATTGTTCTGCCAGCACAAACAGGCAAGTATTAAAAAGGAATACTAATTAGGAAAATTGACTGGCTCACGCTGACATTGTTCTTGTACCAATGCTTTTGGGGCTGAATGGAATTATCACACAGAACAAAAGGCAATCTTATTTGGAGGAACATAATGCTGTTAGGTAAAAAGAACAGAACTAGACAGGAAAATGTACAGTAAATATGCTATAACCCAATTGGTGAACATGAATGGAAAAAAAAACATACTGAGCCACAAAGAATTTGAATAATGCAAACCTATTAGCAGTGTTGCTAAAATAAATGAAAACATACTTTTCTATATCCAAGCCTGGTTATATTAGGGGTTCAGGAAAATCAGAAGCTTCAGACTTTCTGATTTATTCCCTGAGCCTTTTGAACATATTGTGAGTGCTATTCCTTTTACATTTCATCAGTAAAAGGTTAATGTACAAAATGTGCTCATCTCTTTTGATAAATCATGAAAAATACAAAGACATTCCCTGTACTTATAATGCAAACTATTGCTCTCTTTGAAGTTCTTTTTACTTAGACTTATATCATTACATATAGTTATAGTTTGCTTAGAGTTATAGATGTAATGTCGATTACAAAGTGACCAGTGGTGGTGCACTGGAATAAAAGATAAAGGTGCCTAAAAAGCCCATTGTGGTGCATTGGCAGCCTATTCATACTGCATGACCTGTGATGGATAATGATTTATAATATCAAATTAGTTAATGTATATTGCAATGAATTACTTAATCCAGCTATATAAATTCTTTTTATTTATGACAAATGCTGATTAAATTAAACCCCAATTAAGCTCTCTCAATGTGTTGATGTATTTATCTTAAAGCAAATACAATTAACCTCCCTAGCGCTCTTGCAAGGTCCAGATTTCTGGACCATAGACTCTAATGGAATTTTTTTATGTTGTAGGCCTGTAACTTCCCAAAATATGTCCGTACAAGGGTCTAGTAGACATCCTGAATATAATAATGTTTGAAACACACAATTATTATTAAAAAAAGTACATTAAAATTTTTTTATAAAATGTATCATTTAAATGATAAAATCTCTTGAATACTTATTTAAGATTTCAAAACAGTATGTATTCCTATTTGTGTTTGTTTATAATAACATTTTTAATACATTTGGAAATGTGTTTTGTTTTTGTTTTACTCTGAATTGTATTGGATACAGTTATCACTGTTATCACTGGATCCAATACAATGCCATTTGGAACCCTCTGAAAGGGTTAACTTCAAAGAGCACATCTTGAAATGACACTGGGGGTGATTTTCCAGATGTGCTCTTTGAAGAGAGGCCAATTTGCATATGAATGTCCCGGGGGGGGTGTCGCTGGATATTCATATGCAAATTGAGCTGGGGAAGGGTGACATCGGCCGGCTTGCTTCAGTAAGGAAGCCAGCTTAGATCATCAGATCCCCTGGGACAGCACAGAACAGTGAGTATGTGCTGCTGCCAGGGATCTGTGCTTAGCTGGACGGCTCCATCTCGCCAACTGAAATACTGACAAGAAAGTGCTGGATGAGATGGAGCCGTCAGAAGCGCTAGGGGGTTAAAAAAACTTTTTTTTTTACTTTTATAAGCTATGTGCTGGAAGGACTAAAAAGAGTCACAGCAGCCTAACTGGCTGTAGCACATGAATATTGCAGGAACTATACCTTTCCAAATCCTATGAAATGCCACTGGACAGCCATAGGTGAGATGGGGTATGCTGCATGCCCACTTTTTTCTGGGTAGATAAATAGCCTCAAAACTTCAGGACTACTCTAGGGCCGCTCCTACTCTCTGGAACTCCCTCCCTCGCCCCATCAGACTTGCTCCTACTTTTGGCACTTTTAAAAAAAGCCCTAAAAACCCACCTCTTCAGTCTCGCCTATCCATCTTCTCACCCCTAACATCACCACCATGACAGTCCCCCCCCCCCCCCCCCCCCCCCCCCACCTATTGTATACTCTGTTCCCCAACCTATTAGACTGTAAGCCCGTCCGGGCAGGGTCCTCTACTCCTCCTGTGTCATTACCTGTACCTGTGTGTTATACTGTGTTGTATCTCCACTCTAATGTATTGTGCAGCGCTGCGTAATATGTTGGCACTATATAAATAAATAATAATAATAATAGCGTACAGAAAAGTCATACCACTTGCATGGATTTTGTAAGGTTTCCTGCATATTGTATATCCTGCATATGGCAGGAAGGGCAGGTAGGAAAAAAATATTTTGTATGAGTTTAACCTAGTATAAACTCAACTATAATGAAGAAAAAACACTTGCCTTATCGCTCTCCACACTACACAGCAGCCGCCATGTCACCTCTTCCAGTGGTAGGAGGCTTCAAGGCATCTCTTCATCTGTATTAATTTCACTACAGAAACAGATGCCCCACACTCTTTAAATAACACTTTAATTCAAACTTTTACAAATATAAAGAATAAAGTAGAACAGTGGTGGGCAGCTAAGTTGATATGGAAGGCTACAAGTGCGGCCCTCAACATCACTAAAGGGCCGCACATAACATTTTCAATATATACTGACTTGTAAAAGCATTTAATAATGAATGACATTTTATGACATTATGATCATATGTAATAACAAAAACTACACTTCAAGCATTAGGGAACACTTCAATATGGTAATGCACATTTTGTGTCATATCTATCATCAAAGGTTCTGTGCCTCAAAGCCATTTATTATATTGATGATGCATATAACCTTTGATTTAAAGGATATGTGCCCCTATTCTGAGCTTATGTGCCACAATATATATATTATACAATCTTCCCCTCATTCATTGGTGGAATAGTGGAAGCATAGGCACTCACCTGTCTGCTCCGGCTGAGCACGCTGATTGGTGTTCACGTAGGCCAATCAGCGTGCTCAGCCCTAGACCTAGACAGCGTCTGATCAAGCTATTCCAAACTGAATACCACAAATACACCATTAGTAAAAAGGTGGGTTTACACGTTTCAATTTTTTGTTTGATCAACAAAGAACTAACTATTTTTTGGTTGATTGGACAAAAATCTAGAATGGGCAATTTGTGTGATGTATACATTTTGTTAGACCTCGAACAAATTTTTTTTCGAAAGGTCATCGAACATGTTAATAAATTTGTATCTGTCGTTGTCATTTCGAATGTAATTTCATTTGATATGGGCGATGGATGAACAAAAAATCTAATGTTACATTCGGTAAATGAACGAATAGTGTTCAACAACGACATCGAACAAAAAATCTAATTGGCAGTCATGTGTAAACCCACCTTTAGTTATAGAGCATGGCGGAATGTATCCCTTTAATTTGCAGGGGGGGGGGGTCAAAAATGTATATTGCGCTACTTCAGTATTTTAGTTTTAGTGTAAAATAACTGGATTAATGTCTGAGAAACTGGCTTCTGATTTTAAATGAATACACAATGCCAGTAACTCTGTAAAATTACAGTGAACTGAACATGAGTACTGGTCATACCATCCAGTGTACCAGCTGTTGCTCAAGGTGTGAGCTCTTCTTCTGACATTATGGGTATAACAACAGTAATTGTTCATTCTGTAGTTGAGAATGAATATCTGAACCCTAGTAGCACAGTTCTGTGAACCCTCTGTAGACTATCTGCTGCCAAGTTTGTCTAATTAATAAGTGCCAAGTGAGCCATCTGGAAGCTGATCCTTAACTTCAGTATGGTGGCCAAGCATCAGTACCTGCTGTGTGTGGTCAGCATTCATTACCGCCCATCAATGTTGACATATTCAAGGTAAGGAAGATTAAAAATATGATATTATATATATATTTACGCTCACCTTTTTAAAAATAATTTTTTTTTATTCCATGCCTTTCTAGGAAATGAATCTAAGCAGCTCAATGACTCGCACACTGTTGGCAGGTTGTGTTTTGTTTGATTTAAAATGCAGACTAGTTTAATCTTTGAAATAAGTGTGACTTGAATAAGAGTGATAGTTATTTTGAGTTGTCATTAAAATGCTACACCAGGGGGTTGATTTGCATGTAGACTGATTACATTTAGTATCTGCTCATGTATCTCTGCTGAATCAATGTCACTTCATCAACACTTTGAGATTGCCTCTCCTGTTTCTATTAGAATCACCTCTTCTTTTGCATAGAGATGTCTGAGCAATCAAATACCATGAAATAGAAAAGCACAACATATCCTCTATTGCCAACTTTCATTTGCATGCAGAAGATTTGCATTTCTGGCAGGGAAATGTCACTTTAGAATTAAAAAATAATGTTAATGCACAATTTGACCTTCATCATCATGAAAGGAGAAAGCTACTTAACTGCCATATCCTTTTCAGATGTAAGCAAAATGTCTTGCACAAAGTTATGTTATAGTGATCATTAACCTGATAAAGACACTATACCTGGAATTTCCAATTAGCGATTATTGTCACACTTGTTATTTTCTGATACTTCAGGGAAACTGAAATAATAGGCCAAGAGGAAGACAGACGTTTCCTAAATGTCAATGTGTGTATTCCTAAATAACTGTAACCACTTTTATACAGAAAATACATGCAAGGACCTAAGGTAATCCAATGTTGCTAATAGAATTGGTTGTGGAATGTGATGTAGTTTATTTGGGAGTTTGCATTGCAAAGCCCCAAACAAGTTATTAGCACCAAAAATGCTGGTGTTGTATAGAAGGGCTGTGGAAACATTACAAAAAAGTTTTGCTCTAGCACATGTAGTTTATTTTGCATAAATTAAAGTTCAATGTTAAGTCCAAAAATTTCAACTTGACTTTAAACTGCATTTATGCAAAAACGACATGCGTAGAAGAAAACTTTTTTCTTCTCCAGCAATTCTGATAATGATACCATGATTAGAGACGTTGCAATTAATTAACAAATGCAGTTAGACAAAATGACACAAACAAATCAACCATCTCTAGTTCTTAGCAGGTCACACCAGGTCACCAAGTTTACTTCCCACCAGGTTTATATTTTTTTACAGTAAGAGATGGGGCCACCTCTCAAGGGATCATGGCATGAACCTGTTTTCATATAATATATATTAGTGACTTCAGGGCAGTTTTTAGCTCAATATGCAAGCGCATAGAGAACTATACTGGCACGCCACTTGTGTCGGCAATCACTCTGGTCTGCCGACGAGGGGTTGGTTTTGGTGAGGAGGAGGAAGGATGAGCGTGCCTGTTCAGTTCTCCATCTCACCTATTCAATGCCGCTTATGTCTCTGTGATTGCAGCTAGATCACTGCTGCGGTGGGGGGGGGGGGGGTTTAAAAAGTATTTTCTCTATACATTTAGTGTAAAGCTTTAAAGCGAGCCTGTCTTGTACCAAAGAAGCATGTGACTGTGGAGTATGCTACAACGGAATAAATGTTACCAAAACTCATTCATGTATTAAAGGTAACAATTTGGTTTAAGGATAAACCTTTTGTCCTGCTGTTTTCACCCCTGTGAGATTCAGCAGGCCTTACCAAATAATACAAATACCAGTTAAGTACAGTATAATAAATGTGCTGTAAGACAACTGATAAACAAGCAAATAAAACTTTGACAGGCACAATACATAATTATTATAATGAATACAACTTTCTGAGACATTTAAATCATGCAGAATTTCACCAGTAATGTTTTTTGAAAATGTATGCTTGATTAGCCTTGAGTTCAAAATGAATTTGAAATCTTAATTATCTTTCTCTGTTCCTTGATTTTAATTAGCTTTCAGAGAGCTTTTCTGAGAATGAAAAAGCTGAACACACATTTTATGAAAATTTAAAATACTTATATGAATATATAGTTTTTCAATCTTGCTGCTGTATAAAGAGCTTCGCACTTTTAATTGCATGGGGAATGTGTTCTATGGAATTGTAAAATTATGGCTTGGAAAAAAAGTCTAGTGAATGCATGCAGATCATTCCCCTGGAATGTATTTGTTTAAAATAGTTTAAATATAAAAATCATATACAAACCATTATGATAAATGATGGACAATATTACTCCCTTTCAGGAAAGGGAAGCTATTTTTCCAGTTGTATGTGAAATGAAAAAATCTTTGTGGAAAACACTAAATAAATGTTGGTAATTTTGTTTTCTTTGTGGAAAATTGCAGTCAGTAAGTGAGGGCATCTGTTACCCAGGCTTTGCTTTGCTCAAATCAGACTACTCTTTCAGTAAAGTGGTTCTTCTGGAATGATGGCCCTGAAGCCCATCACGATAAAGAGCCCTCACAACTTTGTTTGTTGAAACATCAACTTCAGAAGAAGACAGGTCAGCCACAATCAGATGTCTGGGGCTCCTTGCTGACATATCTGACTATTTGTTTCCTTGAAACTGGCATTGTTGCAATTTACAGTAGTTCTAGACACTGAATCGTTTGGAAATGGCAGTGTACCCTACCCCCTTATCGTGAGCTCTAGAACTATTTACTTGTCTTTGCCATGGTGAGTAACAGTAGTCCCTCTTGTGTGTTCAAGTGCCCTGTTCCTTGGAGTCTTTTTATGCTGATTGAATGTTGTTAGGAAGCCAATTGAATGCAGGTGTTTTTAGGAAGCCAATTTACTGTGCAGGTGTGGTTTCAAAGCTGATTCACAACCACATGGGGCTAATATCTTTGATCATCCCATTTGTTTATTATATTTGATATAAAGCAAGCCTTAAAATGTATTTGGTATTACTAAATCTACCAAAAACTACTAGATAGCATGTGTGAATGTTTGATTATATGAAGTTTTATCAATGCTGCAAACATTGGCAAGAAAATAAGAAAATTATCAATTCCTGTGGGGCTAATCATTTTCTGCATAAGGACACTTTTATTAGAGGTATGGCATTGGGGGTTGAGAGTACCCGGCAGATGTGTAGCATTCTTGGCAATATACCATGTGAAATTGAGTATATTTGAATTTTTATTTTTGGACTCTACGGATTAATAACTCAATAGTTCCTAATTACAGAAGGCAAATGACATTCATTTTAAAAGAACTTACATTTTATTTTTGTAATGGGAAGGTAATGTTTACTAAAATAAAATTATATATATTATGCTGCTTCTTTCATAGACTCATCCTCTATACTGACGTGGGCATTCATCCAGATAAACTGCGCCCACCATTTCTGTTAGTATTTCCCACACTACTCAAAGCACAGTGTGTTCAGCTTCCCAATGTGTAACATACCAATATTACACATTGGAAGCTGATCTTCAAGCTACCAAAAACAGAGGAAGAGTGGTCCTTAGTGTGGTCTACTCTAACCACATATACTATGAATATTACTACAGTTGAATCTGCCTACAAGGTCATGGCCAGGTGGTATATGGTTACCGCCTGCTTGGCACATATACACTCGACTTTCTTCAGAAAATGATTGACACTGTCAATCCTCACCACATCTGGTGGCCATGTTTTTTTGGCAAATGTTTTCAGACTCCTAAACACTTTATTCAGCAAAACAGTTCAGAAAGTCCCTTGGTTAGCATTACTTCACTTCAAGCCCCCTCCCTGACCAAAGTACAATGCAAATAACCAATTATATCCTGGCAGCCAAAATTACCATTGCCCAATCATGGAGAACTTAATTCATATCATATATGGCCTTTACCACAAGGGTGGTGTCTGGTGCATTGGAGAGGTGTTCTGTTCATGGATGAATCCTGGTTTGCATTGCTCAGGGCTGAGGGTGTATTAGGAATTTTGAATTCACAGGGATACCGTGACATGATCGTGAGGCCGATTGTTATGGCATTCATCCATGACTATCACCTCATGTTGTAGAATGATAATGCACGGCCCCATATTGCAAGGATCTGTACACAATTCCAGGTAGCTGAAAACATCCCAGCTCTTGCATGACCAGCATGCTCCACCAAACATGTCACCTAAAGAGCATACATCAATATTCCCTACCAGGATACAAGTATCCAATAGACACTAGCTAGGGTTTTAAATGACACAATTGTATCACACCAAATCCATGCCAGGTTGGCAGTAAAAAAAAGGTCTTTATTTAATTATAGGACCATAAGTTTTATAACATTTATAAATATAGAAAAATTACATAAAATTCCTCCAACTTATTAAAAACATCATAATCCATTTGGTTAACACAGCGTGAGAGTAGCGTGGAAGGACCTTTTCTTGGCTGGGCAGAGGTGATTGGGCTCTCTGTTTGCTTTCTGGTCCTGGTAGTAAAGTCCTTTTGGGAAACCTTAGAGTGGCTCCTATAATTAAATAAAGACCTTTTTTACTGCCAACCTGGCATGGATTTGGTGCGATACAATTGTGCCATTTAAAACCCCCATTTAGTGTCTTTTGGATACTTGTATGCTGGTAGGGAATATTGATGTATGTTACTATAGGGGTGTGGCATTTTAGACTATGGAACACCAGTAACACCTTTTTGTTTTTTTCAAACCCATTTAACATGTTTGGGATGCTCTGGATGGGTGTATGCAACCGCATTATTCAGTTCCTGCCAATATGCAGCCACTTCGCACAACGCAATATTCTTCCCACTTCACCCATCCAAACAAACATGTATACTTAACTCTAGTTCAGGGGTGTCAAATTTTAAAAATCTCTACGAGGATTGTGGAAGTTTTCCTTCTCAGCAAATCAAATGTCATATTTAAGACATCTGTGCCATTATTTTATTTGATAACATTTTGACAAGAACCAAATATATACTGCAGGCTAGATTATGCCCCCAGGAAAGTTTGACATTCCTTATCTAGACTGACCAGGAATTTCTAAAATTGTATTCTAGTTCCTTTGGTGTTGTTTCCAAATGTTCTGTAGCAGTATCCAGTACAGTTCTGTATGTGAAATCCAAATGGTTATTGGTTCATATATACAATTTGTAAGAAAATCTTTGCTTTTGAAACATCTAGAAGTATATGATATACATAGAGATCCCCTTTAATTAGTTCAGTAATTAAGGATCTTCCACATCCCAATTTATAACAAACTTTGGAAAAGAACAGTTGCACCCAGCCAGCTGAAAAAAGCACAGCTTGACTTACTGGGGGGACTTTTAAATGGCAGATGAGGTAATCGACTATCACATATGGTGTCAGTATACAGATCAAATGTCCAATTTTTATTTTTACAAGATTTCTTGCATCTATATACACAGAGATATGGGTTGTAACTGTGATGTCTTGTTTGTTTTCTTGACGTGTTTCGCGGCTTTCAACACTTTTATCTATAGACATAAGACTAGACTATAGACAGAAGACAAGACTACTACTCTGTTTTGATATGTCAACTATTGGGACATATGAGCGCATGGGGGCAAGGAATGCCAGCGTCGAGCCCCAGAGAGAGAGAGCCACCACCACAAATTTTATTACAAATCTGGTGATTCTGTGTAAACCTAAATACTGCAAATCAGATGCACACACCTGGACAGAAGGACCAGGATCACACCGCAAGTTGGAACACGCAGTGATCAAACTTATTGGTAAATTCATAGGGATACATTACCAGCCAAAGTTATGTCTGGCACACAAAGAGTGTGCTCCAATCCTCTGTGCAACCTACTGCAGCGTCATCACACAATACAATTAGACGCTTAAGCTGTCTATCCTGTCCTTGTTGTCAAGAGTATCTGTTTCTTTTAGAACATAAACAACAAGATAACAGAAAAATTTATGTATATATGCTGCCATATGGTAAAATAGAAAATGTCATGCTGTCCTTTGGGTAATTTTCTGATCCTGGCACCTATACATGGCAGCATAATGTGAAGTGCCTCCAAAATTTTGGGATTCCAGCAATTCATTCTATGTAGATATCATCAGCAAGGGAGGAAAATAGAATATGCTGCCATAGAAAGACGTCAAGAAATACAAATTACAGAAGGTTAGCATGAAACTTAACATTTACCTGACACCTCTTGGCAGCATTCTGTGGGAATTAACTCGCACATCAGGATAATTACTGCATATAAAAACTTAAATAGAATGGGTTAGGATGGGTTAGGATGGTTTGAGCCCCAAATTTAATGATATTGTAAGCTATTTTAACCAGAATTTGTTTTCAGCCTTCATTGCATTAGGGGACTTTTCATAAGAAAATAACTTCTACTAACAATAAAACATACATTTTATACATTTGAGATAAAGGTTTTACCCATATGAATTACAGCTGATCATTGCAAGCACCCCATGGTAGTGTTAAATGTTGTCACAACCATGTTGGGGGGGATTAAAAGAACAAAATAATGTTCTGTGTTAAAGTTAGATATATACTAATTTGTCTGATTGCAATAAGGTCCTGTTAGTGGTCAGTAGATAGAAGATATCCTTGAGCAGAGAGAGTATTTTAGATTGTAGGGACCATCAACATGCAAAAGAACAACACAGTTTCATGTTCTACTTGCCTTAATAATAAAATCTTAGGTGCATTCGCTTTTACCTTTCTTTACGGATAATAACAACAAATAGTGTTGCATTTAAGTAGTTTTTTGATTTATGCATACATTTATTTTATTTATACATTATCTGAAGTCTGTTCCCTTAAAAACATGCTAATGAGCTGTTTATACACAGAAAATACCATCTAAAATAACAAGAGCAGTCACAACATGCTGACTCAAAATATGCACCATCTGTGAGCCATGCCAAATAGACGATTAGATGAAAATATTGCTTTAATATATAATGTTATATTTTCTTTAAATTAATGCAGTTACTGGGCAAATATTTATTTAATAATAAGTATTATTATTTGAATATACTGTAACAACTTTCTTCAAGAAATGGGTTTTACTGCTATTAAGGAATGATTATGAATTGCAGAAAATGTATTGGAAGGGGCTGAGGAAATCTTATAATGCTATATTGATCTGAGCTGTGTAAGCACTGTTGGATGAAGTGGGCTGGTGAAGCAACACTAATGCTAATTTCCCTTGAGATACTTAAAAGTAGAACAGGTTTCTGTAACTAGATCAGTCTACAGCTGTCACAGACCCAGATATAACAACATGGATATCGTCCTTTATCTAGAGAGTTACTCCTAGCCCTGACCACAGGTGGGCAACTTTACAAAATGAGGTTGAAAATGATGTTGCCTATACTGTAACTAAATATATACAAATCTTACATACGTATATAACTTTAGTTACATTTCTTTTGTATAAAATATTGTATGACATTTTCTATTGTACATAAACCCTTCAAACACCATTTTATGGATATATAATGGTAAAACTGTATTTTTCGGACTATACATCACACTTTTTTACCAATAGTCTAATACCAATAGTCTAAATATGTAAAATGTGTGTATGTCTGCATCCCAGCAGGCACAAAATTAATTCAATTCCCTCCAGTCAAGCCAAAAAAACACTGCCAAAAAAAAAGAGATCTGATCTGCATTATCACTAGCAGTACCCATTCTCTGAACACACTGCCCAACTTCTGGAGAGACACATTTTACAATTAGATAGCATGAATTGTGTATTTACATTAATATTCCGCATTGCAATAAATACATTTTGTAACAAAGACTCATCTCCTCCTATATGTAAATAGCTGCTCATGGGTAAGTTGTTCATTGCCAGATTGTAAAATGTGACTTCATAAGTTGGTCAGTGTGTTCAGAGAATGGATACTGCTAGTGTATAGACACATGTTAAAGTTTCAGCCCTGACACTCTTCTGCAGCAAAGACCTCCCTCCTGGCACTGGCCTTTTGGCTGGAGGAAAACAGAGTGAATACTGCATGGTCCAGCCCTGCCAACTTTGCTGGAACATTCTGTATATTCACTTGATATCTGAATAGCTGTTTATTTTTGTTCCCTAATTCTTATAGTCGGAACGGTACTATAAAGTCCTATAGTCCAATACGGTTTTTAATATTTTAACTTATTAAGATAGGGATATAAAAAAAATAATTCTACTTAAACTATGTAAACAATCATTTGTTTCATTTTGAAAACAACTCAGAACAGTTTTTCATGCATTTTATTTAGACAACATTGGACACAATGTATTGTATACAGTGCTGCTTGAAAGTATGTGAACCCTCCAGACATGGTTACTGTTTGTGCAAAA
>CM070032.1:52109328-52127690 GCA_036250615.1 Ptychadena robeensis
TTATGGTGAGAAGGGATGAAAGGAATCAAAAAGCCCTCAACTCGAGCAGTGCATAGCATTGAAGAAACCTATAGAGAGTTTGGAGTTCAAGTGATACCGTTTATTGGCTAACTGAAGTCATAAAAGAAGCAAGCTTTCGGGATATCGCATATCCCTTCTTCAGGCTAATACAATTCTGGTTTTAGAAGCTCACATTTATACACAAAATTACAAGGTCATAAATATTCTAACTAATGTTTTCTCTAGACACACTTGACCGATCGAGGTGAGAGTGAAGGATTAGTTAGTAGAGATAGTGATCAGAGTTAGGAAGAGTTATTGGTGGTAATTGGGAGTTGAAGAAACCTAGATAGCAATGGTCTTTAAATTATCAGAGATTAGGCATGAATGGCTAAATGACATAAAGTTAAGGAGTCCAGACACATTATTATTCAGTGATGAAGAGTTCCATCGGTTTTGAAGAAACAGGGGGTTTCAGAATTCAGACTCTATGTTGAAGAGACAGATCAAACCCTTTGCCAGCGTATGAACCTGCATAGGTACACTATCAAGAACAAGAAAACCAATGTCCCTGTAGGAGCTCATTTCTGCAACACTGGCCACAGCATAAGAGATCTCAGGTTTATGGTACTGATGGGGAATTTGAAAACACATAAAGAGAGGCTGGAATGGGAATGTAAATGTAAAAAAATTTCAAACCTCTGAAATACGGTCTAAACAGGGACAACAACTTCATGTGCCACTACAACTTCAATTGCAGAACACTCACAATAACCCCCTACCCTCTTTCTTCAAAACTATGGACTCCTTCATTTTATGTCAATTAGCCATTCATGCCTAATCTCTGATAGTTTACAGACCATTGCAATTTAGGTTTCTCCAAGAAATACCTATGTTGCCATTTTTCTCTGCTTCCCAGGTCTATGGACATTTTAATTGCTGAAGAAGGTGAATATCACAGCTGAACCTCTTATCTCTATTACCCCCAATAACTCTTTCTAACTCTGATCACTATCTCCATTAACTTACCCTTCACTCTCACCTCCATCTGTCATGTCAAGACAAAACTGTAGCTTTTGGTAAAATATTTATGACCATGTTATTTTGTGTATAAATGTGAGTTTAAAACCAGAATTTTATTAAGTCTGAAGACATCACGAAAGCTTGCTTCTCTAATGACTTCAGTTAGCCAATAAACGGTATCACTTGGAATCACAACTTGCTGTATTTATCGATGGTACAACACTCTATTATTATTATTATTATTATTAATAAAAATAATAATAGTGAGATTGGAACAGTTTTCACATACAGTTTGAAAGAAGAACACACCATTATATACTGGACAGTATTTCATTCCCTTTGGTTTTCTAAAAGAAAACTGAATCCTAAACTGAATTAAATGAATTAATCAAATTAATATGAGATTCGCATAGAAGAGATTTGGAAAGCTGTTCATGGAATATCCCACTACAAAAGAATATGTATACAGGCAGGCAGGGAGAAGGAACCCAAAAATGATTAGGTATTGGTGCACATCCTTTGATTTTAGCTGTCCATGCAATTAGATTAATAGTGATGGAGGTTAATGGTTTTTTTATTAGTTTAATAAATGGCAATGATTATCTCCAAATTGCCTTTAATGGAGTTTCTACCAAGTGTCAAATTTGCAAACGTCTGTGCAAAGTTTATAAACTGCTGAACTTGACCAGTGTACTAATTAAAAAAATGGCATTGGTTATAAAACAATTTGAGAATACCTTTCCATCATTAAGCCAATAAAAACAAAACAATCAACCAAGTCATCAAGAGCTTCTAGGTCTCATACCTGTGAATTAAGTGAACACAAAACACAGAGTGATTGCACCACATACAGTAGAGCCCATAATTATTCACACCCCTGGCAAATTTTGACTTAAAGTTACTTTTATTCAACCAGCAAGTTATTTTTTGACGGGAAATTACATAGGTGTCTCGCAAAAGATAATAAGATGATATACAAGAGGCATTAAAAAAAAATTTCCCAGCTTTTATTTAAATTTGAGCAAAAAGCGTACCCGTCACAAACTATCACAGTCTCTGGGAAAATCCAAAGTTCTATACCATTCCAAATAATCCAAGCTAAAGCATCCTAATTACCCTGATTAATTGGGAACAGCTGTTTTAATCAACTCAACAGGTGAAAAACAGCATCTCTCTGCAGTTGGTTTGTGGACAGTCATGGCTAAGACTGAGGTACTTTAAATGTTTCATTGGTTTATATGGCTTTTCAAGAGTCACTTTCATATTTGTACAACTTCTTATAGTATTTTAAAATAATTTAAATAATTGTGTAAATAATACTGATTTGCCGATTTAGGTCTGTTGCCCCTTCGCTGTGGCTTTGATTTGATGTACCGCCTTTTAGCTCTCATTACTATGTTTTGGGATTTCTTGGATGCTGCATCACATACAGGCATGTATCTTTTGTTTCCCTTTTGAAAAAAGTAGAGTGCGGACGTTTTCCTCTTACATCTAAGAATGACACCATCTAAATCATATATTACTTTTCTTTAAAAAAAACTTTTTATGGGCCTTCTTATATGTCATGTACACAACAGACATGCAGACTAATTTGATGCAGCATGCAGAGTATGATCTGAGATTTGACTGACTGACTTACTTCAAACATGCTGCAATATTTTTTTGGGGACAGCAATGGCTTCCTCCCTGGTGTACTCCATGGTACTCCATCCTTGTTTTCTTATTTTAGATGTGTCAAATTTTTTTTTAGCATGTTCCAGAGATTTCTGTAAGTCTTTAGCTGACACTCTAGATTTTTCTTTACTTCATTAAGCATTCTGTGATGTGCCCTTGCAGTCATTTTTACAGGACGACCATGCCTAGGGAGAGTAGCAACAGTGCTAAACTTTCTCCATTTGTAGACAGTCTGTCTTACTGTGGACACATGAACATCAAGGCTTTTAGAGATACTTTTGTAACCTTTTCCAGCTTAATGCAAGTCAACAATTCTAGATCGTAGGTCTTCTGAGAGCTCTTTTCTGCGAGGCATGGTTCACATGAGACAGTGCTTCTTGAAACAAGTAAACCCAAACTGGTTTGTGTTTTTAAAGAGCAGGACAGCAACACATCCAATATCATCAAACTGATTGGACTCAAGGTTAGCTCACTCCTAGCTCCAATTAGCTCTTGGAGAAGTCATTAGGCTAGGGGTTCACATACTTTTTTCACCTTGCACTGTGAATGTTTACATGTTAATGTTTGTGTAGTATTATTTTAAGCAGCCTGTGTTTTTCTATTGAAGAACAGAGCACATTTTATGACCAATTCATGCAAAACTCCACGTGATCCTAAAGGGTTCACATACTTTTTCCTGGAAATGTATATTAAAATTCTTTGGTCGACCATGGTGAGGCCTGTTCTGTTAAAACGCTGTGAGGTCTTGACCACTTTTCTGCAGGGCTCCAAGTGTCACCTCTGGCATGCGTTTGCCATCACTGGCCTAGACCATTGGTATGTAGAGCAAAAATTCGTTTTTTTTTTCAGATCTCAAATCATTGGATCCTCGTCATGAGGTGCCATGCTGAACTATGCTTCTATTCCAGTATGAATGAGTGTGAGAGCGATAACACCAAATTTAACACACTAACTCCCCATTCACACCTGAGACCTTATAACAATAATGGCACCAGGGAGGCAAAATATCTAAATGGGCATAATTTGGACAGGGATTTTGTTGCTAGAGGTTTAGACATTAATGGTTGTGTACAAGCTGTACACTGACTACTTTCCATTGTATTAAACTGTCATATCTTCAGTGTTATCCCATGAAAACATATTATAAACTATTTACCACAATGTGATTGGTGTACTCTCTCTTGTGAGATACTGTAGATGGGTAGCTAGCTACCAGTCATCTGAGAGTTGGCTGATATCAGGTTGCTGAGTGTTATTCTATCTTTGTTACCCTGTGCTGCAGAAACTTCTCATTTATGTTCTCCAGGTCTTCGTGTTCTGTGCTTTTTCTTTTAGACTCTCTTGCAATGTACATTGCTTTCCAAACTCCGCCAACCTGTACCAGCATTCCTTTATTTTAACACCTTATAACACTACAGCAGGGGTGCCCAAAAGGTGGATAGTGATCTATTGGTAAATCACAAAGGCAATGAGCGTAGGTCATTTTTGTTCTTATTTTCAATAACACAAGGCATATTGTCAGAATTGCATTGTGGTATACATGTTTATGATGTTATTAAAGCTAAACAACATACACTTTAAATACAAAGCACACTTTGTACACAAACACAAGTGTTTGTCTATATAAATATATATATATATATATATATATATATATATATATATATATATATATATATATTTATTTATTTTCTTTTTATTGTTGGTAGATCATTTTGACTGTTGTTATTGTAAAAGTAGCTCAAAGTATGTATATATAGTGCCTTATAATAATAAAATATAAAATAATAAAATATATGTAATTATGATTAACAAGGTAGTAGCAAAATTAAATCAATTAGAGGAAGTAATGCTTTGTTACAATAAGGAAATAAAATATAAGGCCCTAAAATATTTTCTTTTAAAAGTAAACTTACGTGAACTCCAGCAAAACATTTTTTTTATCAACAACCTTATACCATTTATTGGTCACATTGTATATCAGCACAAATAAACAGTTCAATAATAGCTCTGCTTCTATAAAATATCACAATACTGCTATTGGTGTTAGCACAAGTTGTGCCTTGGCAGCTTGTCTGGGTTTTAAGAATGGTGACCTCCGATGAAATCTGCATCATTAGTAAATCTTACAGGTTATTCATTAACAAGTACAGAAACTAGCTGGACTTGTATTCAAGCCAGAGGCATATACTATTTCCGGGGTTGTTAAAGTTACTGTTTCACGGCATTCCTGGTCGCAGCGCACTCTTGTCAAGTTGTCACTTTGCAGCCTTGTCAAGAGCTGTTGGTGTTTTTATAGGTACACCAAAAAATGAACAAATCACCATCGGAAGATTTGATCTTCTATGATGACAATCCAGAAAATGTTCCAAGCGATTGTTCTCCTCTGAGCCCTACGGAGAGCGTGTCTTCTGTCTTCTTACAGTGAGTAATGTTTTATTGATTATTACCATTCTGCACCTCAAGCTTAGCTGAGCCTACAAGGCACAATATTAATTACACCTGTTATACATACTAATGGATCAGACTACAAGCAATAGCAACAGATACTCAATGAATGATTGTGAGGCTTAATAGTCATTTTATTTATGCTGTGGTTTAGTATTTTCAAATTAAATGCAGTTTTTTTTAGTTTTCTAAAAAAAGTTTTTTGCAGTGTATCTACAGGCATTTTTTTTAAGTTTAAGATTGTATATGGAAGAATTAGAACTCTTTCTCTACTTTCATAGTCTCCAATAAGGAGACTTTCCCTGACTTCCTGTAGCCAGGCCAACTTTTACACCAGACAGGACGTTCCTTAAAAGCAACATAAACAAAACAACATAAATATTATTTTAACGGTAAATTGGGAAGTGAAATAGCCCCTGTTAGTTATTTATTGTTGGCAGATTCCCTTCTGCAGATATTTCTGGCAGAGGTTCTAAACTTTACCCATTTGATCTAAAACTTGAAAAAATGTAGGTTATAAAAACACTTATACAAAGAAAATATATTTTGATATTCAAAAGTTAGTTATGAGGTTTTCTTATTGTGGAGATGGCTGCTGTAAAAGGTCATCAACTTAATTAAATTGATAGTGCTACATTTATATATTTTTATATTGTTTTTATTCTTCATGAAATCTGCACATACCCTATATATATATATATATATGGCAAATTGAGAGTATTATATTTAAGTAATGATTCACTGTGCTATCCTCATATCCTTTGTAACAAGAATTCCTCTTCATCTCAAAACATTATGAAATCCTGAGTTCATGTACTTTTATTACCACTATAAATCGTATTGTTCTAACAACCAATACACGTCTATACATACAGATATTGTTATGTGTGCAGGCTTGAATTTCATTTGGAGGTCTGGGCCTTTACACCAATAGATAGAGAAATTTAGCAGGAGACTAATAAAAATGTAAGTTTCAGATATAAAAATCTGTTACTCACAATGATAGAGCATGAACTAGCGTATAACAATGTATATATATTTTCGTCAGTATGGTATAAGGAGTCTAGGCCTCTGTATGCCCAATTACATATATGCCATCTAAAAGCAAAATTTGTTACCATTTGTTCTGCCCCCCCCCCCCCAACCTTTATTTTGACCACCTTCTGTAAATTTGGTCACTCTAATTCACTATGCTCTTGTAATATGTGCTCTGTGGTGTCTCCAGTTCACCCACCCTTTAGTATGTTCAGGTGTTTTTATTGTGCATTTACTTGATAAGATCTAACAGCACCTCAATGCTTTTAGATGCTGTTAACCTTATCTTAAACACTTAGCAGCCTTTCCAGTGGTCCCCCATTTCACTGCTATTATAAAACCTTTCAATGTCTAGTTGGTTCTGGTAAAAAGATTTTGATACCTGATAATGCAGCACTGCTTGTGTCCCCTCTCCCTGTGCTCTGTTTGTGAGGGTTGGACCTCCTTCTACAATGCACAGCCACAAGCTCCTAATTATGGGTAATGATGTCATTGCCTCAGATGAATAAAAACAAGGCCGTAAATCAGGAGTGAAGCCCCCATACACCTTTAGATCACTCCATACAACTTCCTTTAGATCTACCAACAAATATGTTGTACGTGGCCTCCTGGATAGAATACATAGTGATTGGAAAGTTTAAAAAGGTCCTTATATTACATGGTTTTGGTAGAAGAAAAGTTGATTGTACAGAAATTGTATGGTAAGATTGCAAGTGTATGGGGGGCTTGAAGAAGAGCTGAGAGAGTTTGAATATGTAAACCACATCTCCTGAAGCAACAAGCATCCTTGCTGTGGGCAGGGGTACCCCCTTAAAGTTATTTTCTGAAATAAGTATACATATTTAAACTCGGTGTAACCATCCAAAAAGAGACAAATATAAGGAACCATTTGATCATGTATGCAGATAGCCGAACTGAATGCAATCTTTCTGACCTTTAGACTTATTTATTCATGGTTGGAAAATAGCTGAACAAAAGTCAATAGTGGTTCTACTGGCCAAAGTTTTGACTGTGTTTATCATACTGTTGTATAAAGAAACCACCTGTGCAGTCCTACTGATTTTGTTATGGTACCCAGGTAACTATGTATACCTATGTAAAGGTCTGCTTTTCTCTTTAAAGAAAAAGTATAGATGTTGATGCGGTAACATACTGCTGCAGATATTCAAAAGAATAATAAGGAATTTATGGATGACAGGAAGTGATTCTTTGGTTTTCATAACACTTGACATTGACTGATCATTACAGGAAGCAAAGCCAAATTTCACTAAACACTTCCATCATGTCAATTTCATTGTAGTAAACTCATACTTTTTTATATTTTTGTGTATTAGATTGGGGGGTTGCTAGTCACTTTTTTGTTAAAAGGACACAGGAAGTAAAATAAACCTCTCAGATAGTGTGCAATGAGATCACCTATGTCTTCCATTTATCTAAAATGCACATAATGTTCAGGCAACTTCACAAAGTCTTTGTTTAGTAATGTCAATAGTATGTGGGGAAAGATAAGTGCGTATGAAGTACAAGCTTTTAGGAAACACATTCACTCCATGTATAAAACTCTCAGAATAACAATTAACTTTTTTGGCACTGCACATTACACTATCTACAGGAAACCCAGCACTCATTGCAACACCAAATGGGATAATTAGAACCAGGGGCATAGCAAGATATTTATTAGCCCATACCAAATTTTTTCTATGGGGCCCTTCGTATAAAATTACGAAAATGTACACAATTACTAATATGTCACCAAGTTTATTTACAGACAACAATAAAGGTACACTTATCTATCACTGGTTAGGGTAGTGGTAAAACCCCTGCAGAATTCTATTGTTATCTGTATCCCTGCTGACCAAATTCACCCTCTATGTTTCTTGGAGATGATTGTCTTAGGTACAACAAAGAATGGAAAATCCAACATTGCAGAGGTGTCACAGGGGAAGCAGGTCAGGGCAATTGTTATAGCTACTGTACATGTATAGATTTCCATGCGTTTGCCCAGCGAGCGTTCACAGCATGGTGACGTCAACGCGCTGCTTCCGGTTGTCTGACGAATGTACAGTAATCGCAATGTGTGCCACTCACTAATCGCTTCCCGTATGATAATTTGAATGGGGACCATGGTACCCATCGAAAGTATAGCGATCGACCAGAAAAGAACTGCCAAGCAGGATTGCCATGCTCCAGATGTGCACCTCCATTTTGCAGACGATAGACTCCAAAGCGAGAGGCACGAATGCACACATCGGTCATTCATAGGTAAAATCAACTGCGGATGGGCATGTGTATGGGGGGCCTTAGTCCACCAAAACATAAATATTTTAACTAATGGATACCATAGACAATCTAGTAATAGCTAGTCATACTGCAATCATTACCACTTATGATCCAGTACGGGTGGAGTTAGGAATGGGGTAAATTGCCAGATAGCCCCATTATGCATTGTGGGTATTCCTGCTAGAAACTAATAAGTAACTTTCAAAGTAAGAGCCCCCAGTGATCCCCATCAAGGCCAGGGTCCCTAGCCAAAATATCTTAAGGGAATTCATGTGTGAATGGCAGCCATCGCGAATCCCGTACAGTTGGCGGATGACTGAAAGCAGCCTGGTGACCTCACCTCTCTGGCAGAATACAAAGTGACCCCAGTAACAAAAAAAGTTAGCTTTCCACTGGCACAGTAGCGAGCATATGCAACAGCACCTGTGTAATGTTGATAATGTTTTACAAGTATCCAAGCAGCTTATAATGAGTGTCAGGAACATACCAGCAATACCAGCCACACAGGTAATTCCATCACCCTAATCCAACCACCATGAAATGTGACAAAACAGATGCTAGCCAATGGGATTTTCTCTAGTGTTTATCATAGACATGAGTCACTAAAAATACAGCACATGACTTTTTCCACATTTTTAATGTGACAGTCTTCTTACAAAATGGATTAAATGTATTGTTTCCTTACAATTCTATACACAACACCCCATAATGACAACATAAAAAAGTTTACTTAAGGTTTTGACCACTTATTTAAAAATATAAAAACTGTAGATAAGTATTCGCAGCCTTTGCTCAATACTTCGTTGATGCACCTTTGGCAGCAATTACAGCCTCAAGTCTTTTTGAATACGATGCCACAAGCTTGGCACACCTATCCTACCCATGCCTCAAGATCCATCGGGTTGAATGGAAAGTATCGGTACACAGCAATTTTATGATCTCTTCAGAAATGTGTTCAATCAGATTGAAATCTGGGCTCTGGCTGGGCCACTCTTAGGCTATGTCCCCACGACCCATGGCCTAAAAACTCGGCTCACTGCGTTTTTGATCGCAGGACGATCCCCCCTGACCGCGACTGATTCCTTTGACTTCATGCTTGGTCTGTGCTCTGACAGGTATGTGCCTTTCCAAAACATGTTCAATCAACTGAATTTGACACAGGTGGACTCCAATTAAGTTGCAGGAAAATCTCATGAAAGATTAGGAGAAACAGGATTCACTTTAGCTCAATTTTGAGCTTCATTGCAAAGGCTGTGAATACTTATGTACATGTGCTTTCTACATTTTGTTATTTTTAATAAATTTGCCAAAATCTCAAGTAAACTTTTTTATATAATCATTATGGAACAGAATTCTGAGGATAAAAATGTATTTAATTACTGACATCGGGGTAATCCTGATCTCGATTCGGGCAGGTTTTATGTAAACAAACTAATGGACATATTAGTAATTGTGTACATTTTCATAATTGTATCTAGAGATGGTTAAACTTTTTACATTGCTTTTGACATAGAAAACCAGAAAAAAAAATTAGTTTTAGGGCCAATAAATTTCTTGCTATGCCAGGTTCAAATGACCTGATTTGGTGTTGCAAAGAGTGGTGGGTTTCTTGTAGACGTCATCTTTGACATGTAATGTGCAGTGCCAAAAAAGTTAATTTACATGTTTTCTGTATAACTTAGTTTTATACATTAATGTGTTTCCTAAAAGCTTTTACTTCATATGCGCTTATCTTTCCCCACATACTATTGACATTACTAAACAAAGACTTTGTCAAGTTGCCTGAACAAGACTTTCCACACCATGTGCATTTTAGATAAAACGGAAGACATGGGTGATCTCATTTCACAGACTCATATCCTTGTGCAATGGTGATATGGGAACAAAGGTCTAAAAAAGAACATACGCAATGAAATGCAAGGAAAAGTTTGCCTCCTATTGACACCAATAAAAGGAAAAGTTTACCTCTCACTGACACTGATGGAATGGATAGTGTAGTGAACAGAATCATTGTGGGGGACATTAATATCTAACTACTGCTTAATGCACCCAAAAGAGGGTTTGTAAAATAGAGCCAGGGGGTAAGGGTGTTACTACTGTGTTTTCCCGAAAATGTGTCTTATATAAATTTTTGCTGCCAATGATGCCCCGCGTCTTATTTTTGGGCGATGTCCGATTTTTCCGTGAAGAAGAATACAGTACTGGGGTATCAGGGTGGGGGGATGAGGAGGTGAGGAGACTCAGAGGGAGGGATTACCACTTTAGTAACCCCTTTTGATCCTCCTGTGTCATTGTGATTGTCCCCTCTGATCCCCACTGTCCAGAGTTACAGTACCGAATCTTTGGTGGGGGCTTATTTTCGAGGGGATGCCTTATATTTCAGCCTGAGGCAAAAATGTAAGGGTGCCTTATTTTCAGGGGATGCCTTATTTTCAGGGAGCCAGGGTAATATATTAATAGAATAAGTCTTTGTTTGTACTGATTGATTGCTTTTGTGGGTTGTTTGTGGGAAAATTTGTAGTAACGTATATGTAGATTATTGACTAAATAATTTTTATGGTAGTCATTTATAACTACCGTATAAGTAGTACATGTATTAAAGTCACTTGCAGGAGCATTTCTTTTTTTTTAATGTGCTATGTTGTAAAAGACATAGATTACTTCTTGTAAGACTCCTCCTGTTCCAATGCTGTGGTTACTAGTTCCATACTACATATACTGCACTGTATAGGTGACAATGTACAACTTTTTTGAAGGTTATTAAAAATAAGTTCAGAACATTGTCAAATGCCTTGTCTTTAAAATATCAATAAAGAGGGAGGAGTGCTCCATAACATCCACCAGCCAGTCAGGGCTTTTCCTGCTGTCTAGTTTAGCAGCACTGGCCTAACATGTTGTTAGGGAGAGGTACAGCGGAGAGGTATTCCAGGGGGGGGCGCAGCTAGGGTGATAGCCTCCTTGGAGCCTTCTATGTAAGCCAGAGAGAGGGGAGAAAGAAATCTCTCCGCTGTCAGTTCTCTTCTCCCTCTGTTAATTGCACACAGTCCACCCATCCTCCCCTACCACTGCCAGCCTACAACCATGGGGAAACTGGCTGCAGACAGTAGGTAAAGTGATTGTTATGTGTGTGCCTCCGTGTATGTGCGTATCTATGTGAATGATGCATGTTTTTGTATAATTGGTGTATGTGTATATGATGCATGTCTTTGCATGATTGGTGTGTGTAAAAAAGGAAGTTGTATTTTAAATAAAGTGTAAGGGCCATTTCATACTAGCCACACTGTGGCTCTTCTTTTTGCCATAAAGGATGTGCTAGAATTAATGCTACTGCGTCTGTTACTTAATGTGCTCCCCCTTATTCTGAACTTGAGTTGTTTGAATCGGTGGGGAGCTTGATAATGTTCTTATCTGCAAAAGGGGGGCCTGCAGGGAAAGTTTGGGAACCACTGATCTAACTGCACTGCACTGCCGTCCTCATTCAAAGTATTGGGATCGGACTGGAATCTACCAACATGTCAGATCACTGTGCGATCCGACATGCGGGAGATTTCTGGTCCAGATGGCTGCACCCTTATTTTTAGGAATCTGCCCGTGTATGGCTACCTTTAGATTCAAACGTGTTGTGCGATTTTACTATCATGTGTCTGTCTTACATCGATCATACCACCACACAGTGTGATCAAAATTAAACACAATCGTTTTGCGATCCTACTATGGAGCGCATGAGTTGTACGATCATAATTATGATCATAAATACGATCGTAATTACAAATCGATCAAAATACCTAGAAAAACCGTCAGATATTTGAAAGATTGAGAAAAATTTTCTAACATGTCTGATCACTTTTCAATAGATTTTTTGTTCAATTTTGATCACTTGTGGTCGATCATACTAGGTGTGTGAGAATCGATTTCCATACAAAATAAAAGTCAATTGTTTTAATTCGATCGAAAGGAAATCAAACTGTGCATGGATAGTTTAAGGGATGTTGAAAGTTTACATGTTGTACAGCTATATGGTTATAGCTGTAATTGTGCCCCGTAATATGGACCTAAACTTCATTTGCAAAAGCATCAATATGCATTTATGAAAACAAAGACTGCAACTATATCTGTGAAAGGTTCCACCATGTGTGGCACAGTACATCTAGACATATGCTACTAATCTCCTTTTCTGTCCCCAATTGACAGCAAATGACACTGGGTCAATTAAGGTAATATGAAGCCTTTCCTTCTTGAACAACAAAGACAATTTGTTAAAACTTTACACTATTAGGGAACAAAAGCGCAAGTTGCTTATTTGAATTTAAATTACACCTAAACCTAGTTGATGTACTTCATGTCCCTTGCTGGCAAACAACGGTGATGAGATAATCCTGAATGTCTATCATTGCCCCTCCTCTCTTCAAAAACCCTTGCTGCAGTCAGCTTCTTTCACTCAAATACAGTTGTGACATAGAAAGCTGTCACATCATCATGTGTGTATACAAGTCTGTGGAGCTAAATTTTCCCCATTGAAAACAATATAACATTATATCTCGAGGCCTTATGTGGGTGTACATGTTACTGCTGTTCATTAACACTGGACAATTGGTATTCATAGGGTTTAAATATGGCAACATGTTGGCAATGTTAAATGATTCATGTTGTGTTTCTGGGTGTGATTTTAGATGTGCATTAAATTTGGTTTTCTCGTGTGAAAACAAAAAGTACCCAAGGTCCTGGTTTATGCTTTAATGGGGTGGAATATGAGTATATTTCTAATAAAGTTATCATTGTTTTCTGTTCTAATTATGGTCGTAATCAGTTGCGTAGGAACCGCTATAGCAGCCACTATGTGCACGTTTCCACAAAGGGGCCTGCTGCTCCTGTCTGCCTGTACCTTCTTCTGCATTCCATCTGCAGTATTCCAGAGTCCAGCTCGGGGGTAACAAAAACTTACTGAAATCAGTAATCCAGAGCTGGACTCGGCTGGTGAAATTTAAACAAACTTAGGCAGCAACGCCATCTTGTTGTCATTTTACTAATTTTACCATGGCTGGTGAAATTCCTCTAGCTAACTTTGCAAGTTAATAAACCTATGGACCTCTTTTGGTTAAGATCTGGATCTCAGTGGACCACCAGGGTGTTTCATATTTCAGACAGATTTTGGCATAGAAAACCAGACTGAGTCTGACCACCAGGGGGTTCATTCTTAGTTCCGGCTAGTTTGGAACAGAGCAGTGATGTGTGAGGTCCAGAAGGTGTTCGGGAGGTCCGGAAGGAAGGGGGAGATTGGAGTGGCAGGTCAGGGGGGTCAGTCATTTCTATCTATGCCCCTGGTTGATGTAAAGGGTAACACTTAACAATTAATTGAATGATATCATG
This sequence comes from Ptychadena robeensis, assembly GCA_036250615.1. Lineage (NCBI taxonomy): Eukaryota > Metazoa > Chordata > Amphibia > Anura > Ptychadenidae > Ptychadena > Ptychadena robeensis. The sequence continues at coordinate 52,123,156 of CM070032.1, forward strand.
TGCTTCCTCCAGTTGTTGGCCCTGGCACACAGTCTTAACAGGACTTTTTTGAAAAACAATGTTCAGATTTAACCAAGCAAGAACACCCAGTAATCTTATGATGGTATGCTACTGATAGATATAGATATATATATATATATATATATATATATATATATATATATATATTAGTCTTTTTGCATTTATTACAACAAAATGTGATGGGGTGGGAAATTATTTCGTTTTTTTGTAAGCTCCTACTTAATAGGATGACAATGTGTTATAAAACCAGTGGCAGAACACATCATTCTAATATACACCTAATAAATCTGAATGCTATCTCTAGTTCAAAGTCCACTCTTCACCTGAACTAATCTTGTGCCTATCATAACAAACTGAGGTTAACAAGGATACTTCCTAGTTTTATAAAAAAGGGGAGGAACATTGGGAGCAAATGCATTTCGACACATACAGATCTCATTACTGTGAAGACACCAGACTTCTGAGAATTCCAAACCTAATACCAAATAAATGATCTTCTAACCTGGAACATGAGTCTTGGTTTGTCGGCTTTATTTGCATTATCATGTACCATCGGTAATGTATAGCCAAAGTAAAAACACCTGGAACAGAATCCAAAGCAATATATTCATGGTTGTGGCCTACTCAAACTGAACATTTTACCAAAGAGGACATGAGGGAAAAATAAACAGAATAAAAACATGACAGCAGTTTTAGTATATTTCTTTTTAGTGTGTTCCTATTGGTCAAATTTCCTCTCACTTATTGGACACAACTTTATTATTTCAAGAAGTGGAGAAGTGAGCTAATCCCTCAAAAGGAACATCTTGTGGCAGTTTTTAACATGTTTGGGGTTCAGTCTCTACCTAAAAACACCCATCCAATTAGTTAAATACTCATTTGTCAACACTTCCATGAAATGCACTGCTGTGGGACCCACAGGGGGGTGCTTCATCCTGCTGGGCCATATATTTATATATAGCATAAGTACATGCATTCTTAAAAAAATTATATATTGTGTGTAACAATAATAGACAGCCTAAACACAGAAGTGAACTGAACTATCTGGACATGAGTGGAAGAAATGAGAGATTAGGTCAAAATGTTTCCACTATGGACCACACAGACTAAACCTTCCAAACTCAAAAACATTGTATGCTGCAAATGCAAAATGTACCTCAAAACGAAATACCAAAATTATATATAAGTGAATACCTATAGGTCACTTGTTCACCAGATCTATGAAGGCACTGTTGGGCACAGTGGTCTGCATAGCATTATTTTTTGTCCAAGTAGTGACACCATCAAGCAGCAGCATGATACAGGATCTTTCAAATAAATCTACAATTCTCACAAAAGATTCCGCGCTTCTCCTACATGGCCAACATCCCAAATCATATAGATATCTGTAGCCTGAGCAAACAGAACATTCTGTTGCCCCTGACCATTTTTTTCTTTACTATATAATAAAGACAAGGGGACTTTATAGGCCTAGATAGTAACCTTATCACATATTAGACATATGTATTAATATTAAAATGTGTTAAATATCCATAAAAAGTCCATAAAAAGGTCCAATGATCATCAACTTTTTATGATTGGTTTCCTGGGTGCCACTGTTGGCTAGAATGCACATGACGAGCTGGTAAATCCATATAGTATCACTTGTTATCCCAACATACCCCAACGTACGTTTCGATTATGTACTTTATCAGGGGTGCGGACCTAGATTCTTTATGTGTGTGGAAAACGTATTCATGCCAGCGCACCACATAGTCACAAAGGGAGAGCGGGGGATTCTGATTCATGGTTCTGTTTGCTCTGGCTACAGATATCCAAATAAATCTACTATAATCACCAATGTACGTTTTATGTAATCTATCAATGATCATCAATTCTTTGTTTGTAGAGGTTTACCTAGAGGTAATGCCACTGACTACCAATGATGAGGGTGTATTTTTTATTGCTACTTATTTTTGTATCGGGGGAGGGTTTTACACTAGTTTGGAAAGGGGGCAAGATTTTATTCATTAATATAAGCAAGACAAATATGTTATTTTAGTTCTGGCCACCAATTGTCTCCGGGAGTATTTTTTAATCCTTTCGGATCCCTGAACTGTGTATATATACTTAGCAGTACATCACATACTACATAATTCTGTACTTTAATTAGTATTGTTACATAACACAATGTCACACTATGACATACTCCTGAAAATGGTTTATGGTATGTGTTAGTAAAACATTGCTGCTGGTCAAGTTGTTTCCAGTTCTTTTATTAGGTTTTTATGAGACAAAATATGCATGTAAACAGTTGGCTGCAGAAAGACTACCGATTATATCACTAATACAACCAAATGACTTCAAAAAGGCAAAAAAAAAATCTTAATTCAACAAAAAATTTAAAAAAAATTACCATTTATAAAAGACAGTGCTCTAGCAATTACATTTTAGTTAGTCAGCTTGTGCAGTTTATGTTTTCTGGGGTCACTGCATGCCAAGCTAAATAAAGCTGTACTCTGATTCATTTATATGGTTTACGGTAAACCACTACCCTTTGATCTATGTAAAATAAGATTGGCCACAGACAAGATGTCAATAACCTGAGACAGCTGTTTTCAGCTTGCTGAAGAAACAGTCTTTAATAATAAAAAAAACAGGAGCCTGCTATCCCTGTGAAGTGAAGGACAGATAAAACTCTTTGAAACTCTTGTCCTATGCTCCTCTGTTAACCTAACACCAGCCTTGGCCTAGAAATGTGATAGTCATATCTCCAAGAATCATGCTTACACAATCGCCTGTCCTTGAATTGACAGTTACTCAGTACAGTTCCTCTTCTCAGCTTCTCTATACCTGGTTGGTTTTCTTCATATTAATGGACCAACAGTTATTGTGTATCTTGTAGGGCAAAGCTGGGCATACACAGCTCGATGAAGAAACAGATTAGAGCAACATCGGGGCGCCGTGTGCACTCACCAATACAGACCTGGGGAACCACGGGAAAATTGATGGGAATTGATGTGCCCATGGCATACACATTTATTACCATTCGATTGACCCGCGATCAATAACAGCGTGGTGACATCACCACGCTGTGACTGATCGTCGGCCAATTGCACGGGAATCTACCCGTGTATGCCCAGCTTAAGCAAGAAATTTTATTTCATGTGGGAACATTACAAAAAATTAAGTATTACTTTAGCACATGAGGTGATGTCGCAACATTTGAGGGAGTGTGCAATTGGCATGCTGACTACAGAAATGTCTACCAGAGCTGTTGCCCGTGAAAGGCACTGACAATATCCAGAGCATCCCAAACATGTCGGTGTCATGTCCGTTGAGTATGCTGGCCATGCAAGAACTGGGAAGTTTACAGCTTCCCGGAATCATGTACAGATCCTTGCTATATGGGGCCATGCGTCATCATGCTGCAACAGGTGATGGTAAGGTGATGGTCGGGGATAAATGGCAAATGTGTTTTTTAATGTTCCCAATATACTTCTCCAGCATGGTGATGATATCCTGTTCAGGGGCTTTGCCATTAACTCCCAAATGAACTAGTCACAATTTTGTGACCATCTCTATTTCTTACATGTTATCTGCCCAGCTTAATAGTAAAAATACAATTACTGAATTATTTGACCATTTTCCATACCAAATGCTTTGCATAAAACAAAAATAGCTATAAGATTTTTTTTTGCAAAATGTATGCATTACAATGCAAAGCAATAAATTGTATGGCTTGCCATAATTTCATTACAATTAGCAGTGCTCTTAACCTGTTTTCCCTATGATAAGCCATCTCCATTAAATAAGCTACCCCCCCCCCCCATACCTGCCCGAATCTCCCATTCGAGTGGCACAATGGGTAACTGTGTGCCTCCGTGTGACAGGGCTGGCTGCAGTGCAGAGCGGAGCAGGAAGCGACTACAAAGGGCCTACACCTTAGCGCCAGGAAGGACAAGCAAGCTGCTGATCCCTGCCATAACAAAGTCTGTTAACTGGCCGTACCGGTAGAACCAAAAAAAGAGTCAGTGAAGGGGAAGGGGACAATAAATGGCACAGAGTGATCAAAGGGGACAATGATGGTCACAGAGTGATCCGAATAAGACATCCCCCTGAAAATAATACCTAGGGCATATTTTGGAGTTTCAAAAAATATTAGACAGTGCCTTATCATCGGGGAAACAGGGCATTAATAGGGAGGTCAAGTTCTACTGTAAAATGTTGTACTACAAGAGATCTCATAGAGTAGCACATGAAAGATTGAATCCGAGAGGCAATTTCATCTTCAAGTTGTCATTGCCTGGGCCTATTAATCCTTTTATAGGTCACCATGAAGTATTTATTCCTCCAGCCAAGGCAAACAGCCAGTACCAGGAGACAGCAGAGCTGAAACTCTAGCATGTGTCTATAAACTAGCAGTACCCATTCTCTGAATACACTGACAAACTTATTAAGAGGCACATATATATTCACCATGCATTGGCCCCCTGCTCCCCATGAAAGGGTGACCCTCGCACTCCAACCGTCCT
>CM070032.1:52137603-52151674 GCA_036250615.1 Ptychadena robeensis
ATATGTCCGTGTCATGTATGTGGGGGATTTTTTTTTTGAGTTTACTTCCGCTTTAAGAAAGTAAGAATATGATTCACGTGCGAGTGAAAGGCAGGATTCTGATATGCAACAACAACAATGTTATCAGTCTAAATACACTGCTTGCTTTTACGTTCAAAAGAATTCAGACAAAGTAGAAGAAATGAAGTGGAAGGGATAACATTACCAATGCCAAGTTTCCTGTATAAACGTATTGTAAAACACTACAGTCATGTGCAGATATTGGGTTGCAGAATTAGCTAGAGGATACATATTAATGCGCTGACAGGATTGAAGAGAAGAAATACAGTAGCATTGTTATTTTTTATGCCTTTAAATAAAAAAAGAAACTATATAATGGTATCATTGATATTTTAGAATGTGTGTGGCAATAATGATTGGCACATATGGAAATATACAAACAAATGCATGTATACATGATTACATGGAGAAATAAGGTGAATGCAATATATTTTCCCACATTCACAAAACAAAAGGGAAAGTCAAATCAAATGTATTGCAAAGATATGTATTGCATAAGATAAATGTATTACAAAGTCATTAAAACTATATTGAACTCATTGAACTACCTAGAATGTATAGAATGAGTGCTCATGGATTTTCAAACCATTTAATATTCATCTGTTACTCAATGTTTTGCTGTTTAAAATATTAAGGGTCTATTCAGATGGTCAGTTTCAGGAAGGCAGACACATGCTATCTGACCTTAAACTGAAATTGCACTGCTGTGTGTAATTGTACGCATTGTGCAGGTAGTAAGGGGGAGGATGCATACCTCTCAACCATCCCATTGGCCAGGAAAGTCACGTTTTTTTATTCTGGACAAATCCTTGATTTTGAAATTGGAGAAATTTAGGAGGGAGGGGGATTATTCTCCCTCCTAAGTTCCCAGCCCGCTTGTGCAGATGATGTGCGGGGTGGGAAGTTAGTAGTGACACCCCCCCCCCATATTATTCCTATGGGCAACAGTCCACCACCCATGTAGTTGGGACCTAATTCATCTATGTACAAGTAGTTATCCTATTTAATTTAACATTTTAAAAGTTAAAGCTAAACTACCCTCTTACGTTTAATCATGTACAGTTTTATAGGGTCTTGTCCTGTACTGAAATGGCATACTCTGATTCAGTGAACAATGTCAGCCTCTTGCAATGTAAGGTAAAGGATGCAGTTTAAATAGCTCATTTTACAGTATAGCTCATTTTAGAGTGTCATCTACCTATTTTATATCCAATCCGGCTATTCTTAGCCCACCCCATACATGTGTGATTTATTTATTTGTAAAGGAAAAAGGTAGAGAGGCTGTCCAGATTATAATCTTGACCCAGGGTGTACTGAGCCATTTTGTCTCTTGGACTTAAACACACCTTCATACGAATAACAACAAAATATATAACAAGACCAAAATATACTATTTGGAAAAGTTTTATATATAATTTAAAGTGCAAATGTATATATAAACATGGCCACAGCCTATATACAATCTGCCACCAATTTTTTCCAAGTTCCTTCCACCAGCCGTTCCAACCGTACCAGCCAGCAGCCCTTCAATACCAGCTCGGTGGGTACTGTACAGTTTGTGACTGCCCTTCTAATACCGACTCGTTACAAGAAGCCCACTTTCCTCCTGCGGCATTGTCAAGCTTCCGCCATGCTGTGACAAAATAAACAAAACAATATATAGAACACATTATACCCCAAGCACCTAATCCAACCAACCAATCAGGGAGGGAGGGTGGGTGAAAATCCTGATCCGATAAGGATCAGCCGCCTGCTTACCCTTCCTTATCAAACTTCCTGAGCCTGCCCACCTAGAAAACTCCTCCATTCCCTACATCACCATCTCCGTTCCAAAACCAGTCCCCCTGGTTAAGTTGCCCTCCCACCTATGCTTTCTGCGCGGTTCTGGGCATAAAGTCTTCAAGTATAGCATGTCACACAACTCTATATTTACAGTAGTTCAAAATGTAACATTGGGTGTTCTGGCTTTTGGAAATAAAACTAAAATCTTCTCATGACTATCTCCCATGTACTCTTTAGCCTAAAACAAGCCTGGAAGAGCAAAGTATTTCCCTTTGCTCCCCTGGTTGCAGAAAGCAACTTCCCACTGTGTCACTATGGGTCCTTATGCTAGATATGGCTTCCACTCTGTTGCATCTATTGGTTCCAACTGAAATTCCTCCATTCCAAACTACCAAAATATTTCCCACATCATTTACTGTACAATGGATAATCATATATTTTACTGTTGATAAACACACCATCCTTCTGAATGGTACTTGTTGCAACTGGCATATATGGAAATCTTTCTACGTGCTGATGCATAATCTGAGTTTTGAGTTATGTTGGATAAACAGTATCAAATGTTACATATTTTACTTGTGCAGCTGAAATCTCAAAATCTCCAGGTTTATGGTTCAGCAGCTCAGTGACTCACAACAGGGTTACTAGTAAAAAATAACAAGGCAAACACTGATGTCCTTACAATGGGTCATGTTCTTGGCAATTCTGCTATGTACTCAGCAAAATCAAATCCTCTTATTGAAGACATGCTGTATTTTTATGATCAATTAACTAGCCATAGAGGAGTTGATTTACTAACGGAGCAGAACATTTTAACTTTGTCTTTTTACCTAATTGATTGAAAAAGGTGGCTTAATAATAAAATATTGCCTGAAAACATAAGACTAATGAACCCACCATATGTAAGGACTAGTACGCTGAACTTGGTTTAACCTTTCATACTTGAAAGAATTCCAGGGGTGTGTGGGGCAGGGCCGGGCCGACACAGAGGCTGGAGAGGCTCCAGTCTCTGGGCGCTGGTCAGGTCTGGGCGCTGCTCAGGGGGTTAAACTTTAACCCCCCTAGCGCTTCTGAGGGCTCCATCTGATGGAGCCACTGTTCTGTGCTGCTGCCGGGGGATGCTCTAAGCTGGCCGATGTCACCCCTCTCCCAGCCCAATTTGCATATGAATGTCCCGTGCCCCCCCCCCCCCCGTGCCCGGGGGGCATGGGGCGCGGGAATTCATATGCAAATTGGGCTGGGAGAGGGGTGCACTTGGGCAGCTCAGCCTCTGTAGTTGGTGGACCTTGTCCCGGCCCTGGTGTGGGGTATATAAAGAATAGTAATCTGCTGCCTAACTATCATTCTTAATAATAATATAAGACTTAACATAGGAATACACGTATAGATTTTTGCACAATCGACAATAGATTCTATACACTGTAATTTTGTTCGACCGAATAAAACTTCATTCGACTGTTCTCAAATGAAATTTCGTTAGATTTTTGAACAAGAAATAGCTTCATTTAATTTTATTAGATCAACCAAAAAATATCGAATGAAACAATGGTAAGTTCCATTTTGTACAAGATAGATGAAAATTTACCAACATGACCGATAAGCTTTCGATTTTTTGTTTGATAGCGTTCACTTTTGGCCAATGTTGGTCGAATGAAACCTTTGTTCGGTTCCAACGAATAAAAATCTATCTTTTTAAATCTATCGAACAAAAAATCGACCCATGTATTCCCACCTTTAGGGCCCCCATACACCTTTAGATCTCTCTGTCAGATTTCCTTTAGATCTCCTTTTTTTTTACTAAAACCATGTAATATGAGGGACTTTCTAAACCATCAAGTCTACCTGTGTTCAATCACAGAGGACCCAGCACTACATAGTTCTAAATCTAAAAGATATCTAACAGAGAGATCTAAAGGTATATGGCCAGCTTTAGATGTCTCATATGAGTCATGAATCACTGATGTAGCAGGTCATTACATCACCTAGATCTAGACTAGACCTCCATCTACTGGCAAGATGGAAAAGTATTTTTTATTAACAAATTTTCCTGTTCATCTCATTTAAATCTTTAAGTCACGGTACAATGTTTTTTTTTAGAAAAAAAACAGTTCCCAATTGTCCCTACTATAACCATAGAACACTAACAGTTTGATGACATTTTTTTTAGATAAGTCATGTAACATACCAATATGCCTTTTGAGTGTGGGAGGAAACCAATATAGACATGAAAAGAACAAACTCCTTCTAGATAGTGTGCTTGGCAACATTCAAACCTGGGACCCCAGTACAATTATTCCGCCCTGCTTAATATTGAATGACTTGACAATCAAACCATGTCATGGGTTATTATTTAGGGGGGTTAAATGAAAATAACAGTTTTTGATTAATCAGTCATTTATTTTTATGATAGAACATCTACTTTTAATGTAGTGCAGAGTGATTGCCTGTCACAAGGAATTGGATACAGTCCCCTTAGGTTAGATTTACACGGTCGCTTTGCAGCAGAATGGGTCTTGAGAACTTAAACTTAAGGTAGAAATACACGTATAGATTTTTGCACAATCGACGATAGATTAGATCAGGATGTGCGATATATTGATCCAATATCGATTGTGCCTATATCGAATGTGTACACTCTATTTTCGTTCAACCGAATTAAATTTCGTTCCAACTGTTCTGGAATGAAATTTTGTTCGATTTTTGAACAAGAAATAGCTTCATTCCAATTCATTAGATCGAACAAAAATTATTGAATGAAGCGATGGTACATTAAATTTAGATTAGTTTTTTACAAGATAGATGAAAATTTTCCAACATGTCTGATCAGCTTTCGATTTTTTGTTCGATATCGTTCACTTTTGTTCAAATGTTGGTCAAACGAAACCTTTGTTGGGCTTTTGATTTTCGTTCCAACGATTAAAAATCTATCTTTTTGAATCTATCGAACGAAAAAATCTACCCATGTAGATTCATTTTGATAATGACCTTATGACAGGTCTATCGGGCCCAGCTACAGCCAGTTGCAAGCACAGAGGTGTTATCCCTGTACTATTTTCCCCCTGGGGTGGCACTTTCTGCTAAGGCTGCGGATCTCACCATATCACACGTGTAGCATGTGTCACTCCGAGTACCAGAGAATAATCTTCCTAGAGGTGGACACACATGAAGTGGTTTCCTGTTGCCAAGTTATGCCTGGTCCTAGTTGGGACAATTAGCTTTTGGACTTATAAATCTCTTATCTAGGTTTACCCTCTATGTCACCTATTGTCTCTGTATTCTATTACTTGTTAATGTTTACCTGCCCTCTTTAAGTTTAAAAAACATTTGGCTGGTTTTTCAATTCTGTAAATATTGGTTATTGATCTATTCACTGGGCACCTTTGCAGCCATAAACAGTTCATTAGTTTATTTCTGGCAACTAGCTTGCCCCAATTGGATAAATCTGACCAGCAGATAAATGTATGGTGCTTTATGTGGCAGGATCTCTAATCCAGCTAAGTTTTCCCTCTTTCTTCACACTTTTTAGCACTATTATTCTTCATTGTACATATACCACTTTAAAGTTGTTGTTTTTTTGTGGCCGTAATAAAGAAAAAATAGACAAGTTCTACATTTTCTCTGGAAGCAGTTTTGTCATTTTAATGTGCCATGTAAATCACTCAGGAGTAAAAGTTCAAAGCAATTCAGTTATGACTTGTATGCTGTAGCCAGGTACTACAAAGTCCACACACCAGATGACAATTCAGATCACATGAGTATGATCATGTGTCAACCTATACCTAATTTGGTATGTGGATCAATAACTAAGCCTACCAAATGCTATTAACTCAAATGAAATTGCTCTTTCCGTCAGAAGCAGTGACATTTATGCATGTGACATACCGTACCATACTTTAATAAAAGTCACCTCATCCTTTATGGTAAGGGATAAATTAAATGATCATAATCTCCAGGAAGAAGACATTTTCACTGTGTGTTTTTTGTCTAAGGGCAAAGGATAATTGTTATACTCCCATTTGATTCATGCTGTATTTGTTATTTTTTTTGACATAATCTCTTTTATTAGAAAATTTACACACAATATTACATTTTCATACATTTTAAGGTCATTCGTATTTCAGATATCTTATACTCTCTTTCATCCCTTTATCCCCCCCCCCCTCCCTCCCCTTCCTTTTTTTAGGTCCTAGTTCCCTTTTTCCCTTTTTCCAACTCTTTCGTGTACTATTGTTGTCAAGTTTTCCATATACCTCAGGTCTATTATCCTGTTTATAAATTCCCTATTACTTGGTGGAGTTCTCCTCTTCCATTTGGATGAGATTAACGTGCACGCCGCTATGAGTATATGTTGTATCAATCTGTTCTTTTTCTTATTTATATCTTTTATTGACATTCCTAGGATATGTGTATTTATATCCATTTGGATTTCATTACCGATTACTTTTTGTATTACGTCGTTGACCTGTCTCCAGAAAGCACCAATCCTAGGGCACGTCCAGAATATATGTTCTATCGTTCCTTTACCCCCAGGCACCTCCAACACCTGATGTCAGATGTCTGGGGGTAAATTTTATGTAATTTTTCTGGAGTATAATACCATTGATGTAGGATCTTATACATATTTTCTTTATAAATTGTACAGATTGATACCCTCCCAGCATTGCGCCATAGCTCTTTTCATCCCTCACTTGTAAATTCTTTCCCCACAATTTTTTCCCAGTTACTCATATATGGAAATCTCCACTCTTTCTCCTCTTCTAGTACACGATAAATATTGGTTACATTTCCCTTAATTATTGATCCTCTTGTACACATTTTTTCAAAGGTCGTTGGTTCTGGGAGTGTCAGAGCTTGAGTTTTACAAGTGAGGTAATGGCGGACCTGGAGGAAGGAGTAGTATTCATGTTCTGGCATATCATATTTTTTCCTAAATTCTTGGAATGTCAGCAGTTCCCCCATTACTGTTACCATATCTCCCACCTGATATAGTCTCCTTTATTCCCATAATTCTCTCCTTGTCTTTGACCATACAATGGGTATGTTCCAGTTGTCTAATATTGGTTCCAATAGGGACGCTTTATTTATTAACATACCGGTATACTTTTTATTGCTATATTCCCATATTTTTCTTGTGTGTTCAACAGGTCCTATCATTCTATGTTTCAATTCCTCTGGTATATTATTCCACATCAGTACTCCTAAGTTCCCTATGTTGATACAATCTTTCTCTATTTGGGCCCATTTGTTGATTGGGTTCTTTTCCAACCATACTCCTATTTGTCTAATTTGGGACGCCAAATAATATTTTTCCACATCTGGGGCGTTCAGGCCCCCTTTTTTCCTCCCCACACACATCATTCTAGTTGAGTGGCGATGCGTTTTGTATGCCCAGATGTAATCCATTATTTTCTGTTGGATTCTTTTTATCCTACCTTTCAGTATCTTAACCGGTAATGTATTAAATAGATATAATAGCTTGGGCATTATCATCATTTTGAATGCCTCAATCCTTCCTATCATTGATACGGTATGTGTCTTCCATCTTTTAAGCATGTTATCTATCTCAGTGAACAAAGGGGGATAGTTCTTATCAAATAGTGTTTCGTAACTTTGAGTTATGTATGTGCCTAGATATTTAATTCCTTCTTCCTTCCAGCTCCATTTATATGTTTTTTTTAAGTTGTTTATTTCCTCCTCCTCCATATTCAGGGACATAGCTTCCGTTTTACTTGTGTTATTCTTATATCCAGATATTCTCCCATATTCTTCCAACAGTTTGACTAGGTTCGGGACTGTTGTCCAGGCCTGCGTTATTGTTATCAGGACATCATCTGCGAATAGTGATATTTGTATGATTTGTCTCCTATTACCATGCCTTTTATGTCTACGTTATTACTTACGTGTGCTGCTAGTGGCTGTATCGCTAGTGCAAACAGAATTGGAGAGAGTGGGCAGCCTTGACGTGTTCCGTTATATATTGGGAAGATTTTTGAATTCTCATTTGGTAATTTTACTGAGGCCGTTGGGTCCAAATATAGTCCTTTCACTGCTGTTAAATAGGGGCCTTTCAATCCAAATATTTTTAATGTCTCTAACATAAATGGCCAACTCCACCTGTCAAAGGCCTTTTCGGCATCTAGGCTTAAGATAATCATTTTGGTTTTATTCTTATTTGCGATATCTATCACATCTACTACTCTGCGGGTATTATCCCCCGCCTGACGCCCCGGAACGAACCCTGTCTGATCCGGATCCACCATTTTAGGCACGTATTGTACTAACCTGTTGCCCAGTATTTTGGAATATATTTTTAAATCCGAATTTAACAAGGCGATTGGCCTATAGCTTGCACATTCGGACGGGTCCTTCCCTGGTTTCAAAAAAACTGAAATAAAGGAACAACTCATTGATTTTGGTATTTTTTCCCCTTTCATTAAGCTATTATATAGTTTCGTCAGATAGGGTGCTAATATTTTATTAAACTCTTTATAGTATAAATAGGTGAGTCCATCTGGGCCCGGGGCTTTGTTCCTGGGTAGTTGTTGAATAGTAGTGGTCACTTCTTCAAGGGTTATTTCTTTATTTAATTCTTCTATCTGTGCTTGTTCTAATTTAGAGAGTTTAGCTTCTGTTAGAAATTTCGCTATTGAGGCTTCTAGTCCTATAACTTTTCCTTGCTGGATGGCTATTGTTGAATACAGTGTTCTATAATATTTTTCGAATGTGTCTAATATTTCACTCGGGTCGTATGTTATTTCCCCTTTAGTGTTTTAAATTTTTGTTGGTGTTCCTTCCATTCTTCCGTGCCTTTAATTTCAAAGTTCTTTTAACTTCTGCTCTAGCTGTGGTTTCATTGATCTATCCTTAATCAGACTCTCATTAAATCTCCAATTTTTGTAAGTTCGTGAATTCCTATTTAATGTAATTTTTAACAATATAGGTGCATGATCAGACCATGTTAGTGGGTATATCCTGTTTTTTTTTTTAGATCTTTTACCACCTCCAGATTTCCCAGCCAATAGTCTATCCTTGTGTGTACCCTGTGCACATTTGAATAATACGTGTATTCCCGTTCTGTGGGGTGTTGTATCCCCATAGATCATACAACCCATTTAATTTCATTGTCTGCCTAAACTTCCTGGCAATTCTTCCCGTCTGGGTGTGTCCGTGTCGGTGTTTCCCATTTTTCTAATCTAATAATTCTAATCTAATTCTGGTGTGTAAATCATATTAAACCCCCCCCCCCTCCTATAATCATATGTTCATGTTGTGTTTGGTTAATTTTTTCCATCAACCTGGTGATAAACATATTTTGATTTACATTTACCAGTGTTAATACATGATTACCCATTCTACCTTTTAATATAATATATCTCCCTTCACTATCTGTTTCGACCAGTGTCGGATCGAATTGTACGTTAGAGCGCATTAATATCGCTACTCCTGCTTTTTTGTTACCTGAGTAATGCTAGGCATACACATGCCGATAAGCGGCCGATTTTTAATCTGACCAGGTTAAAAATCCGTCGGTCAGGTTAAAAATCGGCCGTTAATCGGCATGTGCCCACATGGTGCGACAGATCCCTGTCGCCCCACTGCTCGGCTGGCCAGAGAACGGACATGTCCGATCTTCTCTGGCCGATGCAAGCCGAGGCAAGCCGATGCCATAAGCTGCAATGGAGACGGCGTCTTCATTGCAGCTTATGGCCGGCACACAAAGGGTGCCCAGCCGACTGAAGGGGCCCCAGAATGCAACGGGGTGCTAACGTGATGACGTCGGTCTGACCTACTCGGTATGTGTATGCCCAGCATTAGCTTGATAAATCTTGGGATAAGCTGTCTGTGCAAATTTGAACGAGCCTTTCCCATCAAAGTGTGTCTCTTGAATAAACACTATGTCAGCCCCTATTTCTTTAAATGTATGTATGCTGTATTTGTTAAACGTGCTGTTAATTTTTTTGGAAAAATAAATAGATAAGTAAAATCCATAGAATGTATATATCTTAAAACCTTGTATAGACCAATAATTAATATATCTACCTAAGTATATAATTTATGAGAGATCTATGATTATTGTGGACATAGCAAAGGTTTGATGATTGTGTTACTCTTAAGTAGATGCCTAATGCAAAAGGCCTAGGTACCCAACCTGCGGCCCTTTAGACGTTCTTCAGTGGCCCCCCTCAGTCCTCCACTTGTGGCCCCCGAAACTGTTAATGCATAGGGCATAGGAACTCTTCTTCGCCCAGGATCTTCTTACAGCAGGAGAGGAGAGGAACAGAATAGGGGCACATAACTTTAGTTCAAGGTTATCCTCAAAGGCTTTGTTGATATATTTGAGGGACATAACCCTTTATGATATATATGACATATGGCATTACCATACTACAGTGTTCCCTAATGCCTGAATAATCATTTAAAACAAGTTTTGCTATTTAAAAATAAAAAATGATGTCTTCTAGCCATGCCTGCTGTAATTTTTTTTGCATTAAAATGCTTATACAACTCAGAATAAATTGAAAATGTTATGTGTGGCCCTTCAGTAATGCCGAGGGCCGCACTTGTGGCCCTCCATAGCAACTGAGTTGCCCACCACTGCCCTTAGGAAACCATCAAGCTATTTTAAAACATTGGCCAATAAGTTTATCTCAATTAATTCACTCTAAGGAATAAAGTTGGTTAGATTTAAAATTACTTCTAATATCTCCTAGACTTGTTTGTCCAACAAATTAAGCTAACACACTCTTTAAAAAGGACGTTTTCAAGAACCCCAAAATATATATCACGGATCTGCAAGTAACTGTGTGCATGTATCTATAATGGCCACAAATAAAACCTGAATGGTAGAATGCTGGGGAAAAAAACCTCTAAAAGAAAGAATTTATATTTGAAATACTATCATTAAATGTATAAGCTCATACAATTACCAGAATGCAATATGTTTTACTTTAAAGGTTCTTTCAACTATTGAAGTGTTTGAACATAATAAATGCATACTGTGTTTATTAACTGGTAGACTGTAGTATATAATTTAGCTTTTATGGCTGAAATGCAGTCAGGTGCTAACTATGCAAGTGATCAATAATCATATTGTCAGAAATGTGGAGAAGGAAATGAGGGTATGCCATGCACATAATAAATCCTTCTAAAAGGAACCTATTACAGACTACTAACCTTATTTATTTCTGGTTGTATTGAAAGTTTGCAATAGCTTTTACTATTATCGATCGTTACAGGTATGAAGGTGACCATTGAATTGATCCAAGCACAATCGAGCGCTGTGCACATTCACAATGATCGAATTGATGGCGGCCACTGATTTCTTTGAACAGGATCAATCCATCCTGCTTGAAGAAACTCGATCAAATAGGTAACCAACATGTTGGTAAGCCCTGTTTGAGCAGCATCTAGTGCAAAGAAGTGCTGTGCCTCGATTCACCTCGATTCACTGTCGAGGAAACTCAAGTGCAGCATGATGATGTCATGTATGATCGGTCAGTGTATGGCCAGCTTTAGACTAAATTGGTCTTGTAGTTTTTACCTAAAGTGCAATTCTAGATAATCAATAAATAAAGCTTTAATCACAGGTTTACTTGTTGTCCAAACTAACCACCAAACTACCTCAATCCCCTGATGTGGCTCAGGGGAAATTTATAATGCAAAAAGTACAAAGAGTACACAAGTAAAAGTACAAAGAGTCACATTTGGTGTAGCTTACCTGCTTTGATCCTGCGGCGTCCTCCAGTGATGCTGGCTGAGGATTGCTTCTCTTTGGGGACTGTCTTGGATGCCTGTGCCTCTCAGAAAATACAGGCATAGGCACAAGTAGCCATGATGTCCTCAAAGTCATCACTGACATAGAGGACATGGACAGGCTGCCTGTGCCTGTATTATCTGCCAAGAATAGACATAGTCAACATATCCCCCGAGTCATAGATTTTCATCCCCCAGGTGCTCAAATATCTTTTCTTCTTCAAAGGTGGTGTCCTACATAATTTGACCACTAAACATCTATTACCTGGCTATCTGAGGATAAAGTAGAGTAGAAGGTTTATATTGGCCAGGATTTATAATAAGTGATAAGTCACATTTGTACTAGAAAAGATAAGAACTGGGAGTATATGGTCCGCTCAGGCTTGTTTAGGGGGCTAGGGTGGGAACATGGAGCAGATTAGTTTCTGTTGTTTTTTTGTAGCCGCCATTTGACATATGATTATTTATTTGATGCAATGCCGTGTGAAAATAACATGTGACGCGTCAATTGAAAAACAATATAAGCATCAAATGATGCTTACAATATTCGTCCCCTGGTTTTTCGGCTCATAGGTTTAAAGGGGGCACATTACTGCTGTGTTGCATGTGATTAACATGCCTGAACCAAGGACACAAGGCTTAACCTCCCTAGCGCACTGCCTGTACCGCACCATTTTTAACATTGTGGTACAGGCAATGGCAGCAGTGTACGAGGTACACTGCCTGCCATTTCCTCCCTCCCCCCTCCCCTCTCCACACAGCCAGTGTCATTCATGACACTAGCTGGGAGGGCTGGAGAGCAGAAGCGCCTCCATTAATATGGAGGTCTATGGCACTGCTCACCCTCGCCCCCTTCCGCGTCACCGCGACACGATCAGTGAAGCCGGATGCAGCATCGCCGTAGCTTTCCGGGGATATGCAGCTTTCATGGGAGCCCAGCTCATCCAGAGTTTGTTCTTCACACAAACTCTGGACGAGATGGGCTCGTCATGAACACTAAGAAGGTTAATGGACGTGAAACACTGACATGGCACCTAAAAAAATTATTAAATATTGCCAAAATATCTATACATTGTTTTTCTCCAAAAATATTTGCTAAGTGCTTCTGAAAGCTAGAAAAAAAAAAATTACCGTATTATTCGGCATATAAGACGCACTTTTTCACCCCCAAAATTGGAAGCAAAAAAGTGCCTGCGTCTTATACGCCGAATGCGCGACCCCCGCGGCCACTCGGCCACCTTTGGTCGCACCTTGGCTTCCCGCCAGCTCTCCCGACACAGAGGGGAGCTAGAGGAGCTGTCAGTGCAGATGGGAGCGCCGATGTCCGGCTCTCCCATCTGAACTGTGTAATTGCCTATGCCAGCCCTGAACTGGCATGGGCAATGAAGACAGAGCTAGATGAACTTGCATCTATAGCTCTCTTGTCCGTGGGAACAGCAATCATTCTGCCCATGCTGCCCCATGGACACAGAATCAGTGGCATCGGCGGAGAGAGAGAGCAGAACACAGCCCAGCCCCCCCCCTCCCTCCTCCTGTAGATCAGTGTAAAGTATGACGTGTTCAGCTGAGAGTGTACTGCTGCTAGTGACACCTGCTGGCTGAATTGAATATTGCATCCATTAAATTCATTGCATTAACCCAATTGATGTGAAAATGTATTAAATCTTTTTTTTCTGGTTTTTCTGCCCTAAAAACTGGGTGTGTATTATGTGCGTCTTATACGGCGAAAAATACAGTACTTTAGGAAAGCAAAGCTTTACAGCTTTACCATTTATAACAGTGACATCTGTAACTAGACGAGTACAGTAAATCTCCATAAAATCTGGGAAATAGCCCCCCAATAAAGACAAGCCAGTTGAAGTTTTTTATTCAATCTACGCCTAATGACGTAAGTATAGCCGACACATGACTAGTGTCAGATGGTGGCCACGCAAGAGTATTTGAACATAACATATTCAGAAAAGGTGGATCACACTGTTAATCTTTTACATTTTACTGCTTCCTACAGTGAGTCTGGGTACAGTTTAACAGATGTAATGACTTGGTAAGACTAGGTCTTCTAAAAATAAATATAGCATGACTTCAATAAACTTTTATGTAGTGTTCAATGGACACAAGACTTATTCAGTTAGGTATAGAAAAAAAGTCTATACTTGAAAGCATTGTCCTGGTGCAGCAGGTGTTTTCTCCTCCTTGAGCTATTGTAAAAAAGGCCGGGCTTCAGAGATGAAAAGTGTATGGGAAAAGCTTGAGCTGTGTGTGTAAAACGCAATCTTATGTGTAAATGTGTCATGTTTTGTGGCTCCCAAATATTTCCTGTAGTAGAAGAGGGGGCAAAATGGCTCTATTAGTAGTGAAGGTTGTCAACCCTTAGTCTATGGTGACATAATTAACCCCCCTGGTGATATTCCAGAGTGTAGCTTAACCTCCCTAGCGATATGCCCGAACCCAGTTCGGGCAAAGGCACACTGCAACT
>CM070032.1:52158433-52172768 GCA_036250615.1 Ptychadena robeensis
AGTCTGCAGTCCAGATCTTTCTCTATAGAGAACATTTGGCGCATCAGAAAGAGGAAGGTGCGACAAAGAAGGCCGATTGAACAGTTAGAGGCCTGTATTAGACAAGAATGGGAGAGCATTCCTATTTCTAAACTTGAGAAACTGGTCTCCTCGATCCCCAGACGTCTGTTAAGTGTTGTAAGAAGAAGGGGAGATGCCACACAGTGGTGAAAATGGCTTTGTCCCAACTTTTTTGGGATTTGTTGACACCATGAAATTCTGAATCAACATATTTTTTCCCTTAAAATGGTACATTTTCTTAGTTTACACTTTTGTTCTGTGATTTATGTTCTATTCTGAATAAAGTATTAGAAGTTGGCACCTCCACATCATTGCATTCAGTTTTTATTCACGATTTGTATAGTGTCCCAACTTTTTTGGAATTCGGTTTGTATAAAAAAGGGGAGAGAAGCTGTTCTATCAACTGGGAACCACATTTGTCAAATTCGTGCTTAGTGATCAAGGCCAGCAGAGAGAAAATGCCCTGTATTACAGATCAGGTGTTGTTATCACTTTATGGTATTATTAGTGTATTTACCTTAGGGAGATAGCTGTCACATGCATTCTATTATCATCAACGTTATCTTCTGCTAACTGCTCAGCATGAGTAGGTCAGTGTCCTTCCCACTTTGATCACTTCAGATTGTCTTATCGTCTTTGAGGTTCTATAGGAAATCAGTGAATCTTTAGCAAACAGGTCACAAGATAGCTTATCAAAAATAGAAAGGTAAAAATTTTACTTTTATGGCACATGTACACGAGTTATGGTTATGGACCATGCAAAAAAATGCTTAACCTCCCTAGCACACTGCTGAGGTCCAGATTTCTGTAACAAAAGTGCACCATAGACTTAAATAGAATATTTTTTGTTGTAGGACTGTAACTTTCTAAAATATGTCTGTACAAGGGTCTAGTAGACATCCTTAATATAATAATGTTTGAAACAAACAATTATGTTAAAAAAGTTTTTTTTTTTATATTCATAATACAATTTTTATTCAATTGGAAATGTGTTATGTGTTTTTGTCTTTACTTTGAATTGTATTGGATACAGTTATCACTGTATCCAATACAATGCCCTTCGGCACCCTCTGAAAGGGGTTAACTTCAAAGAGAACATCTGTAAATGACACTGGGGGTGATTTTTCAGATGTGCTCTTTGAAGTCAACCCAATTTACATTTGAACCATAATTGAACCACATTTTTTTTTATATTGCTCTAGCTCAGTTTTCGCATAAATTAGGGACGAAGTCCAGTAAAAAAAATTTTTAAGTCTACTTAACTTTCAACTTTATGAAAAAACTACAGACGTATTAACTCACAATTAACTCACAATCCAGCTATTTGAAATATCACATTTCAAAAAAGCACATTTGCTGTGTGTTTGTGTGCATTAGCTGGTGCATTTTCCACCCTTGATTTTTCCAGGTTTTTGGGGGGATTTTTGGTACCACTTTTGGTACAATTAGGTGCCATGGATTGTATTTGGATCGGCTTACACTCTATTACAGTGGGGTGCGTAAGTTTGCAACCTTGACAATGGTCATGATTTTCCTGTATAAATTGTTGGTTGTTACGATAAATAATTTCAATGAAATATATCATATAGGAGACACACACAGTGATATTTGAGAAGTAAAACAATATTTATAAGATTTACAGAAAGTGTGCAATAATTGTTAAAACAAAATTAGGCAGGTGCATAAGTTTGGCCACCACAAAAAAGAAATGAACTCAATATTTAGTAGATGCTCCTTTTGCAGTAATGACAGCTTCCTAGAGCTTCCAACGAGGGTCTGGATTCTGGGTGAAGGTTTTTTTGACCTTTCTTTTTTACTAAACATCTCTAGTTAATTCAGGTTTGGTGGCTTCCGAGCATGGACAGCCCTCTTTAACTGACACCACAGATTTTTAATGATATTCAGGTCTGGGGACTGAGATGGCCATTACAGAACGTTGTACTTGTTCCTCTGCATGAATGCCTTAGTAGATTTTGAGAAGTGTTTAGGGCCGTTGTCTTCTTGAAAGAACCAGCCCCGGAACAGCTTCAGCTTTGTCACTGAATCCTGGACATTGGTCTCCAGAATCTGCGAGTGAAATCCATGTGTCCCTCAACTTTGACAAGATTCCCAGTCCCTGCACTGGCCACACAGCCCCACAGCATGATGGACCCACCACCATATTTGACTGTAGGTAGCAGGTGTTTTTCTTGGAATGCTGTGTTCTTTTTCCTCCATGCATAACGCCCCTTGTTATGCCTAAATAACTCTACTTTAGTTTCAGCAGTCCACAGCACTTTATTCCAAAATGAAGCTGGCTTGCCCAAATGTGCTTAAGCATAACTTAAGCAGCTGTTTGTGCTCACGGAGAAAAGGCTTCCTTTGCACCACTTTGCATCTCCTTGTGTAAAGTGCACCAAATAGTTGAACGATGCACAGTGACTCCGTCTGCAGCAAGATGATGTTGTAGATCTTTGGTGCTGGTCTGTGGGTTGACTCTGACCAGTCGTCGCTTCTGTTTATCCGAGATGTCTGCCACTTCAAGCCTTAAGTTGAACTGTGCCTGTGGTCTTCCATTTCCTCAATATATTCCTACCTGTGGAAACAGACAGCTGAAATCTCTGAAACAGCTTTCCCTAAACCATGATGGTGAACAATCTTTGTTTTCAAATAATTTGAGAGTTGTTTTGAGACCCCCATCTTCCTTACAATTCCCCTCCCCCTTAAATACTTTTTTCATAATTAGATTCACCTGTGTATGGAGGTCAGGGGTCAATTTGAGTTTTAATAATTAGTTCTAAAGGTTTTGGAATCAATACAATTATAATGGTGCACCTGCCTAATTTTGTTTAAACAATTATTGCACACTTTTTGTAAATCCTATAAACTTTGTTTCACTTCTTAAATATCACTGTGTGTGTCTCCTATATGATATATTTAATTAAATTTTTTTATCATAACAACCAACGATTTATACAGGAAAATCATGAACATTGACAAGGTTGGCCAAACTTACGCACCCCACTGTATATATGGTTGTTTAAAAAGACCCTCATATTAAAGAATTAGCTTTGAAAAAACAAACTTTGGTTGTACAGCAGGACTAAAACTGAAAAACATGAATAGTGACCTAAGCCTCCCATAACCTGTTAAATATTTTTTATAAGCTAAAGTACTAGACCTAACTTATCAGTGTATAGGACAGAACAGGGTCCGCCAACACTCCCATTGCCAAGGGCTTGCTGGGTATAGGTGAGTATTCCCTACTGTAACTCAGGGTAAGTTCGCAAAACCACTCAGGAGGTTAATACAGGTTTTTTTTCAAAGAAGAAACATTTAGAAATGATGAATAGGATGGCAAGAATTCAACATTGGAATGAAAATCATATGCAGACTAAAACTGAGCAAATCAAACTCTGCAGCTTTTGTGCTCAGTTTCAGTCTCCATGCAACTTGCATGCTAATGTCAAAGTTTCATTTAGATTTATGCCTAGAAATCTGCATTGAAATGTGAACACTTGATTAACAACTGTGAAGAAGAGACAACAGCCAGGGTGTCCTCGGGCCCCGTTTCTGCTAGCAATCACATAAACACAATCGCACAGCTTGAATTGGGGTGTGTGTTATACCATGGAGCTACTTAGAGCAGACACAGAGACAATAGTAGGTCGAGCTTACCACAAAAAAAAACAACACAAAAGAGATCAGACAAGGTTTACTAACATGTCCAATTACTTCCAGGCATGTCAACGCCTGAAGTCTAGACATAAGCTATATGTAACAGACCACTTAGAACTCAACAGGCCTATAGAATGCTATGTTATTTTCAAAATGGTTGAACACTTGTTAACGTCCATCAAAGTGTACATTTTGAGTCATTTTTGTCATAGGATTAATTAGAGATAAAATGAGAGATAATTTTCAGTTTGAAATGCCAGTGGTATATATGACTTTCTACATTATTGGTTTGAATATGAACGTAAGTTAAAGTTGCTGATAACGTTTTAGCGGACAAGCATCATAACTTAAAGGACAGCATAGCCATAGCTGGCTCTACTATCTATTGCCCTTCAATGTCTTGCTTAGAAAAGGGTCAACAACTAGTGTTGATCATGATATTCTTATCGAGAATGTTTATTGTCAATAACAGCACTTTGGGAATTCATGAAGATCATGAATATAAAGCCATATCTTCATAACTACGAATATTCAATTTCTTTTTACATCAGTACACAACTACCATGCATTGTGTCCGCAATATGGTCATGTACAAGTGCCGATTTGCACAATGAAGCTTATTATGACTGGAGATCAGGACTTCTTGAATTTATTGCGAATATTAGGTGAACAATTGGCGATATTTTACAAATACAAATATTGCACATGCTGCTCATCACTATTTACAACTGTATTGTAAAGATAGCCATACATGGTTTTATATTTCTGTTTAACCCAAAAAACTATCTATTTATGTCGATTGATATTGAATGGAAAATCTATCGAAAAGTGATGGGACATGTTGGTAAATTTTTGTGGATTGTACAAGCATCTGACAGCTTTTCTAGGTATTTTGAACGATTTGTATTGGATTGTTCTAGGGTGCATGCGCTTCAAACTCAGGAAAGGAATCAATCAGTTGATGGTACAATGGATGGATGTTCGAATCTCAAAATAATCGACCCTTGTAAAGTTACCTTAAGTATTGGTAGCCTCTTATCCCTGATTTTCATACAAATAGCTGCAACATCTAAACGCTATTGCAAACAAAGCCTTATGCTAGGCATACACATGCTGAGTAGGTCAGACAGACCTACTCCGATATTCACCGGAATGCAAACGTGATGATGTCATCACGTTTGCACCCCGGTGCATTATGGGGCCCCTTCAGTCGGGCAGCACCCTTTGTGTGCCAGCCATAAGCTGCAATGAAGACGCCGTCTTCATTGAAGCTTATGGCATCGACTTGCCTCGGCTTGCATCGGCCAGAGAATATCGGACATGTCCGTTTTCTGGCCGGCCGAGCTGTGGGGCGACAGGGATCTGTCGCCCCCTGTGGGCACATGCCGATAAGCGGCCAATTTTTAACCTGACCGACGGCGCGAGCGCGCACGCCCGTCGGTCAGGTTAAAAATCGGCATGTGTATGGCTAGCATTAGGCTTGAAGTAACAAGCGTACTATTTTCTCATAAACACTTAAGGTCCCTACACATGTAACGAGCGGGGACCGACAGATGAGCTGTGGAGAGCAACGTGATGACGCTGCCTCATGTGGGCACCTGCGATCTGCAGGCCGATTTGGTAGGTTGGTGGCAAAATCGGCCACAGCTCATTCCGTGTGTGCGGACCCTTAGTAGTCACTTACATACAGATATGATTCCAGGTTTAAGATTGTTCTGTTTTGTTGTTCTCGGTCATTGTTTGGAGAGAGTTGCTTTTATCAGTGAATATAACCTATGACTTATTCTACTAACTCCCTATCATTTACAGTATGTGTGCTCACCTACCACACACATTCATTACAGATAATCATTGTTGGAATACTAAAGTTATATCATTGCCAGCGTTACATAATCTGCTTTCTGGCAGCACAATATTCCTACTCTACTGTAGTTAGGTGAAAGTGCAATAAAGGTTACCATTGCCATTGTGTTTTGCCATACAGACCCCCCCCCCCCACGCTACTTGAGGGTGAGAGAACACATAGAATTGGAAATTGACCCATGCATAGGGGACTTACGGAATGGACACTAGGTATCGTCAGGTTACACAAGCCATACATAACAGGGGTTCTATATGTTTCCTATGCAACTGAGGTGTATGTGCTATGAAAAGTAGCCCGCCAAAGTTCAGGTACGAAGTTTAGTATTGTGGATCTATGGTCACTGGGATCACGAACACCTTCTATGGGGCCCTACTACTGCACAACTCAACATTTCTAATAGTTTGGCTTTTACTGGATGTCATTAGTAATTAAATCAATTAAAATGTTACTGGGAGGGTGGCAAACCAGTGTGTAAGTGTGTTGAGTGCATAGTGTTTCATACCTTTTATTCATATGGTAAAAACACACTTTACATTTAGATTTAAAGGTTGTTTAATGTATTTTCTTGGAAAAAAACATTAGCCTCATAATCTGCCCCCTATTAATAACATTAGGAACAGGTACCAATTTCCTGGCCTGGCCAATAGAATACTGTCTGGGTGCCATCCTTATGTGCAGGTGTGTTGAACACCTTTTCATGCCAGGAGGTAAAACCAAGTATTTTACAAATAAAATTCTACAACATGTGTGGAGATGGACATGTATGGAGTAATAGTTAGATGATGGTACATTCTTTGTAATTGTTTGCATGAGAAAACACTTTGTGCAGGAAACACAGCAGTACAAGAGGAGGAGAATTGGGGAAGAGGGTAAAGGCCTTTAAAAACATCAAGATATTTTGAAATGTAAACACCTCATGGCTAAGCAACATTCCTGACAAGATTTACTGAAGCTCTAGAACAGTCGGATACAGTGAAATGCTTCAATTGGATTGTTTGCATGTTTAGTGAATAGCAATAGAAGTAGAAAAGGAGTTTTCATGAACTGGTGTGATCTAGTCAGGATGATTACTAGTTTTCAGAAATCCTCCTGTATTGTAACTAGTATCTTCAACGAAAACATTTTTTGTTTATACGTTTAGAATCTTAAAGGGTTAAATGCCCTGCCAAATTGTTGTCTAGGCCTCTGCCAAGGATTGCCCCCCTCTATTTGTCCAGGAATGAGAAGTGAAGAGCAATGTTGTTGCATTTTTCTTTGTCTAGCTGAAGACCTGCACAGATGAACTATGGAAAATTAGCATTTGCAACAAATGAATCGAAATCAAAATCTACGCAACCTGATCCACAGCTCGTGGCATCCTCCAACAATATCTGTCGGTCTCTTGTGTCTCCTGGCTGCATGTCCCCCTGACATCATTAATGGTGGCGTTGTGCGGCTACCCACGCAGATATGTCCACCCAGCATCAGCGTTCCATGTCCCTGCATCCTTTGCATTATTGACCATCACTGAGGTCTTGTGAGAGTGCAGGAAACTTCAACAGATTAGATTGTGATCAGGTCAAAAACTGTAACAGATTACAATGTAATCTTTTAAAAAAAATTGCACCAGTTTAACAAAAAAAACACATACTGCCAGGGAGATTAAGGCTTATGGCTGCCATACACATGCCAATAAGCGGCCGATTTTTAATCTGACCGACGGGCGTGCGCGCTCACGCCATCGGTCAGGTTAAAAATCGTCCGCTAATCGGCATGTGCCCACATGGGGCGACAGATCCCTGTTGCCCCACTTCTCGGCCGGCCAGAGAACGGACATGTCTGTTCTTCTCTGGCCGATGGGAGCCGATGAAAGCCGCTGCCATAAGCTGCAATGAAGCGGCATCTTCATCACAGCTTATGGCCGGCACACAAAGGGTGCCCGGCCGATTGAAGGGCCCCAGAATGCAATGGGAGGCTAAACGTGATGACGTCATCATGTTTAGCATCCCGGAAGATATCGGAGGAAGATATTGGCGTGGGTCGGTAAGTGTATGCCTAGCATTAGGCTCCACTGTACGCTGGGTTCCACTGGTGTCTGCTCAAGCCTCCGTTGCGTTCCCATAGAAACAGCTTGCATCGTCGGTTTCAATGCAAGGGAGGCTCGGACCAGCGGATTCGGGGCTCTTATGGGCTGTGGAGACAACCCTGTCATAGGCCCATTGCCGTCAATGGGTGGCTTGTGCACTCCTTTAAAATCCCTGCTATGAACAAAGGGGTTTTAACGGACAGTGAAGCCCTAGCCTTAAGAGAAAGCTCCCAAAAGAGACACATACAGCAAACTAGGGACAGCCTGGGGGAGCAAGAAATCTGTGACACATTATGGGGACATAGGCCATATCCACTACTCTCTCCATCACTTCAATTACCATAAGGTAGATATTTGTATCTACTACTTCCAAATGTTACCATACTATTCCTATGTCCAGTTCTATGTCCGGTTACCCCAGAGTAAGGTTGTTTTAAAAACCAAACTGTCCCCCTGGCAAGCCCCCATTGATGCTCCACATACACGAACTTCTGCCACTTTGGCACCATCGATGACACCTAAGTATGTTATGTGATAATGACAGTGTATTCTGCTTGGATTACCCATACTGTGTTTAACGGTCTGACAAAAGGAATCAGTGAACTAAATTTGAGTGGATTTGTAACTATGTAATACAAACAATCTTAAGGATCATTTGCTGCTCAAAATTTTACCAAATTAGGTTATATAATACTGTAATATGTGGACTGTTTTACATGTGCTTAATATACATTTTTATAACAACAATAAATTCAAATGCCACTATAGTTACATCATCTCAATAGGCTTATACAGACAGAACGTTATAAAGTAACCATCCCTGAGTTTACTCATCAAAACATGAGATGCATAGGTTTGTTCAGATAGACTTCTGATGGAGAATTTTTCTAAATTTATGATACAATCCAGCTAGTGTTCTGCTGAATGTTGGCAATGAATTGGACACATTTATTAAATATTCTACAAGTAAACAAACAACAGTTGCAGTGAAATTGTAGACTAAAACTGCTGAATTTTTTTTGGCGAACTGGATCCTTACATTGAGCATATATCTGTTTTGAATCAACTACATTGTGTGCTATTGAGATTTATATTGGATTGTCAAAGTTTAAGTTGCACAAGTTGACCGTATCGAAAATCAATCTAATAGAAGTTGATGTGTATATGACCAGCTTAAAGCTGTGTACAGATGTCAGGTATCTAGAGCACAAATGGAATGGAGAAAAGGGAGGGGGGGTGGATATGTGAGCAGCATTCCATTGCATCCCTCCATAGAAAAATGCTGGGTAGTTCAGTTGTTCAGCCTACCAGATAGCTGAACAACCTTGTCTGATGTATACATGCCAGAGAGATACCTGAGATGACCACGATTGTCTCATGCTAGAATCTGGTGTGTGTATACAGTTTTATGCTAGCCATACACAGCCCGATAAATAGCCCGATCAACCAAGCCCGATCGAAGTTTGCCGATAAAAAAAACGGCATTCTCTCGGATGATCTAACAAAAAACCCCCACATAGGAAAAATTATTTTTGAACGATGTAACAGTTTTGATCGTACATCATAGTCGGAGTTTATCGTCATTTTTGTAGTCCAATTTTTCATTTAATGGGAAGTAATAGTAATATCGGGGATGATCGGTGTTCATTTAGTCGAGCGCTACAAGAAAAGTAGAACGATGTAACTGGACCGATTAAAATTTTCCAACATGTCCGATCATGTGATGCCCGATTTTCTGCTAAATTTTGATCGGGAAAGCTCTGTCGGACCATGTGGGCAAAACCCGATTTATGCCCGATTAACGAAAAACTTCAGTCTGGCTTGGTTGATCGGGCTATTTATCGGCCTGTGTATGGCTAGCATAATGCCTGCTATACACACCCCGATGGTGTGCAGGCAGACCTGTCCGGATATGTTCCAGGATGCTAACGTGATGACGTCATCACGTTAGCATCCCGGTGCATTATGGGGCCCCTTCAGTCGGCGGCACCCTTTGTGTGCCCGCCATAAGCTGCAATGAAGACGCCGTCTTCATTGAAGCTTATGGCATCGGCTTCCATCGGCTTCCATCGGCTTCCATCGGCTTCCATCGGCTTGCGCCGGCCAGAGATTATCGGACATGTCCGTTCTCTGGCCGGCCGAGCTGTGGGGCGACAGGGATCTGTCGCCCCATGTGGGCACATGCCAATAAGCGGCCGATTTTTAACCTGACCGACAGCGCGAGCGCGCACGCCTGTCGGTCAGGTTAAAAATCGTCACTTATCGGCATGTGTATGGCTAGCATAAGTGTAAGTGCATTTTTACATGCTTTTGTACCCCATACACTATGCTCATCTAGAGTACCAGTACCCATTTTATGGTACCTACCTTTCAATAATATATGAAAACAGGGGAGGATTGGGAAACCATGGCCTATGTTTTAAAGACAACCATTTAGCCCTTACATAGTGGAGAAAAGTTTTTGTAGTCAAATAAATCATACGTTACAAAATGTTCTATGATGTCACATCATTTAGTAGTGTCTTTGAATGCTTTACTATTTCACATTATCCTGTATTGCTGCATTTGTGTTATCAGCATTAAGTCATATAATGTCTCATCAGAAAGGAATTTGATAGTGAAAATTGCTTGTTTAAAATACAAAGCATGTGTTGTTAATTACAGGATGTAGCTCAAATGATGCTTGATTAGTAAAGTGTGGCCACTTGCTCAACTCATCTCTTTTGAACGGGTCCATAGGGCAAACGTTCCCCTACTTCCTGGCTACAGCTGAATAGTATATTCCAATGTCTTGGACTCTGTAGTGGAGGCAGAAGAGTGAACACTAGGGTTTATGTTAATTCTAATGTGCATTCTTGTGCATTGTTCATGAGTTTGCCTGCCTATATCTCCACCAATGAGATGTATGGTTACTACGGGAGGTGCCTGTTGTCACAATTTTAAGGTCTTGTTTCCACAACGTTTTTCAATCCGTCAAGGTCCCTCCATCAACGGAAGGGTGCTTCCGTCAGTGCATCCATCAGGACATACAGGAAATGTTTTTTTTTTACACATCCGTCAGTGACAGATTACACCCCTTCGTTGCGCCAAAATAGACGTAGTGATCTACGTCAATTTTAACGCAACGGAGACCAACGGATTGCACTGACGGGTGTTGGGACAGGCTCATTTGATATAATGGGCTACGTCAAAATCCCTCCGTCTGACGTACGTCTAATGGAGGGATTTTGACGCTGTGGAAACTAACCCTTACAAGTAATAATAATTACTTGTTACACAATCATTAAATAATTACACAATAATTTAACAAGTAATGAAACCATTTATTTTGTATAATAACCAATGAAATAGCATTCCTGCAAAATCCTTTTAACATAAACCTGTAGAACATAATTCCATGTATTTTAAATTTCTAATTAGAGTAATAGATACAGATAGTTACCACTTGTTTTAGAAAAAATCTTTCTTCCAAACCTCATATAGTCCAGATTTAGAGCTGTAATCACTGTTTTGAATACAGCGGGGGAGGGCCAACCTTTCAACGACCATCCTGCCCAACCAACACCTGTAGCCTTCTATGGGGAAGGACGCATTGGGGTGACCTCACTTGACCCCCTCCTTAGAACAAAACAGGTTTTGTTTGTACAGCACTTATTCATTCTCTGATCAAAACGATCATTCTCAATTACCAAAACAAGGGACGAGGACTAGAAAAATATCATCCAAATTTAAAAAGACAACCTCAGAAGGACTCTATCTGATGAATAAAAAAGGAAACAACCTTATATATATAACATATATACAACATATATATTTCTGTATGTTCATTTATGTTAATTGTTATTCACAAATGATACAGTTATCTAGATCACATGATTATCAAAAGTAAAGCCCCCTATACACGTTCCGATTTTTCGTACGAATTTTGCCCGACCGACCAATGTGGTCGGAAGATTAATCGATCGGTAGATTAATCGCTTCGGACCTGTCCGTAAATTTTTTGTCGATCTGCTGTTAATAAATAGGGTCGGGCTGATGGATCGGTGATAATTCGAATTCCGATTTTTCGTGCCAGCCGACCGACCGACCATAACATTTTAGATGAAAATCGGGTGACAGGATCGGACGAAAAATCGGTCGGGAGAATAATCGGAACGTGTATGGGGGGCTTAAGTGTGTAAGAAATCCTAATGGAGCCATTTTCTGAAAGACTTATGTATATTTATTATGGAATTCATGTGATCGACTCCAAAACCAATATTCTTTTTGCCTAGAGCTTAATATAAAATTTTATTGTGGGCTAAATAAAAGATTAACCGATTTCTTCCGAAGCATTAAAACAACGCTGCACAACCCGAAGAGAGGGAAATTATAAATGATTATCAAGGCAATTTCAAATGTAATAAAAATATATTTACGACTCACAATGAATTGAAGGTATGGTGTTTAAAGTAATGGAAGCTGTGAGATAATAGAAAAGCAGAAAAAAAAATCATGAACATAGTGTTGCGTGAACACAACGATGGGAAGAAATGGGTTAAAACATAGTAGAGATGACAACAAAATTACAAATTTCTACGTCAAACAAAACAAAGACCTATGCTCATTGAGCTTCTTCTAAATGCAATTTAGGTGTTTGTTATCTTGTTTGTGTATTATGGTTACATTTTTTAAATTACATTTTTAAACCCTCTTTCTTTGTAAAGTACCATTGTACAGTCAAAGGGGGATGTTGAACATGTCTTCCTCATTTACTGAATTGCATTACTCCAAAATGATGACATTTCAGAGACTACAGCCTAAAGCTTTCTGTTAGGCTCTGTTCTACATTCATGCATAGTTTGTCATGGTTCCTTGTCATGAGCTTCAGTTTACAATGCTCACATGATACAAAATTGAATTCTCTAGCCATTACGCTAGTCATTACGCTTAAAAAAAAATCAACAATTCTAGGAAACATTATCACAAAATTTCCAGCATATGCAAAACCTTCAGAATTACAAACTGTAATGGATTTAGAAGTAAAAAGATATTATTATTATTTCTGAACCCCCTACAGCATTATTAAAACCTAAACAAAACAAAAGATAATCCCCAAATCACCCAAA
This sequence comes from Ptychadena robeensis, assembly GCA_036250615.1. Lineage (NCBI taxonomy): Eukaryota > Metazoa > Chordata > Amphibia > Anura > Ptychadenidae > Ptychadena > Ptychadena robeensis. Next base: position 52,171,188 of record CM070032.1, read on the forward strand.
ACATCCATGGTTTTCCCCATAGACACCAGGAAATCTGCCTCCTCTTCTGTGTCTTTGATGGCTGCCTGGTGCAGCATCTATGGAGCTTCTCAGATTGCCACTGCATGGTCCTCTGCTATGTTCGTGCTGCACTCAGGTCTACGAAGATTAAAGTATGAGCATAATGACCACAACTGTTCATTGGATATGTAGTTCTATGAACAGACAACTGTAACCAAGCAGAACTGCAGCCAAAAATAATAATAGCCCATAAAATAATGGATTCAGATACCAGGTTTTGTTGAAATACTTCTTCAGTTCAGGGGTTTCCTTCATAGTACTTTCTTTCCTATGTCTAGATCATTGGTTCTCAAACCTCCAAGGTTCTCTAGGAGACTGCAAAGTGTGAATTTTGGGCCTGCCACGACACATGGAGGAAGCCAATTTAGTTCCTGAGCTGAACTTGAAAAGCCCCTCGATCATACGTGCATCAAGCTGTGTATGCCTAGCATTAATCTTGGATGACACCATCCAAGCAACTGTCTCTGAAACCAAGTCATCTTAATTAGATAGGAGTTTCAACATTCCACCAATTAGACATATAACTGAGAATTTTCTATTTTGATACTTATTTATTTTTAGCAAACATATTGCAGAAATGTGGCAGATGCATGTGTTGCATCCATTAGCACAAAAAAGTGTTTTTACTTGGATACTTCAATGCTCTAAAAAAAAGTCACTGTTCATGAATGAGGTCTACTCTGTGAAGATCCCAAGCCAGAGCTTCCTAAAGGTACCCATACACGTTGCGATTTTTCGTGCGATTTTAGCCCTTCCGACCGATCCGGTTGGTCGATCGTTCGGGATTCCGAACATGCAAATGTAGTCCGACCGATGCTGTTTTTAGAAAAATCGGCCGAAAAGTCGTCGGGTCCAGAATGAGGATGCCTGTAATTTTTGGACGGTCGACCACTCTTAAAAGATTCTCAATCCAACCAGCCGATCGGTTGAATAATCGGCCGAATAATCGGGCGAAAAATCGGACATCCGACTGACTTTTAAAAATAGCAAGAAATCGAATATCGCATCGGTCCCCGAAAAATCGCAACGTGTATGGGTACCTTTAGAAGTCATATGCCAACAGAGCTGTATAACTAACAAAGAGCCCTCATAGAAAGTGCTATTGACTATTTTACTATATGTGGAACTCAATGAATAGGCACATGTGTGTTTAAAATGAAAAAACTTTCCATAGAGCATCCTCAAATGTAAACAAACAGTGAATACTAGCACAGCTTACATAACAAGGCAGAATCTGCAATTCTGCTGAAGTTAGAAAGTAAACATCAGCTAATCCTTACAGGTCTTTTACATCATAGGAGAAATAACAGGCATTTAAAAAAAATTGTACATCTAATTTTTCTAAAATAAAATCAATTATTTTTAGAGTGTAATTGTGCTTATTTACATTTTCTGTTTTTGGAAATGGCTATTTACACCTATAGTCATTCCCTAGGGCAGTGGTTCCCAAACTTTCCTTGCAGGGACCCCCTTTTCTATTTAGGAAAATTATTGAGCCACCCCCCCCCCCCTATTTAAGTA
>CM070032.1:52182815-52200618 GCA_036250615.1 Ptychadena robeensis
TTTTTTTCCGAATTTTCCAGTTTTTTTTCCGAGCTTCCCATCCCTAAGCATTGCACAATGTTTTTGATTGATATGATGGTCATTACTTCATTGTTTGCTCTGTGTGTCTAATTCATGTATTTCTTTTACATATTGAGTGGCCCATCCCCTCGCCCTTGTCTACTCAAGGGGAAATTTTGGGTGATGTTCTTATGCCATCATCAACTTCTGTTTGCATTTGTAAGGTTAGTGGGCAGTTTCTCTGCCTAAGTATAGCATGAACAGAGGTGGGAAAAGCAAATAACATATGCTTTATTCTGTTATTGTTTAAGTTGAATATATGTAAACTTATCATTAAGGTAATTATTTTTCTCATTCCTAAGTACAAAAGAAAAATATTAATTAATAATCTAAACTGGGATAAAAAACTAATATGAAAAGTTCTAAAAAAATCTTCATTTATACCATCAAAAATGATTGATTTAAATCGCGCCTTACTGACTAGTGATTTAAATCATGATTTAAATTCATTTGTTTTAAATCAAATCCCCCCGATCTAGACTGTCACCTCTTCTTCAGTCCATCATGAATGGCGCTGCTAGACTCATTTACTCCTGAAACGGCTCCTCATCTGCTGCTCTTCTCTGCAAATCTCTACACTGGCTTCCAGTTGTTCAAAGAATCAAATTTAAAGTTCTGTTCCTTGCTTTTAAATCCCTCCACACCTCCTGTCCTACTTACATCTCCAACCTGGTACATATATACACCCCCCCCCCCCCCCCCCCCCCAAGACTTCTCAAGGGCCGCTCCTACTCTCTGGAACTCTCTCCCTCGCCTAATCATGCACACACAAATCATATACACACATAAATCGTGTAAACACACACAAACATGCTACTTTCTTGGAAGACCTCTAAAACCACCCCTTATCTCTACAAAATCTCACAGTAGCATCTGTACATAAAACGCATCGGACTCCCTTTTCTTACCATTAGTGCTCCATTGTTACTTCAATTAACACAATTTGTATTCAAATGGTTGCCAATGCACTACAGAGTACTAGAAAATTCAGCTACACAATCCACAATGTGAGCCTTGTCTTTGTTCTCTACTTGTACTTTCTGTAACTATTTTGCAGGAGTGGGGGGTTCTGTGTGCTGGTACTTGTGCTCCTCCAACAGAAAAGATGGCTGGCACTTTAGGTTCTGTTGCCCACTATATTTGAGCTCCTTGTGCCTGCTTGGTGTTTCTGTAGGTTCACCATCGGCCCAGTTACTAGATATTAAGGTTGTTAAAATAGAAAAATTTACTGGATTGCCCACCCAAGTCACTGACTCTGCGCAAGTAAATAAAGAGGCCTCAGTTCCTGGTTTATTTGCTTGTATGAGTTTAGGATTTCAAGATTTTTAAAGTGCGAAACAGCCAGGCAACAAACCTTTTTGGCATTTCAGACCAAGTTAAATATGCAGTTTGCATGTTCATCATACTGCTTCTGCTACCAAGACACTTCAGCACAATATGACCACGTCTGTGTAACATTGCCAACCACCATCCACCTGCTAATTTTCAACATGCCGCCTTTTCCTGCTTTACTGCCTTTCTGTTCATGGGAACTGTAGACTTAAGTAGATGAAATCTATTGAAATTGCATAACTTCTTGCTAGGAACTTTATGAAAGTATTTCTATAAAAAGAGGCTTACACCAACTATAGAAGAACTTGTTTAACATGAATGTACAGTTATCACATACACCATCTATACACAGAAAACCATTGGTGCACTAATGTCATGTCAGCTCATTGATGAGTTTACCTTGCCCTTTTTTCGTTTTTACATAGTTTGTTTATTTTGCAGAGCATTATCTGTAAAAATAACAGTGGGCTGACATGCCTGTATTTTTATGTGACATGCTATGCATTCTTTATCATAAACATTGTTTCTTTTTTAGAAACTTCTAACATTTCACTAGTCACGTAATATTTGTTACACAAGTGTAAAGATGGTCAGGCAAAGTTCAAATTGGTTGAGTCTTTACTGTTGATCGGGTATAAACTAGGTTCACCTCGGGGTGTGTGTGTCTTGGGGTAGGTAGAGCTCTGTCACATGCATCACATAAAATGCTGGTGCCAGCAGTTGGGAACCATATAGTTGAAGAGCTGATGTTTCTTTTTATTTATGAAAAATGAAACGGTATTGCAAACAACTCTTGATGTTCTACTATGGAATCTGTACAAGTTTAGCGGTATGTACAGGTTTCAAGATGAACAGGAAGTGTTCAACTGAGTTGAGTCTCGCATGTAAACGGAGGAATGAACAAAGTTCATAGATGTCTAAGCAAAGCTTGTCATGCAGATGACCTAAAACACGAAGGCAGTAGACCAGTGGTGGGCAACTGAGTTGATATGTAGGGCCACAAGTGCGGCCCTTGGCATCACTAAAGGGCCGCATAAAACATTGATCCAGACCCTCCCACTGTCAACAGCACTCACCCTCCTGCCCCTGGGTGCAGTGGTCATATGTATACCTGGTTTCCCGATCCACATTGAAAATGTTACTGATGTAGGACCCCCAAAGCTGATAAGGAAAGCTGGGTCAGTGTGTGACCGCTTCACAGGTGGGTTGCTATGCCCTATGCATTAAGTTAGGTTTTGGAGGAAGACCAAGGGGGGCCGCCGACAATGCCCAAAGGGCCTCAGGTTGGGCACCTAGGCAGTAGACTGTAGTAGAGGTGGTTTGTAGAAGAAGTAAATAGTCAACTCAGCCAGGTGTTAATAGGTTTTTTTTTTTATTTCCACAGTATGAAATTAAGGGTTGTAAACTTGACAAAGATGTTGGGTATTAAGACATAAAAATGGAACCATGGTGCTGCTTCTTAGGGCTTGTTTCCATTAAAGCTGTTCCGTGTGGATGGCTGCAGTCGCTATCGACCGTACCCATAGGCAAAGCATTAGCCAGTCCCCACTTGTGCGGCCGTGTGTGGATGCCTACCGTGTTTTCGTGTGGATGCCGCGCCTCACCGCATCCCTGGACAAGGGGCATGCCCAAAGTCCGCATCTGATCGCACGAGCGTCTGCGTGCAACCGCATGGGGTGCAGTCAATAGTGGCTGCAGCAGCCCAGATAGCACCGCAGCCATCCTCACGGAACAGAATGTATTGAATGTATTTTTTATTCAATATCGGGATGGATGGACTAACAAAAAATCTAATCTTACATTCAAAAAATTAAAAGACATAGAACAAGAAATCTACTTGGCAGTTGAATGGACATTGCAGTGACCAGACATGTTGGTAAATTTCAGTCGATCAGAAGTGTCTAGGTATTTTGTTCAATTTGTATCCGATGGTACTATGGAGCGCACAGGGCTTGGAAAGAATCAATCGCACTGTGCTGGTATTGTTAATTTGTTAGACTGAAATTCAATCAGCTTGTATGATTTAAAGTTTACATTAATGAAGATTAATTGGGCAAAGGTTGGTGTGTGGGGCTGCAAGTGTTCTATTCATATACTATCTGTACCTGCAATATAATTTATAAGTCGCATTGAAAGCCGGCCAAACACACTTAGATCCGCTGCCAATTTTGTTGCAAATAGAATCTTACACTTCAACTGTAGCTATATTTATGTCAAGGTTCTAAGCATGATGTCAGAGAATTCTCGCATGACTAGCACTAACAATAAATAAATAAATTGTATACCTGTTTATGTAACATTTTTCTGTGTTAGCCTAACAAGTTACTTCTATTGTCCATCTCGCCTCACATTTCACTTACCTTTTTAGAGTAGGGGCCTTCATTGAGGATGTCTTCTCTTCCTGTCTCCTTACCTGTACTGAAATTAGACCTATAGGAAGAATATGTGGTGGAACCACAACAAAACCATTCTTGCTGACACATGCTAAAAATATTTGGAAATAGGATCGATTTTAAAAATAAATCTTGAGGTAGCTGGGAAAACCAGGTTGGATGAATTAGTCATTCAGCAAGACTTCAGTAGACCTACACATTGAACATCTGGTATAGTATAATGGTATAGTTCATGTGGTTGTGTTATGAGTATGTCCATGACTCAGTCATGTACAGTACATGCCATTTCATTAGCATACATAAAGAACAGGAATGCCATGTGAAAAATACAGCTGCTACTAGGTAGTACATACTGTTATCAGATCCACCTGGACAATGCACTGGTGGTGTATACAGAAGTTGGGGCATGATCTCACACAGACATGTTAGAAAAAGCACTCTCTGGGTCCACTTGTTCCCTGTAATTAGATTACATAATGCCTAGAGGTGTCCGTACATCCACGTTATCTCCGCTAATTGCAGTGCAGGGGGGGAGCCAGTGTCTTGTCAGATCTCTGCATTTTTACTGAAATAAGGCAGGCACATAATTTTTTTATTTTTACATGGCAGTATGAAAAAAGAATTACTATGTCTTTGACACATTCCTGACCTCCTCAATGATGCGAGGAATAAGGACACCTATACTGTGCGACCAATACAGAGATCTGGCCCCTCTGTCAAATTTATTGTGGCCCATTTATTGTGGTCAAAATGTTGGCTCACCACTGGTCGAACGCCTTTTTACACAATCATTTATTGCAAAACCAATTTTGCCACCCCACATAGATTTTTGGTAAAATATAGTTTATGTAGTGCATTACTATATGTAGAAAGGCTGTTTCTAAGCTCTTTCCCCCCCCCCCCCCCCATACAACTTTAGTTCCTTCCATACAATTTCCTTTTTGAGCTACCAACAACTATGTAGTGCCGGGTCCTCCCTGATAGAATATCAGAATATGATGATTGCAAGGTTTAGAAAGGTCCTCATGTTACATGGTTTTGATAGAACAAAAGTTGATTGGACACAAATTGTGTGGTAAGATTGTAATGTGTGTGGGGGGCTTAAGCATTTGTTAAAACGTAACAGCTCATCTACTCTCCAAACCTGGAATTGCTGTCGCCTCCTTTGGGGCTTGTTTTTAGTCTCCTGGAGTCGTTTCTGTGAGATTCTTTTGGGGGTATCTGCTTGGTCAAGACCCTATCCTGCTGCGTAAATGTCTTTAGTGACCTTAAAACACCTTAAATAAAGCCCCATATTCGATTGCAAGCTTCTATCCTCTTAATGGGAGTCCCCTTTAACTGGGGGGGGGGGGGGGGTTGTGCTTTATAGGAAGCTATGAGAATTTCAGGATGGTTAGAATTTGGGCAACAGTTTTTCCCAGGGAGGGACTCGCGTCTAGGGGGTGTTTATTTTCCAGTAGCAATCATTAAAATGAAAATCTGAACTTGTGAATGCTATTCATCATGACCCTGTTACATAAAAATCCTTTATGAACTGGCTTGTCCCCTTCATCTGCAGTTATAAATACAGGTAGGTGTACCCTGACACATGACTCCAGGTTATGTGTGAAGTCATGTGACATGCAGCCTCTGACGATATTCACTGATCTTTAGCTTTGTGCTCCTTTACTACAGTTGAGTTAATGTTTGTTTACCATAAAACAAAAGTGATTAATTTTCCTTTTTTTTCCAATTTACTAGGATGTGGTTTGGGTTTAAAAAAAAAAAAAAAAAAAATCCATTCTTATAAACTGCAATACTTTTACCTGGTTGCAGGCTGAGGGAATTACATTTTCCGTTCAAGGATTTAAAAAAAAAAATTCTAAATGTTTGGTCCTCAACGCTTCAATGGCCACAAAAGCCAACTTTTACTGTTCACTTCTCACCCACTTTTGCCCCCAGTAATTTACTGTGGGAGTGGGGAAGGGAGTTGTTTGGTAATGAGTAAAGCTGGACATACATGGTTTGATCTTAAATGGATTGTGAGTTTTTGGTTTTATTTTTTAATTTGATCATACAGAAATTCTCACACCTGATGCGATTGCCCAAAAATGATAGAAATCAAACCTAAAATAGATCAAAAAGTGATCAGACATTTTGGTAAATTTTAGTTAATCGTACAAATATCTGACAGGTTTTCTAGGTATTTTAATTGAGTTGTATGTGATTGTTCTATGGAGCATGCGCACAGATCTGCGTAAAGGAATCCATCATGTTTAAATCAATCACACTGTGTGGTTTTACAATCCATCGATATTGGACTAAGTCGATTTTTAAATCGCACAAGACAATCAAATCTAAGATCAGTCACTCAAAGATTGACCCGAGTCAATTTGCATTTAAAAATTTTTTTGTCCATTGCTGCCAATTCTTTTTTTGTAAATATTGGACAAAAAAATGCTCCTAAACAACATTTGATCTGATTTCAATCAGCTTGTTGTAGATTTTAGGGGGTCGGCTTTTAACTACTTTAATTTATCTATCAATAAATATATGGGATGTGGCTTGAACAGACTTGTGCAATTTAAATATTGATGGTCTAATGATACTACAACACCATGTGTTTTGATTCCTTTCCAAAGCCCTGTGTGGATGCTCCTTGGTACCATTCAATACAAATTCAAATACCAAGAACACCCGTCAGATAATGAAAACATTTCAAACTAAAACAAAAAAAACAACAAGATAAATTCCTTTCTACCTGAAAGAGCAGTGATGGAAATTGATATTTTCCAACAATTGACTACTTTTTCATAGTTGGTCAAATGAATAACCAGAAAACAGTATATAACTTTACTCTCCCAGGGAAATCCACGCTTAATCTCTCCTGTATTAGTTTCCCTCCCCTCCCTCCCCTTCCCTCCCTTCCTGTCCTGGTAAGACCAAGTCTGTAGCAGACAGGAAGTGAAGGTATTTCACCAATGGGCATTCGTCAGTGAAAAATAACATGCAGCATATGTCCATTCTTTCTCCTTTCAATGCGTTTCGCCCAGAACACCTGATCGCATGACAACTGAATCATGCGGGGTAATTGTGAAGTTCATTAGTGGTATAAAGATATTATTCAAATCACTAGTCTTAATGCTGTATTGTGAATGTTGTGTATATATAACCAATAGTACATACCACTAAATGGCAGAAGACTGCCTCTTAGATTGTCAGAAAGTTGATGAAAGTTTGCCATAATGATTTGCACCTCGTTAGTTCCTTTTAACTTCTGATTTGCCAGGTCCAGATGGTACCAAGCCACTGGGAGAAAGAAGGTGGTGGATACAGACTAACTTAAAGAGGGGATCCCCACCAGCAGGTTACTGATGTTTTAAAAGGGAGATATTGGTGAAACGATAAAAAAAAACTTTTTCCAATCTATTTGTTTTTAGTGCCTCCAAAAGCCCGCTTGTTGTGATAATTAAAGTTGTTAATTTGAGTATTGTGGGTGTGGCTCTGGTTACCTTTATAAGAGTATCAGCCAGGGGGCCAAATACCCCGAAGGTGTCTCCCACCAATGAATAAACAAACTGTCACTTGGAAAGTGTGATCCCATGCTGTAACACAACTGTTGCAGGGTTTATATTTTACTCTTGTGATGCCACTTTAATAGCCCCTGACAAAGACAAAGGCAGATGACACACAACCATAGTGCAGCACAATTCTGCAGGAAGGTGATTTCAGAAAGCCCGTACTATATTGTGCACACGCAAAATGTACTTTATAGTTCTGTTGACCAGTAAGTTTCTCCCCTGCGCTTTTACAGAGGAAACTGTCTGACTTTCATGCGCTACATCAGATTGATCTGTCATGTTCCTGGTTCAAGGTAAATGTAGGAATGAGGAATATTATAGTCTACAGTAAAGCCTATGTAGTCTGTACAAATTCAACTTCTGTGCAGCTCATTATGTCATGTCGGTGGGAGAATAACTTCCTTCTCGTGTGTAATTACATTACTACAATGGTATGAAGTAACCACAAAACCTTGAAACCTCATTGCCTTGCGTAATGTATTGACCTATACTACATTTATTGGCTTACATTATTCCTATTTTGTATGTGTGTGTGTGTGTGTAAACCATAAACTGACTCTAAGAATGTGTAGGTAGGTGGAAACTTTGTTCATAGTGCATGTAATAGTGTAACCTCATGGTTTTACATGGAAATGCTGATGTAGCCTTTCCTTTTGAGTAAGAAGTTATACTGAGGGTTTGTGATATGAGTGTTTGCTATGGGATAATGCTAAGCCTTTACTTTCCAGCGCTTTATGTATCATGTAGGGAACTCCACCGAAATGTGAGGGCTCGCTCACACTAGCTGTGTTGGGGTATGGTGCCACAGGGCTGGTAGGGTCAACGCCAAATGCACAAGACCTGCGCTTACACTTCTGGTAACGGGCAATGACACATGTTACTGAAAACGTCAGCATCTGTGTCCTATTTATCCTATAATGTGATTTTTGGTTTGGGGGGTTATGGCAATTACAGAGCTAGACATCATATATCTTAGCACCAATGCTGCGGCTGCTTGTTCATAATGTCTAACAATGTGTCCTTTACTCTGTGTCCTGAGCTCTTCGTTATTACATTCTAGTATAATATATTAGTGATTCTTTGTCCCAGACTAAAATATTTAGCATTTTGTGCTATACAACACCTGTAGTGGTGTCCCTTCACATGTTTGTTTATACTGTATGTTCTCATGTACATGACTACACTCACATTCTGTCAGGTAGAAGACATAATATTCTTAAGTTTCTGCATTGAGTGCCTCATGGGTTCAGTCTGTACACACGACCTACCTCCTGTGTGCCAGACGGCATTTTTGTCAGGTGATGAGCACACACGTGAGTCTATTGGGCAGGGAAAAAGGCGTTCGGATCTGGTGATTCATGTAGTGTAAGACAACTTCCTCTTGTGTCATCTGCTGTGTAGATATAGCTCACAGACATCAGCTTCTTCGTTGTTGTATTACTGTAAGGCGAGCCAAGCTGAAGGTAAGGCAGCTGCTGCGTTATACTTTTGTGGTTGTTATACTGGAAATGAGGATTTTTATTCAGCAAGCAGAGAGGGGAATATTTATTGTAAAGTGAAGGCAGTGCTGAACTTCAGGTGTATGGATTTCCTTTTGACTTTTGAGCAGCTTTTCTTTTACTACAGAACTTTTTGGGGGATTTTTATTTCCTCCTTGGATGTAAGGGAGACCAAACAAAACCCTGCATCTTGTTTTTTGTGTTAGATGTTTGTTTTTATTTTAAAACTTTACCTTAGATTTTGCATGAATGTGCTGTAACAGGGCTATTTTGTTTCCAACCTCAAGCTAGTGATGGTTGTTGTAGTGAAGTAAATGGTTGTCCGTAGGTGATGATCTCTTAAAGCCCGTGATTTGTGTTTTTAAAATGTACAGCTGGTTTCTGGAGCATATCAACCATCACTACTCACAACCTCAGCTCTCCATCCTGCAAATGTGGAGCAATTGTAATAGACTGCCACTAACAACTGGTGGGTACACATTCAAGTATTGTACTTTGTAAATAAACTGTTATATTTTTTCTTGAGTTTTGTATTGCATTCGTACAGTCTGTGATGCTTGTGTTATAAATTGTGAGTGTATGCAGATTCTAGAATTGGTTGCTAATATAATCGATGGTTCCTTTTTAACGGTGCTAGCTTGCATGTCAGAGATAAGATCACAGAACACTATACCATGGTTTAGACATTGATGGTGTTGATCGAATGGGCTTTCTATACTGTCATTTGTTTGCTGGTAAAAGAACTCCAGTCCTTGAGGCAAGTGGTGCTCAAAATTTTTTTTTATCATTTAATGGAATTGGCACACTTTTATAAATAAGTTTGGGTTGCAAGGCCATAGGCTGAACATGCATATGTCCATGTAAAAGTTTTGTAACCAAAGGACAAGCACAGAGCCAAAATCAACATTTTCATCAAAGCTCTTAGGACTTACAAAGTGGGTATCCTGACTAGTCCTACAGTTTTATTATTATTGCCAATCTATGGCCTCATTACTGCACCCATTGCTTGACTGTCTTTGAGCTAATAGACTGCAACAAAAACCGTCTGGGTTTTTAAATTGTGCAAGTGTGTTTGTATGAAGATTTCCTATCTAATGGAGTTGCTTTGTGACTGATTTTTAATTTCCAATGTTTTATAGCTCTGAAACAGAGAATGGGGTTGAGGAAAATAGGACAGCAAAGCCATATACCGCCCCTCAAGTCCTGATCAGTGAGGCTGAACTAATTGAAATCCGGCAAAAATCACCCCTGACCAGGTAAGCTGCAGATTTCTTGTGTCAGTTTTTCTTGTGTAATTTCCTGTTATGACATTCATTAAATGTAAGAGCTTTTCTTGTTAGCTTAAACATTAACTTGGATGGTATCCTGCTATAATAACCTTTCTCTGAACAAACTATATATAGGCAAATAACCAAAAAGGCTAAATTGGATTAACTTTAAAATGTAGAATTTTGTTAGGTCTGTAGCAGCAATGAGCAGCAAGACAAATTCATCATGCGTCTGCATTTATTAATGCCCTGCAGTTGGATGAAGCAGAATAAAATTAGCCCCTGGCCAATTCCCGATTGTACTTTTTATATTGGAGATAAAAAAATCTATCTCATCCTGGAAATGTCTCAGACTTGTAGAAACCTGACTAAGGATTAGAGGAGCTAGAGGTACAAATGCACAATTTACTGCTGGCGGTTTCACTAATTTCAAAATTTGTAGCTAAATATTAGTCATGTGTCATGTTTGCCTTTTTATAGGCTTCATATGCATACTAAAAAATATATTTTGAAGGTGTAACTGGATATTTCCCATTCTTCCTACCTGTTGTAAATTTGTGTAAAAACTTGCAAATTACAAAGCATTGAAATGATTGGTTTTAACGTCATGTAAATGGAATATAGCTAGTACCTGACATCCACAAGACAATGTTAGTTAATGTTCCTAATGCAGTCGCTTGCTATTTTAAACTTGGTGCTGTAAACTTTAAAGTGTATAAAAGACTTGTGGAGAAAAGCTGTGCCTCTTTTTATAGCCGCTCATGTCAGAATGTATTGTTTGCTTTGCTGAAAGCTTTAATATTTAAGCTATTTTACATCTAAGCTATAACAAAAAACAAAGCAAAAACTGACATTTCTTCCATTTGCTGCAGATCCCAATCTAGTGCACTTTTTCATCTAATCCTTTTGGAGCCGCAAACATGCACAGTTGTCTTTTCAGCTTTCTCCAGACGTAAGCATAATTGCACACTTGCACCCACATTCTGCAGTTCTCCGAAGGTAGTATATACTTGCATCTCTGCACCGCATTCAGGACATCCGTGCTCCTATATAATGGACCTTTTGGAGTATGGTTCATGTGCTGCTTTTGTCTAGTCACAATGGAAGAGATGGATCTTTTTTGTTTTTAATTGAAAAAATAATTAGAATACCCAGGTTACATGTCATGTGGCATTTAGCGATTTGCAGGTAGTATGGCTTTCCCATTGGCACCCAGTGTACCATTCCCAGTAATGTGTTGCATTTTGATTGCTTTTCAAAGTGCAGTGCTGCACGCATTTCTGTTCACCTAAGATGTGCTGCACATCTTCCTGCAAATCCACTCCCTCGGGGGCAGCTGGTGTCTAAATAGCTCTCGCATAGACTGACTCTGCTAATATGCTGTAAGATCAGCGTGTTTATGAAATATTGATAGGCTTAAGAATAAGAATGTTTTCCTCTTTTTAAAGGTCAAAGACTTATGATTCCTCGTTAGCCCTCGACATGAAGAGCGACCTGAAACTTGAACGGAAAAAATCAACTTCGAACCAGGTAAGAACTCTGCTTCATTCTGTGAACGATCCCTCACTCCGCAATGGGAATATGTTGACACAATGGAATATAGTAATGGAAAAGCCGTCTTATGACGGGAGCAAATGTTTGTTTTCTTATCTTGTTCACTGATAAGTCTGACAGGAGTGTTACTATGTTTTGCTGTGTCATAAAGCTGAGCTACATCAAATAGATATATCCTATGAGGTCCTCTCCCACTTACTTTTCCTTGCCACTCATTGGTATAGCGGCGTTAAACTTGCTCGTTTGTAAAACCTTTTAATAAAAATGTATTGAAAAGGAAAAACCATACACAAAGTAATATCAAATATTTTCAAGGCGTCAAGTAACATTAGGTTTAAATGCTGTCGGAAAAGTACAATATAGTAGACAGAAGACAGTCAACAGCATCAGAACCGCAATAAATGTAGTAGCCATGAGCAACTTTTGAAAAAAGAGAACAACTTGATAATAAAAAAACAGGGAAGAAATGTGGTTTTTGATTGATTGCATTTTTGTTTTGAGGCATTAATTGATTTAAAAAGGATTTCAATGGCAGAAGTGGTTTTGTATTAAGAGACGCTGCTGAATGATTCTGGTCTGAGGCCCTGCCTTCACCAGTTTGTGAGAACAAGTATTTACAGAAATAGAATTTGTATTGGCAATTATCTTGCTTGCATTTTAAAAACAAAAGAAATCTGGCATGTTGGTAGTTTTTAGATCTACTCCCACAGTGTAAACAGTCTAAAAATGAGCGATTTGATATGATTATTGGAAAGCAAATTGCATACAAGGTGCAACTGAGCAATCCTCATTCTGGATGAGGAATAATAAAGCGCATGGTGTTGAATTTTATTATATTTTAGTGTTTATACTATGTAGTTATAATCCTGAAAGGCTAAATCCAGTGTAAGGCTCTCTAATGGAGTCTGTTTTTGGTAATTTCTTGTAACTATAAATCCTCATTTTGTCCGTTCCTATATTTGCTTTCCTCACATCAGCCAAATAAAACCATGCATTGGCAAGAAATGTGGTGGAATCTGTAAATTTTTCCTTATTTGATCAACCTAAACAGTTTGGAAGGAGCACTGCTTCTGTAACGGTACACTGTAACAAGTGCAATATTCTGGTGTTGAAATATCAGGAAAGTGTTTTGTATTGATGAATAATGAGCTGGACACTTTATGGTTTCATAACTACTGTTACCAAAAATAACTTTGGGAAACGGAATCAAAATCTGTTCAGTTTTGCATAAAATTAGGTTCAGTCAAGGGAAATTTGAATGTTCACTGTCGACCCTAAGAAAAAAAAACAAAAACTGCATTAAATTTGTTTGCTATTGTATTCTAAACTATTTTTGTTTTCTGTCTTAGTTCCAGAAGGCAAATGCACAGTTCCACAAGCTGTTTAAGGATGTTCCAAAGGATGAACTATTAAAAGAAAGTAAGTTAATATGAAAATGTGTGGTGGCCTTAGGATTACTTTTACACAAGTTACTTTTGGACTGTACAATATTTACACATTCTGCTGAATCATGAGGTCCGTCCTAAAATAACCAATCTGTGTTACATAGGTGTTAAGACATTTTACTAAATAGTTGGATCTACAGGATATTGTGCAGAAAGATTTGGTGAACTTGATCTGCATGCTAGTTACCTGTGTAACTTTTGGAAGGCAGTCCATACCTGTTCTAACCCTTTATACTCCATTCAAAACCTAATCTTTTATTTTTCATTATGATGTATATCTCTATACTCAATAGTGTTGAGCTCAAATATTCAAATCGCCAATATAATTGCCACTCAAATATTACAGCGCAAGATCACATTTTTGTAATCCTGTTTTTTTTTGGTTTTTTTTCTTTATTTTTAGGTTTTACATGTGCATTACAGAAAGAGATCTTGTACCAAGGAAAGCTCTACATTTCAGAGAACTGGATATGTTTCCATTCAAAGGTTTTTGGAAAAGACACAAAGGTTTGTGGATGCCTTTCACTAAGCCATAAATTTTTTAATGTAAATCACTGTAAACACTCGCAGGGCTCATTCACACTATACACGCTGCATTGCCATTGCAGTGTATGATTGTGTGAAAGAGCCCTTCCGGATTCCATCAACTGCAGATCAAACTACTGTTGTGCTCTGAGCTGATCCATGGGGAGGAGGGATAGGCAAGTTATATCTGTGAACATCTGTTAAGAGTACTAGGTTTTCACCCAAGAGGATTATAAATTGCTATGGGAAGGATAAATCTATTTGTGTGCCACACTAATTTGTTGTAATCATTTTTGCAGATAGTCATTCCAACAATCGCTGTAACTGTGTTAAAGAAAACTAAAACCGCCATACTTGTGCCAAATGCCCTTGTTGTTGCTACTGTCACTGAACGGGTAAGTAAACGGTTACATTGTAGTAATGCAGCAATAGATACAAATCAACCATTACTTTTTGTATCTTTTTTGTGGAAGCTGTAAATTCAAAGGAAGTCGCTATATAGCGCAGTGGTGGGCACATTTTTTTTTTTTTTTTCTTTTTTTTTTTGCCCCCCCCCCTTGGGCACATTTTTTGACTTGAATGTATTCTTCAGTCCTTGTCCCGTCTCCTGCCCCACCCCCTTGATCCCAGCACAAGAAGGGGGCACAGCCTGGAAGAGAAAATGGATAAAGGCTTATGTAACTGGCAGTGCTTAATGTGGTAGAGCATGAAATGTGTCCCATTACAATTTTAATATTTCATGGAAATGTTTAATTGGTACAGAATGAATTGCACAAAGCAACTCTCCAGCCAAATGGCTTGATATTAGAGGTGATGCACAAAGTTTTAGATCCAATGTTCACGAATCTGGGTTTTAAACACCCTAGCGGTCTGCCCATACTGTGCTGTTTTTAACAGCGTGGTACGGGCAATCGCAGCAGTGTTCAATGTACACTGCCTGCCATTTCCTACCTCCTCACAGCGGGTATCATTAATGACGTTGGCTGTGTGGGCAGGAAAGTTGGCGCTCCTACATTAACAGAGGTCTATGGCACCGGCTCCCTTCCGTGTCACCATGACGCAATCAGGGTGGTGCAGAAATCCTGGAAATTTCCATGGGTGAATCAGCTACACTCGATTCCTGGTTCCCCTGTGGTTGGGATGAACCTGAACACCAAGCGAACAGGGTTCATCTCAACCGCTAGGAAGGTTAAATGAATGACCCTGTGTGGTGGTACAATCAATAATATTAAAATCGCACAAGACGATGGAATAGAAGAGCAATTGTACAAATGGCGACCCATGTATGGCTACCTTTTTTACTTTGTGATACTCACTCCACTTCCACATGCAATTCCTTGTGATGCCACAATTCTACTGTGTATGAGAATTTTTTTTTCATGGGTTTTCCTTTAAATTATGTTGATGGACAAAAATGTATTTTGTTTTCTTCATGCAGTTCATATTTGTGTCCTTGTTAACACGGGATTCAACGTACAAGTTATTAAAGTCTGTCTGCAGCCACCTTGATGTAAGTATAATTTTTTTCTCTGATAATGCAGACCTAGGCACTGTTGGTCCTTACTGTGAAGGGGGTTTGGGGGGTTGTTGGAATGGACAAGACAGCTCATTACAAAAAAAGTCCAGTGTCAGTGTCCAAATTTCTACAATTAGAGTTTTACACTCCTGAGTTATTCCATCCAGGACTAGAAAAATGCTGACTTCATGTACACCATGTTGATTTATCAAGGCTCAATGCCTGTGCGATTGAGGGGCCATTCAAGCATTGCACGATTACATCATCATGGTGTGCTCAAGTATCCCCTATATCGAGCCGCAGCACTTCTTGGTCCCCATCCAAAGTTCTTCAAACGGATAGTTTTATCCCTCTCGAGGACGGGGCTTTTTTTTAATATATATTCGAGCACTCTGAATGCGCTCTATTGTGCTTAAATCTATAAAAAAAATCAAGCAGTGTATGCCTACAATAAGTGTAATCTGGTTTGATGGCACTTTTACAGCTCTCAAAATGTGAGACTATTCTGTCAAAGCTACATTAAAGTGTCAAGGTCAGGAGTACTTCTGCCCTTGTGTGTTTATAACTTTTTAACATAATTTAAATTTTCCTAAGGCAGGTCATGTCTAAGGATAGCTTAATATCTGTGTTAGTGACAGTGTGTTTTTTCCTTTTTTAGAACACAAGTGTTGGAAACAGTCCCAATCCTTCAGCAGATCACACCTCCCGGGCAGAACATGCTACCTCATTTCCACTTGTAAGTTCAAAAATGTTTTACGGTTTCTGTTTTTTATTGTTTTTTAGCTTTTTAAATTTTTTAAGAAACTGACCCTTTAATGTGACGACTTCAAAGTTTTTACCTGGCTATCATAAGTCTATTGCTGCTAAAATCTATTCTCTGAATCTGTGAACAATTCCACAAGGTATACTCAGTTTGCCACAAGAATGATTTTCGTTTCTGTAATTGTTTTTTTCTGTTATTGGTTTTTGTGTAGGATTTCAGTGTCGATTTTTCAGAGATTGATGGTTTGGTCCGCCAACGACGGAAGGATATAGAAGAATACAGTAGCACTGGCTCTCAAACTCCAGAATCTGAAAACTCTCAAGGTTAGCCCATGTTGTGTTAGCTATTGCTTAGTAAAGGGCCACTTACCTTTTTAAAATCAACAACTGGCAACTCTCATGGGGCAGGTAAACATCAGTCCTCCCATTCTATGATTGTTGCACTTTTGTTTCATTAAAAAGAAACAATATCTTAACAGAAGAAATTATTCCTTTCTATGAGCGAAGACCTCTGCTATGCTCCTTGCCCAATCTAGTATAAATGCGATTCCCCTGTGATCGATCGCATGCACACCACTTTTGGGAATGGATTCCGGTCAGATACTTTTGCAGAGTCCCCTTCTAAAAAAAAAAATGGGGATCGCACCGTGAAACCAACATGTTAGTTCTTTCCTGGACAATCGACTTTCTCTTTAATCCTGTTCGATCGCTGCAGCGTGCGGCATTTAATCGGGAATTGAACAAAAGATCCAGCCTGTGTGCCCGGCTTCAGTCTGGTCAGTGGAGCTGCAGAGGCTCTGGAATCTTTGCTAGAAATGATTGGCAACTTCTTGTGCAGTAAAGCTCTGCTAGAATACAAACCCACTGTTCTTTATCCCAAAAAATTTTGTAAAATTAGGAAGACAATGTAAAAAAAAAAAAAAGCTTATTCCAAAATGGTTATCAATTTGAACAACCAACCTATTATGTTTCCTTCTGTATGACTTGACTGTTGATGGTCCTCGATCCGCTAATTATCGTCATTGAATGCCTATTGATACAAAGAATGTAAATGGCAAACCTTACTGTTGCAAACCTTTGTTTATGCTACTAACTTTAGTATATTTTTTAGTCTGTTGCACATGAAAACAATTTTGACCTTCGTGCTTGTTTCATCTCTAGAATTCCATGTTCGAGACAAAAATGTAATTGCTGAGTCTCTCAACCCTGTAGTTGTAGAGAATCAGATGAAGATATCTGAAAGAAATAAAATTATTCAACAAATATCAGGTTTGTTTTATTTTTTTTGTTTTTTTCTGGTTTATGTACAAGCCTGGTTTATGTACAAGTCATGTTGCTTACCTCCTGCTTATCTTCTAGGTCACAAAAACGTGTTTAACAGACTGAGCATCTCACAGATTACCTCCTTGAACAGCTTGCTTTTCTTCTATGCAATTCTGTAAGTGACATTTTCATGGTGACATGCCTTGTACACTTCTGAAAGTCTGAGAACTGAACTTTTCAGTGTTATTATTTTAGGGGACTGTTTTGTAGTGCTCTTCTTTTCTAATAATCCATTCAGACCCTCAATGTGAGATAAGACTTTTGGAGGGCGTATGTGGAAGTGAGGCTTCAGAAAAATTGCTTTATTTCAGAGAAAGCTTTTTAATGTTTCCCTTGGACAAAAACAATGTTTTTTGTTGAATTTTGAATGAACAATTTTTCAATGAGGTGTTTGGTTAGATACATTTTTGCCGGCTGGATCATAGACTTAATATTGATGAAGAAGCACCACTGTCATTTTAGCTTGTCTGCAGTCAAAGAATATCATTTTGAAAATGTAGGGTTTAAAATTTCAGATTAGAAATCTCTATATTCTGCATCCTCATTATTAGAGATGGTCGAATTTT
>CM070032.1:52276603-52295333 GCA_036250615.1 Ptychadena robeensis
ATGGCTGTCTATAGTGGACAGGCTCTGTGTGTCCAATCATGGAGTCAACCAAAGTTTGGCAACTTTTCACCTCAATACTTGTTCACAGTTACTTATCTGACTTTTCCAGGCTTTGGGTAAGGTACCGTATAGGTAGCGATTCGGTATATAAGCATAATGGCTGGATAATGTGAATCATGCACGAAGCCTGACATTCGGCTAAGTACACATTATATGATCTGACAGATGTATACTTTGTGGTATACCTTTATACTAAGCTTTAGATTTCTTATTTTCACCCATATATTGTTTATTTGCAGAAACTTGGTTTACCCAGTGCTGGTGACTACAGAAGCAATGCAGTTCCATCTGTGAACATCCCTTACCGAAACGTCCGAGGTCTGGATTCTAGTGATGACAGCGTTTCTGATTCCGATGAAGATGAGGGCTCGCCGTGGAAACATAAACGTCAGAAATCTTCCCATCCACCACCGCAAATGTCAAGACCAACAGTGGTCTCCGCTCTCATGCAGGACAGGCAACCAAGAAGTACAAAGAATAACATCTGGGGGGCCGTGCTGCAGGAGCAGACACAAGAGACTGTAGCTGCTGAACTTGGAATTATGGACATGGATGGCCAGTTAGACATGAGCAGGCAGTCCGAGACTTATAATTATATCATAGCCAAGAAAATGATAGAAAAAGAAAATGAAGAGGAAAGGCAAAAACTAGATAAAGAATTAGATGAGTATATGCATGACGATAAGGATCATGTGCCTAAAGAAGAGAATGGTCACTTAAAGAGGAAGCGACCCGTGAAAGAGCGGCTCGGTGAAAGATTAGAGATGGACTATAAAGGCCGTTATCAAATAACCGAAGATGACACAGAAGACAAAGTTTCTGATGAAATAGCACACAGGTTAGTATGGAACTGTTTTTGTTTAATTAGTTATAATGAATGCAGACATCTAATGGAAGCTCCAACTG
Source organism: Ptychadena robeensis (assembly GCA_036250615.1). Taxonomy (NCBI): domain Eukaryota; kingdom Metazoa; phylum Chordata; class Amphibia; order Anura; family Ptychadenidae; genus Ptychadena; species Ptychadena robeensis. The sequence goes on from CM070032.1 coordinate 52,277,570, forward strand.
TCGGCAGCCTGTTACTTGTTTCCAAAATCTCCTTTTGGGATAAAGAAGTAATGCAAATGTTTTGGTTATGATAAGTGGCCTGGTCACCTCTGCCAGGAATTTTGTTGCAATCTTAGAATCAAAAACAGCCTCCATTGTATTACATTTGTCTTCTTTGGCACAGTTGTCGCAGACTTAAAGTGAACCTACCAGCAGCTCAGCTCAGATTTCTGACAGCAGGAGGGGTGTCTTTTTAGAGACAGACCCTTTCACTGTTTTACATCTTGCCGAGGCAAGACGTAACACGCTGCAGGGGTTACTGGGAATTCTGTCCCAAAAGCCCCTGTAACTCAGTCTCACAGATGTGACATCAGCATCACACCTGTGAGACTTTGTGAAGAGGGAAGAGACAAGCCTCTCTTCACTCAGCCGCCAGCTACATGAATGCAGCCGACTTACACTTCAATCCTCTATTTGTAATTGGAGGGGCCCATTACAGAACCCCCTACATTCAGTACAAAGATGCAGAATCAGCATTGACACAACTAGCTATCTCTTCATGTAGCAAAGAGGGTACTATGGCATCGCATAACTAGTATGAAGAAATCTCAAATATTTGTAATAATTGTGATAAAAGTGAGAATTGGGATTGCCCTACTTGGGGTCAGCTTCAGTCGCGTGTGGAGTTACTCCCAAAGAACAGAACTGCACTATTGGTCTGGTAAGTCCCAATATGCATACAGCCTCATAGTTGCACCTCTGACCATCACTACACTGCTGCTGTATCACTTATTTTTTGGACCATAAGACCCACTTTTTCACCCCCAAAATTGGGGGCAAAAAGTGCCTGCGTCTTATGGTCCAAATGCGCGATCCCCACGGCCGCCAGTGGTTGCATCTTGGCATCCCGCCAGCTCTCCTGGCACAGAGATTAGCCGGGGGATCTGGAGGAGCTGTCAGTTGAGAGATGCCGGCCGATGCCAGCTCTCGCATCTGAACTGTGTAATTGCCTATGCCAGCCCTGAACTGGCATAGGCAATAAGGAGAGAAGTGTAGATGAACTTGCATCCACACCTATCTCTTATGTCCGTGGTAACAGAAATCAGCAATCCCTCTGCTGCCCCACAGAATCGGAAACATCGGGAGAGGAGAGCAGAGCAAAAGACAGCCCCCCCCCCCCCCTTCCTCCTGTCTGCTGCCGTCAGTGTGAAGTACTGCTGCTAGTGACACCTGCTGGCTGAACTGAATATTGCATTAACCCAATTGATGTGAAAACGTATTAAATCTTTTTTTTTCGGGTTTTCCTGCCCTAAAAACTGTGTGCGTCTTATGGTCCGGTGTGTCTTTTATAGTCCGAAAAATACAGTATATATTTTTCATCTTGCAGACTGAATGAACCAAAAAAAGATCTGATCCAGCGAGTTGTGAAAACTATTGGGGTCAAGAAGGCAATAGAGCTCTTAATGGAGACGGCTGAGGTGGAACAGAATGGCGGACTCTTTATTATGGTGAGATTTACGTTTTTATTTGTATGAAAATTGCAGCTCAATCCACTGATTACACAATGAGGAATTCTTTTTTGGACTTCAGGGTTATGGCTTAAGTAAGAGGTCTGGCAGGTGTAAAGATTCCAAGCAGAAATATAAAACCACCTTAAGGTAAACTTAAAAATAACGCTGGAAATAAGCTGTAGGCCGCTCCCTTGCTAAGCTTGCACTGTTTTGCGTTTGGGTACTTTACTGTTGCACATAGCAGCAGCAGTGCGGGTCTGCTCAGAATATGCAGAGTGGATGCTGTCATAGTCATTAGAAAGGGAAGTGTCCTCTCTTTGTCTTTTTCCCCACTGTGGATGTGCATCAGCAGCGGGGAAAAACAAGTGGATACAAGCCCTAAAAGTTGCTGGATGCATGACTACCTTTTAAAAAAAAAAAAAAAAAAGACTTTAAACCCAGCTTTGGGTCTTTGTGGTTTCAGAATGGCTACTGATTGCCAACTCCCCTGAAACTGACACAGTGTATGAATTAAGAATAAATCATTTTAATATCTATAGTTTGGGCACCAGTGCATTTAAAGCCACAGTTTTGTTGTTGTTGATGGACATGTAAATAATGTGAACACCTATTGGGGTTGCTGTTTGTGGGGGATGTACTTGATTTCGTTTTTTTATTTATTTGGTTACAGAATGGAAGCAGACGAAGAACACCCGGTGGTGTCTATTTGAACCTTCTGAAAAACACACCGAGTATTACATCAGATCAAGTTAAGGTATGTACATGGCTAAGAATGGGGGAAAAGAATTCTTGCTTGCGGGCTGCACTTTTTAAATTGTTATTTGGCCCTTGTATCTCTGCAGAACCTGGTAGAATGTGAAGACGCTATGGTTCGAATGCCATCCATATCCTACCTCCCTTTTGCACATTTTACTGTTGTTATCCTCCTTAAGCCGGCCATAGACGCATAGATCTGCATCCAATCGGGCTTTCAGCATTGCAGTTGGTGACATAATCACGCTGTGGTGGTGCACATCGATTTCCATACAATACTTTGGATGGTCCCCTTGACGATCGACCAAAGAAAAACAGGCATGTCCATTGTTTGGAGCAACCAGGATCGGTCGCTCCAGGTTGACAGTTTCAATTCGCACCTGAATTTCGCCCATTCAATTGTAGTGAACCCACAGATCTATATGTGTATGGGGGGCTTTACACTGCAGGTCACCTTGTTGGCCTCTTGTACTGCTATAACACCCAATAGTGTAAAAGGTGGATAGCTCAAATGTGTATCTCTGAATGTCCAGGGCATGCTCTACTACATGGCAAGTTTGATAATCTATCCTTATTACTGCAAACCTTGGCACATCACATCTGGCTGGTGGCCCAATTGACTGTAGCCAGAAGCAGCTTATCCTCTTCAGTGAGGTAACCGGCGGAGTGGACATCATTATGCTAAATGAGCCATTGACTAGTATCCTTGCAGACCGACATGAGAAATTTCTGAAAATCTGGGTCCCCTGCATTCCATATCCCTGCACAAGGATTTGTGTTTTCTATAACCCAGGGTTAAGGGGGGCTGTCGTTTCCTGCAGGGTGTTCATGCTGTCTTCTCATAACACTTCTTTTTTCCTTTTCCCTGTCCTATCGGGGACCTCTCCCCTTTACTTAAGCTTTCTTCCTCTCTTTTCTCCTTTACAACCAGGATATCTGTAACTTATATTGGTTAGTTTGGTAATGTGGCCATATATATTTGTTTTTGTTATTTTGTATGACATTTTTGACATAAACATATTGGAACAGAAGGCCTCATAGCAGGTCAGATTCAGGTAGACTACTTCTTTGTTTTGTTTATCTGCCTAGAGTTCAGCTTTTAACAATGTTTCTCTTTGCTCTAAAGGAAATATTTTTCATAGAAAACCAGAAAGAATGTGAAAGTAAAAAGGCTGCGAAGAAGAGAAGGCGTCACATACTGGGGAAGAAGGCTAAGGATGCCATCAAAGGCCTGAACTTTCAGGAACACGATGATACATCAAGGGAGACTTTTGCAAGTGACACAAACGAAGCGTTAGCGTCTCTGGATGATGAGAACCAAGACATGAAAGCAGACCCTGAGGATGCCATTGAGGTTGACCATTCTCATGACTTGGAAACCTTTTAACTTCAGCCTTGCTAGGACTTTGCACAGACGTGTGTTCACTAGTACCAATATGAGACTTTTTTGTTGTTGTTGTTGCTACAAAAGTGACAGAATTTACCAGTTAAGTGTAGACGAAATAGTAATTGCTTATTACATGTGCCTCAGTTTTTTGGGGTAGATTTTGATTTTGTACTTTTATGTTGGTCTTTTTGCCTTATTGACTTATTTTTGTTTGTTTCTTGAAAAATTTTAAGCCGAAGCAAAAGGAAGTAGTTGAGTCTTAAGGTCTTGGTGCAGGACATTGGATGATGTCACGAAAGTGTGAAGTTTCAGCCTATTTGAGGACTAGAAACCAAAATGAACTTAGTAACAGAATGGTATGATAATCATTGGCCCAGTATAGTGGATACCATTTGGTTGTATCCACTCCTGTAACATTAAAATACATTTTTATTTCTTTAGTACGTGAGAGAGAACAACGGCTCGTCTGCACTTGTTTATTTACCACAAGAGAGCGCACTTATTTCTTTTGTCACCAAACCGGTTTCTGGTTGCTTTCATCCTGCCACCAGCAAACAAAAAATGATGAATGTCAGGCAGGTTATGTGTAGTTTGTTCTATCCCGACCTGTTCTGGGATACAAATTGTCATGTAGTTTTTCACAGTTGCTGGTATTTCTTTGCATGGTATGTTATCTAGGCAACGGCATGTTTATAAAATTCTCTTTTTTGGTCTACACCACCATTTAGCCGCATACATGCATAGGCTAATGATCGCCCATGACTGCTACTATAAAGATCTACTGGTCAGGATCGTTAGATGTTTTCCTTTTTGCTCTACAATAAAGTACAGTAGTTATATGGAATGTTAGCATTGTAGACTGTGAATCTACAATTTCATAGATCCTTTTATTCTATATATATTTTTTAAACTGTCCTGCAACTGGAAACATAAACATAAAATGTCTGCGATTTCTGGTCAGGAGATGACTTGAAATTGCCCTCATCAAACATGGCAGAGGAATTAATTTGGGCTTTATTTCCACCTTTTTAGTACGGTAGTTACAGCCGATGTTTACTTTGATGATATTTTGCCTTCCCTAATTCACCCAGGCCCTAATCAACCCAATACATTTTTTCATTACTTTATTTTAGAGCCATTGACTTCATCACTTGCTCTGTGCTTTTCTATGCAATGCATGCAGATCTTGGCTGGTAGGAAGGATGTGTCTTGATGATCTACATACACAGCAAGGTGCTTCAATCTTCCAGATTAAAATTGATCAGTACGATGCATAAAGTTTCATTGTCTCTGTATTATGTCCTTGCAGGCTGCATGCTCATGGTGATTTTTATTTTTCAATGTGTTTAACCTCCTTAACTCCTAACAGTCCTGTTGCAAGCGAGTTGCCTCTTAGGAGGGGTTATGCAAGTAGATTAACTTTTTGTGAGTTTTTGAGGAGTTGGCATTTCTAGGTAGGTGTAATTTGCATGCAGACCAACCTGGGGGTGCACTTACTTACCTGTAATAAAATGAAAGTCTGCATTATGTGTAGATGGTCCCCTAGCCAGGAAATGAAGCTGCTCCATGTTTTCTCAGCCGGCAACAATAACATTCATGTATGTGGCAAAAATCGTCCAATTACCAGGCCCAAGCAATGTGTGACCTGTGATGTCTTCAGTCCTAGGAGTTTCGGTGCAGGCTTGGAGAGTAGCAGGGATGTAAGGAGTGCATTTTACATGAGTGGTGTAACTTATCCTGCTAGGCGACCCTGGCTATTTCATACTGGCCATATGCACAGCCATTTCTCCGCTTTTAAATACAACAAAATAAAAAAGCTGATTTGCTCTAACAAGGTCGCAAACACAAATAGTTTTTTTAATTCTCAAGTTGAAATTTGAACATTTATAGGAAAGCTTCATGTGGTAGAGCAATTTTTTTTTATCAAATGTTCCCTTAACCCTTTACTACATCTCCAGTAATTTTGGTGATGGTACCATGTTTCTGGGGCTTTGCAATCAACTCACAATATCGGCCAGTCGAAAAATGTCCACCATCTCTACTGATTACCAACAGACTTAATGTCCAGTATGAAGCCTTTAATAATCTTAGTGATAGGTTGCCATCCTTGGATAATCTTTAATAACTTCAGTTTAATCTGATGCTGTGAATGACGATTTGTATTGTTTGTGCCCTGTGAGGCCGCATATTCATAATAGTTTAACTTGTCATAACTTTTTTTACTTGGTTGGTCTGAAAGTTATATTCTGGGTATCCCCCCAGAATACAGATGCAGGAAATTGTCATTGTTTTCCATTTAACTGACTGCTGTGACCCATAAGGTGTAAATGTTTTCTTCCAGACTCAGATGCATGAAATAAAACTGTTAAACTTCTATGTGATTGTAGTGATGTGTGTGTGTGTGTGTGTGTGTGTGTAAACATTTCCTTACATCCTTAGAGAAGCGGACTGTATAGACTCCCAAGAAAGAAGGGTACCTATAGAACCGTTTGTATTTCTCTCTCGGAGAACAGATGTTATATACAGGATGCTTCACGTCCATGTGATCTTGTTATACCCTACAAGGGCCTCTGTCTATCATATCTCTTGTGTAAACGGCTTCCTACCACATCAGTTTTCTTCCACTATTAAAAATTTGTAATTTTTATGTGCACTTCATCTTAACTAGATCATTTAATATCTGATTAATTGGCAGATGTTTTTGTTTTTTTAATAAACGGAAAACACAAGTTTTAGATGTCTTTGTTAGAATGTATTGCTTCACTTTATTGATGATGTATTCATGCCAAGTGCTGAAATTCTCCGCACTGCACTGAAGAATAATTAAAGGTAAGTAGATCATATCCTTATTGTATAATGCATTTTATTGATTTTCAAAATTGCATAACAGAGAGCAGGACAAAGGTTCATACACAGGGCCATTATAGTATGTTGCCGAGTATAACCTCTGCAAATTGCCTATAAGGAATAAGAATGTCCCTTCACGTCTTTGGGTCACCAGACAGTGATAATCGATCATATCCTCGTTGGGCTGACTTATTCTACATGCTTGCTGTGCCATGTTATTATATGTGTATTCATCCATATATGTGTCATCTATTGCAGTGGCGGTCACCTTGGCTTAATTCAATTGGTTTCAGGTATGGTCCCAGGCTTGTCCAGCAAGGCACATGATAACTTTGTTTCCATACACTTGCTGTAAGGTGCTGCAGACGATTTATATCTTGCAGAAGGACAATAGGAGCCGGCCCAGTAACAGAGCCACACTATTTAAAGTGAATGATTAACTATTACATTTATATTGTTAAACTACAGCTTATATCATTAAAACACATAAATTACAAAACATATCGCATGTCCTTGAGAGACCTGCCGAATTGTAGTTAGTTTTTTCAACTACAGCTTGTTTTTCTGGGCTGCTCGGAAGACGACCGAGCGCTCCTGCATGCGGGCATCTGTGCAGGTGTTTGGGAGACAGTTATAACCGCCCCCATTTTGCTCCTATGGATGCCAGATTGCTTGTTTAATGGGCAGTTCCCAATTGCACTTATTGCTTGTTGCCTATTTAAATGAGCCCTAACAAAAAAAACATGTGGAGATGAGAGAAGAAGAATTCTCAAACATCACAAAATGATTCTCACATTTGATAAAATGAAGACTTGGGGACTGTAGTTGATCAGGATGTTCTTATGAATTATTTTGTATACAACATGTTTATCAAGTTTTTTTCAGACTCTAGATCAGTGGTTTCCACGTGGCATCAGAGGGTGGTGGCACCTTGTGTCCTGGAGCCCTTTGGCGCCCCCAGCTCAGGCTGAACAAACTTGCTTGAAGAGGTAATTGTACTAGAGATGGTGGAATTTCTTTATTAAATCTGACGACCTTGCGAGTTAATTACAAAGCCCCTAAACATGGTATTATCCCCACAATTGCTGGAGATATAAAAAAGGGTCGTGTGCATGCAAGTTAGGAGGGAGGTGTTGTTTCCCCAGGATGGGAGCGTTGTGACATCGCTTGAAGGAATTTTTCTTTTATTTTATAAATGAGGGTAGAAGTTGGTGGCCAGACTTGTCATGAACACAGGCAAGGGGGTCTAAAGGAAAAACGTTTAGGAACCACTGATCTACAAAGTAACTGCCATCTGTACAGCTGTCAAGGGAGGTCACTCAGCAATTCGGCTGGACAAATCGGTCGAAAATTACCTGCCTGCCGCGCGCTGCATTGTAAGGGAGAGGACGCAGTCTGGTCCTTTTCTCATAACATGATGGGATATGCTGGAGCTTTGCACAAACTACATATTATTGATTCAGTCAAAGAAGAATGACTTCCTCAAACGTCATGGTTAAATATCACTTTCACTCCCACACCCTGATTTTGTTGCAGGCCATCACCTCTGTGCTGTTCAGATTGTTTACATTGATTATAAAGTTTCCTTTAGAATAGAAAGTGCAGAGAGTTGATGAAAAATATTTTACTATATATGTTATATATATATATATATATATATATATATAGAGCAAAATTACTTCAGAACTATATCCACATGTAACTTGTAATGCATGAATGTTGCCAACACACTAGGACTACAGCGATTAACTTCAAGGTAAAGCCCCCATACATCTTTAGATCACTCCATACATTTTCCATTAGATCTGCCAACAACTATGTAGTATAGGGGCCTCCCTGATAGACTGCATAGTGATTGGGCGGTTTAGAAAGGTCCTCATATTACATGGTTTTGGTAGATAAAAAGTGGATTGTACAGAAAATGGTATCCATACACATATAGATTCCCCTGTGATCATTGAACAATTGATCGTAGCGTGGTTACATTATCACAGCGAATGATCATTCAGGGAATCGATCCCTGGCTGATACTTTGGATGTAGTATTGGGGATTGAACAGGAAAATAAAGACTTGTTGGATCCCTGTTTGATCAGTTTTGGGTTGATCATTCAAAGTGGGTGCATTCGATTCGCGAATGATTGCCACGAACAGAATTGATTGCAGAATCGATCCATGTATGGCTATGGAGGTCCGATTTTCTGTCCAACCGATGAACGAAAAATTGAGAAAAAAAAATACCTTGTTTCGAGTAGGATCGATCCCACTCGAAAAAGGTCAATCCAACCCGGGAACGGACATGTCCATAAATCCTGGGCGATCTGACTAGCAGTTAGGCTCGGCTCCTTTGCCTGTCAGCTGTTCGTGTCACGGTGACGCAGGGGAGGGGGGCACTCCATAGACCTCCATGGAGTGGTGTCGATCTAGCCCACATCGTCAGCTTTGCTTTGATATGGACAGGGGTGAGAGGGAGGGCGGAAATATTAAGCAGTGTACTATGTTGAAAAACAGCACGGTACAGGCAGAATGCTAGAGAGGTTAATAGTGTTAAACTATTTGTTTGGTTTCTAATTTCGCTGGTAAGATCAGCCGGCAATGCAACTATGTCATGGAAGGACTGGAAAAACGACGATGTGGAAATGCTACGGACAGTCTGCAGCTGTATCATTAACCAACTTCAACCTGGAGGAGCCGTTCACCCCGCACATTCCATACACTGGCACAATTCTGGAACAAAGAGGTGGATTTCTCCATTCTTTGAAACAATGCCAGGTCACCTGGATCACAGCTCACCGGGTTTAGATGATATGGGGGGGGGGGGGTTGCAGTTCAATAAACCTTCTGGATGTAAGTGGCTGTCTGCAAAGCTGTCATGGTACAGAAGGATTGTCATCATTTCTTAGGTTTATTTGTATTTTTTGCAGGTTTCTTTTGATAAAGGTTTAGTGCTTATTTTTTATGGCTTTGTGTATGACTGTTCCTCATCCCTAACTGTCTGTGATCTCCTACATCAGGTAGGCAAAGTACGGCTCGGGAGCCACATGCGACTCTTTAGCCCCTTCAGTCCGGCTCAGTGGCGTAGGGACTTGTCCTTCCTGCTACCTGTTCTGTATTATTTTTCATTCATGTCTGCCCATCCCACTCCCAACAGCAAAACCCCCGCCCCATCACCAACAACCCCTAAATATGTCTGTAAGGGGGAGCTCTCTGTTTACCATTATAGGAGGGGCTCTATGGCTACCTACAAGGGGGAGCTCTGTCTACATATATGGAGGGGGCCTTGTGGCTACAAATAACCAGGGGCTCTGGGTCTACCATCAAGGGAGGGGCTCTATGGTTACCTTTACGGGGGGCTTTGTGACAAAAATAACAACATGCAAACCTGACCTACCCAAACTTTATTTTTTTATTATATGTTATTAAGTATGATATAAAGTTTTTAGCTTAACTAAGACTAAAGCCCCCCATAAACGTTTCGATTTTTCGTACGGGAGATTAATCGATCGGGAGAGAAAATCGGATGCGGAATTATGTACCCGCTTCGGACCTGTCCGTAAATTTTGGTGGATCTGCTGTTAATAAATAGGGTCGGGCTGATCGATCGGTAATAATTTGAATTCCGATTTTTCATGCCAACCGACCGACCATAACATTTTAGGTGAAAATCGGGTGACACGATTGGACGAAAAATCGGTCGGGAGAATAATCGGAATGTGTATGGGGGGCTTTATTAAGTTAATTTTAGAGAATGATTTTAGGGAAAGAAGATGTAATTTTTACATTTACAGCACAACCCCCCTCCGGCTCTCAACATGTATTTCAAGCGCTACACATGTTGCGATTTGGCTCTTTGGTCGAATAAGTTTGCCTACCACTGGTTTATATATATATATACAGCGGTGACGTTACAACTAGTGATGGCCGAACATTCGGCGTGTCCGTCCGCGAACGGGCGGAGCGGACTTTTAAAAAAGTCCGCTGTCCGCCCGTTCGCGGACAGATTCAAATTCCCCGCCTCTAGGCGGGGGGTTTGAATCGGAAAACCCGGATGTGACGTCACATCCAGCACCTGGAACGCATAGTTCCTGGTTGTTCTAACCGGATGTGACGTCACTGACGTCAGGTCCGGGTTTACGAGCCGGATTTTCACTGAAAGACCGGGTTCTCTGGTTCTCTGAAAATATTCTTCCTGCGGCGGGATCTCGCTGCTAATGATCCCACCGGAGGAAGAATAGAGGGATCCTTCTCGCCAGCGAACACGGCGGGTCGAACACCCGTACTGTCCGCCAGCGAGAAGGAGGGCGAACATACTTGTTCGCGGGCAGTTCGGCCATCACTAGTTACAACGCAAACATTACATTATTACACACAGTACAATTATTTTACACTTTTCCCTTAGAAGGTTCGAAGGTTATTAGCCGAAAGATTCTACAATAGTGATCCATCCTAACCGGTAGCGTGGTCGAAGGACAATGAACCCAACCGGGTATATTGGTGTTGTCCAACCAAATATGTGAAAGATTGTTACGCAGCCAATATCCTAAAGCCTGCCATACACCCACCGAGTGGGTGCCCACAGAGCTGGTGCGATCAGCTGTGGTGTGCAGCGTGACGTCATCATGCTGCATTCCCGAGCTGTAAGCATCGGCAGGCACCCTTTGTGTGCCGGCCATTACCTTCAATGTAGACGCCGGTCTTCATTGAAGTTAAGACATGTCCCAGGAATCTGTCGCCCCATGTGGGCACCCCCGATCGGCGGCCGATTTTGCCGCCGGCCGTGAGCGCGCACGCCCGTCGGTCAGCGGCAAAATCGGTGTGTGTATGGCAGGCTTAAGCTTTGCAAAGTGATAGAGATCAGTGGTGTCTATAAGCTCGGCATACACGGTTCGATTTTAGTACGATCAATTTCCAATTCGATTTTAGATCTTTTCATCGGACACCAATCATAAGCAAATCCAAAGTTGATCCACATGGAAGGTTCAATCATAATACGACCAAAATCGCAGATCGCACAAAACACAGGAAAGTGTCATATATAAATGTGTCATCGAATACAATCACCATGACCAACAAACACAATGCTACGATTTTAGTTCGATCATTGTACAATCGATGAAAATTTTCCAACATGTTTGATCATTGTCCGATCGATGTTTTGATCGATATCAAACTATTTTCGCCGACCAAACCATGTGTGCAGTATATGATGTAAATCCGATCGATCTAAACTTTAATTGTTTTAGGTCGATCGAACTCTAAAATTGTGTATGCCTAGCTTAAAATAAACCAACCAATTTGGGTGGAACCAACCAATCATTGAAGGAATGTAGAGGATTGGTGCACCCTGATAGACTCCGAGAGAGAGAATTGCTTACCATGCACTGTAGTTTTTTTTTTATATGAGATAGTTTTAGGATTTTCTGTAACTTGTAATTGTGTAGAAGTGTAACTAGATTCAAATGCATACAGATTTTGTGTGGGGGCAGTTGGAACTAAACTCTGTGTGACTCTATTAATCATTTTGAATGATCAGCCATAATGCAAACCATAAATGGTGTCAATTCTGTTTCTTGTAACAAGTGCAGATTTCATCATTCAGGGAGTGCTGGGATGTGCACAAGCATGCTGGTCACACCTCACATTCCTCAGGAGAGGACTAGTGCAACATGAAGGTTACATTGCCAGTGAATTGATCTGTCTTCACATCTCATTCTGCTTCTTAAGCAGGGTACAGACATGTAGATATGGGCCAGATCGATGGCCGTTTCAAGCGCCGTGCATGCTCACGGCCATCTATCTGGCCCATATGATATGCAGCCATCCCAGGTTTAGAGTGGGACCAATTAACCGCTCGAAAACTGGGATATCGGACATGACCGTTAAATACGGCCGATGTCCGTTGCTTTACATGGAAACCGCGGGTCTCCATGTAAAGCATCAGCTGAGCTGGGGAGAGAGCAGAGCTTTCTCCCCAGCTCCGCTGATATCTGACAGCAGCATGATGACATCATCACGCTGCTGCAGGGAACATCGGATGGCTCCAACTTTTGAGCTGTCTGTACCCTGCTTCAAGCAGGGAACAGACATGTAGATATGGGCCAGATCGATGCAGAAAATGCAGAATGCAGACGGGCCTGTACATGTGCTCTCAAAGCCCTCTCTGTGTAAGAACAGGTGCTGTCAGCCAGCAGAGAGAGGAGAGCACTGAGATGAGGCTCTCCCTGCTGTCACTTCCCTTCAACCCTCTTCCAATTGCCAATCAGAAGCTTGGGGGAGTAACAAGCAGAAAGCCGACATTGGGGGAACTAGCTGCAGAAAGTAAATAGTGCATGTAATGTGTGTGTGTCTGTCTGTATGTATGTATGTATGTATATGTCGTTGTTGCATGTCTCTGCATGATTGGTGTGTATATGGTGCACCTCTCTACATGATTGGTGTGTGTTTATGTGAATGATGAATGCTTCTGTATGATTGGGGCGTGTATGTATGATGCATGCCTCTGCATGATTGTAGTGTGTGTGTCTCTTCATGATTGGTGTGTGTGTATGATACATGTCTGCATGTGTATAAGACGGTGTTGTATTTCTAATAAAGTTTAAATCTGAATCTGTGTAGTTTGAATGGTGGGATCCTGCTGACATGCAGCCAATATTAGACTGACAGCAATGCTCTGTGGAAGAAAGAATGACTGGTTTCCAGTGTTGACCATGCTTTTACCAGTTTAAATTCTTCAGTGAAGTAGATTGCAGTAATCATGGCATAATATTTATTTTACTATTATTATGCAAACAGTAATGACTGTAAAAAAAAATACCTTTTTGAAAATGCTTTAGCCTTTATTCTTCTGCTATATAAAATAGGATCTATACGCTCATTTGCTTACCCGCAAGTGGGCATCCAACTTGTAGGCCACAAAAAGAAGGGAAATAGGTTGTTAAGGTACACAGGAGATACCCTATCTACAGTCTCATGGTTGCCACATGCACTAATGCTCTCTGGGTCAACTCCACTTTAAATGGATATAAGCCAGGTCCTCCTATAGTTCAACTTTGACTGCACAAGAGGGATAGAGGAAATAACTAGTAGAGCCCAGAAACAAAAAAGAGGGTTTTCACAGTGATATGTTGTTGCAATAGCGGAAGGTGCAGTTACAACATTTTTCAGCAATGTTCACCCAAATGCAGAGGAGATCAATTTAATTATTATTTTGTTTTACTAATTAATTTACATTTGTAATCTGACTAGAGAATGAGTGATCAGAACATAGGCAGCGAGCAGAGAGCCTTGGAGTTCCCTGCCCGCTGTTTCACCACATGACCACTAGAGGGCTCCTGTGCAGTTTTCAATTCCTGTCTGCTGAAGGTTTGAATGATGCAAACTGGTCATAAAAAAACTGTATCTTTTAAAATGCCATCATCTGATTGGAGAAAAGCTTAGTTTAAAAATTTCTAAAGATTTATGAGCATTCAACCATCCATCATTTTTATTTACTTTAAAAGAATAATTAGGAGTCCATCTATGCACGCGCAGGCCTATAACAGGCATGTGTATAATTGCAAATTCAATATGTTGTCAAAATGTACATTTTGCTTTGGTGCATGCTAACATCCAGTATGTTTTATGCTTTAGAAATTATAATGCAGTGTCTGAAAACTTGTAAAGCTAAATGTTATATTGAAAAACAATATAACAAGTTTGGGGACTATGTATTATGAACCTGTGTGCAGCCTGTGCATATTATAGTGTCTCTGTCTTCTGGATAAGCCGGAAAACACTTTAAAAACAAGCCCTCATTTACCTCTTTAGCATGTAGCCCCACCCTTGTGTCCTCTATTGCAGAGGCAGTGCCTTGGGGGCTGCTAGTGCATGTCTTTGGTAGGAGTTGTTTTGCTGGTTCTTTCATGTCACATGTATGACATCACAACACTGACAGTCACAGGACAGGGGATGAACTAAAGGTCATTAGTTGATGGCTAGATCATGAAAACCACACATGAAATGGCCCCTTTCACATATAGCAGCCATTGTAGTTTTTATGAATACATGCTGATACAACCAACACTGCTGTGGCAAGTGACATTCCAGTGTAAGTTTGTGAGAGTATAATAAAGCAGCCCATACACAGGTCAGATTTTCAATCAATCGACTTAAAACGATAAATTTTTTAATCGATTGATTGAGAATTGAGTTTTGCCCACCTGGTTAAATTGACTTAATCCGATCAAAATTGAGTGAAAATTCAGTCGTTTTTTGATCGGACTGGATGGTAAATTTTGATCGGTCGATTGAAAATTGGATTGAAAAGTGTGGTCAACCAATTTTTGATCGATTTTTTTTCTACCTATTCTACCTCACTTCTGATTGAAATTTCAATCGGACTATCGATCAAAAATCTTGTACTACATATGGGGCATGATACAATCGACATACAATTTTATACAGACTTAAAAATTTATTGTTTTAAGTTGATTGATTGAAAATCTGACCTGTGTATGGGCTGCTTAAATCTCTTTCCAAACTTTATCTTGGTTAGCTCCACAAATATATTTTAACATATCTCTTCTTCAATCTGCACTGTTACCCATCAGAAAAAATGCATATTACCATATTGATTCAAGTCTTACAAAAGTTTACATTTAAAGGCAACCGTATTACATTTGTATAATTTTTACTACCACAAAATTTATCGATTTAAGACACATCAATTCCTTTCCCAAAGTGCTTTGCGGATGCTTCATAGCATGATCATAAACAAATTGATTGAAATACCTAGATTGAAAAACCTTGTACTTGTACAATCTACTGAAATTACCAACATGTCCGATCACTTTTTACGGTTTTTTTTGGATCCAAAAAAGGAATTTATTTTCAAATGATTGACTTAATACGATTGTTTTTGAAAAATCAAAGCGTGTATGCCCAGCTTTTCTTCAATCTGACCTCTTAAGTCCTAGTTATATATGTGTGTTTTTTTTATTCAAATCAACTGGACTTGCTGTGTTTTGTTTCTTGATGATGTTTGGCTAGTCATCTGGCTTTCTCAATTCAGAGTGACTGTACACAATATTACTGGAAATATAAAGTGGTATAGCTCCAACACACATAATGTTAAATAGCCTGAGGTCTGAGCCTCATGGAGGAAGGTGTTACTACATTAGCATGATTGGAGCTGTGAGGTGTTATCAACCCGGCCAGTGGTGAGAGGTGTTAAAACGACATTGTATGTGGCAGACAATAGATGAAACAAAACAACAGTTACACCAGCGCATGGCCCAACACAGAAGAGCAAACTTCTCTGGTCAGCATTCAGCAGTGTATCTTCATCTAAAAGAAAAAGGACACACCTTTAAGGATTCATAAGTTCACATTCTGGATAGGAAGGAGGACTGGTTTAGGAGAGGCGTGAATGAGGCCATATACGTGAAAATTGAGAAATTAAGCTTGACCGGGCAACAGCTATTGTCTGGCACTTACAATGCCATTTTAACACCTTTCACCACTTGTATTGTATTTTGTTTGTATTAATAAAAGAAATGCACCAAGTAAAAAAGCATGGTCTCACTATGTAAATGCTGCATCAAAATGCATGATCTTATTATGTAAATGTTAATCTGCACAGTTTGTGTTGAATCAATTATAATAGATCCGGTATTTACTGGGCAATGGTAAAGAAACCCAGACCCAGAAGCATTCCCCCTGGAATAATTCCAAAGGCACGGGGACTTTAACGGCCACTAATAACAGTAAAAGAACATAAAAAATGTGTAAGGATAAAACATCTAGGACATGTTTAATGAACAAAAATCAGGTTAAAAACACAGAGCATAGCATTGTTGGCTGACCAGAATATGGTGCACAGATGGGATATAAAAGTATCCCTAAGTCCAAAGTCTATACAGTATGAGATCATATATGTCGGTGGTTATAAATAATAAAATGTAGTCCAAAAGATTGGTCAGGACAAGGGATCCTAGAACAGGGTCCACCCCAACGCGCGTTTCGTATATGTACTTCATCAGGCGGTATCTTTATCCAAATGGTTTATTGTAAAAAGTCAGTCAAAGGAGACAACAACCAACAGTCCCCGAAGGGGCCCTAACAGGCAGAGAACGAGGGGCCAAGCCAGGACGCAGCAGCCAAACAGACCAACACAACCTGTTCATATCTTTTATAGGAGTAGAGAGGTCTATTGTGTAGATAAATATCCTCAAGTGGTATGTATGGGTAAAAGGGTATGGGTTGAGACCAGTTGGCTGGGGCTCCCTCGTGTCCCAACACACGTTGGGGTCGACCCTGTTCTAGGATCCCTTGTCCTGACCAATCTTTTGGACTACATTTTATTATTTATAACCAACGACATATATGATCTTATACTGTATGGACTATGGACTTAGGGATACTGTTATATCCCATCTGTGCACCATATTCTGGTCAGCCAACAATGCTATATGCTCTGTGTTTGTAACCTGATTTTCGTTTATTAAACATGTCCTAGATGTTTTATCCTTACACATTTTTTATGTTCTTTTACTGTTATTAGTGGCCGTTAAACTCCCCGTGCCTTTGAAATTATTCCAGGGGGAATTGCTTCTGGGTTTGGGTTTATTTCCCATTGCCCAGTAAATACCGGATCTAGATATTTGGGATGTTGGCCACTGTTCTTTGAAAATGTGATTTTTTGTTAGCAATCAATTATAATACTTTAGGATTCATGTAATTCTGGTATTGAACTAACTTTGTTTGACAAATACATTTATACTGTTAATTTGAGTGAAGTCTTTTTACCGGTAAAGTCATGTATTTCTATAGGTTGTATTTGATTTGGGATGTCAGCATTGTAAACTGTATATATGTTTCTTCCCTCCTGAGAAGAAACTTTGCAATTGTGATACTCCTACTTCAATGCAACAAGGTTGCAAACTTTGTAAGACAATAAGAATAACACAACCATATCTTTAAAAATGGAAACGATCAACACAAACTTAACTGCCGTATTTAAGCCAATTAAATTAAAATAAAAAATGCTGCAAAACACCTTAACATTTAAATGTTAAAAAAATGACTAAAACTAGGACTGGCCACAGTGTTTCACGGCATGAAGCGTTGAAACTCAGGGACACTATGTCAGTAGTGATGAGCAGCATAGGCAATATTTGTATTCACAAAATATCATGAATCTGATTTGTGACCTCCAGTCATTATTACCTTTATTGCAGAAATCAGCACTTGTCAGGGCCGGGACGAGGCAGAGGCAGAAGAGGCTCGTGCCTCTGAGCGCTGCTGAGTCTG
>CM070032.1:52297876-52324933 GCA_036250615.1 Ptychadena robeensis
GGACCCAAAAATGTCTCCGACTCCGACTCCTCGACTCCGACTCCACAGCCCTGGTATTTACATAAAAAATATGTAACATCAACACATCTCTTTTTCCACATGTAAATAGGTGCTTTGTTAGTTGTTATTGCCAGATTGTAAAATGTGTCTCTCCATAAGTTGGTCAGAGTGTTCAGAGAATGGATACTGCTAGTGTAAATACATATGCTTAAATTTCCTCCCTGCACATTCTGCTGCTCTGCCTCCTGGCACTGGCTTTTTATGTTGGCTGGAGGAATATAAAATCAGCCATCCCTGCTGGAACATGCTGTATATTCATTTTATACGTAAATGGGTGTGTTGCTTCAATTTTTTTCTAATTTTCTCTCTCAAGCTATAGGCTGTGTTTTATTGTCCGGTGTAGTGCGAGAAATACAGTATAGTTATAAGTTGTAGTTGTATATAACTATACAGAAATAGTTCCTTCAAGAATCTTCAAGAATGTTGCTAAATGAGTAACAAGCTTATCAGTATGGATTGTGAAAGTCTCCCTTTTTGAGCATACCAAGAGTATAAGTTTACCATGCCATATTCAGGTTTGGTGGTGACAGTCCTATACCAGCAAGAGGGCATCTGACCAGACTTGTACTCTTGAAATTACATATGACCAATAGGTTTCACAAGAACTTGGCTCCATGTGTTTTTTTTTAAACTAGGGGTGTCCATAAGATTTATAACTTTAAACTTCAGGATGGAGAGAGTCAGCAAGGAAAAGATAGAGGGATCTGCCATGATGAAAAAGGCCAATCATTGTGCAGAATATCAACCAGGATGGAGATGGTTAGTTGGGATTGAGAGGTTCATATGCAGGAGACCGAAGTCATAGGACATTCTATCTACATACACCATGTTCACCTACTTGGACATACCTACGGGTTGGTTGGCCAGCCCATGGGCATGGATTAGGGTATTTTGGCCTAGTAAGTAGTAGGGGTGATGCATAATGTGTCATAAATGCCATTATGTATTTAAGGCATTCTGAACCAACCTTTTTTTGCCCACCCCATTTACAACACTACTATAGGACTCCACAGTAGCCATGACCACCAATTGAATTCTGCAATGAACTAAATGAAAGGAAGAGTTTTTTGCACCGACCAACTAATTGTCTAGCTTGCATTCATTTGAAGACACATCTCTTTAGATTTACTGCTGCCTGTGTGTTTATATATTTTATTGTTGTACTGCCTTTTTGGGCCCCAACCTGTAAATCACTGGACACCAAGGTAACATGTAGCTGGGGACACGAAATGTGACACATCCAGATGTGTGAGATTCCAATGGTGGCCTTGGCGTCTCACAGCACAGGTACATTTTAACAAATTCTTTTTACAATGTTGGAGAATTTGGCAGATACAAATGAAAAAAAAAGATAATTTAAACCTTTATGCTCATTAGGTGAATGTTATAACTATATAAGGGTTGATCATTGTAAATATACTGTGAGTAATAGGGGGTTTATCTCAGCCCCGTTATTTTCAGTCTGAGAAAGTTGAGAGAAAAGATTTTTTATGCCGTAGATAGAAGGCCTTACATGTGTTTGTTCATTTTGCTTGTTATTCCCCTTTAATTGTGAAAGAAAAGGTTCTGAGTGATCCTTGCTAGTGAACTCATCATATGACAACACAAACTATTTACAGATATAGTATAGTAAGTGAGCCTCGGCTGCTTTACTACTACTTCACCTGGGATGGCAAACATTTGAACTCTCACTGCATAGCAGTAAAAACAATGAAGAGCATTGCCAAGAGGAACAAAGTCAAAGAATTCCATACATAGTTGGGATACAGGACCTGCTGAAGGTTTGTTTTTCTTAGACCTTGCAAAGGAAAATGGCATAGTTTACGTTTTTTCAAATGACAGATCAAATGATAGGACGCAGTGTGTAGCTAGGCTTATGTTTAACACTTGAGGAATGCCCATAGTCTGTATACTAGTGACACGTACTCTTGTGATGTTACAAGTAACCTTAGGGCTCTTTTACACTAGCCCCATTTGCTTTCCAGTAACACAGCGTAGCTAGCAATCACACAAGTTACACAGGCTTACATGCGTTTATGGTAATGTTTATGGTAACATGCAATTGCACAACATTAGCAATAAAGTATTCTTAATGAAAAGACCAGAACATGCAGAGTAAATAAATATATATATGTATATATGTGTATATAATGTATAAATGTGTATGATTAACAAGCTGCCAATAAATGTTTAAATAAACGTTATTGATTGGATATCTGGCCTTACCACTATTATTCCCATCCCTGGTAAATATACATGGCAATTGCCAAAAATTCCAACCTGAACATGTACAAGCATCTTAAGTGCAGCATAGCGTGACCTACAATATATGTGTCATGGTGTTACTGTTTATATCCCGTAACAGTGCTTTATGTAGCATTTAAAGTATTCTCTTGATTTCTTTTTGTCTCATCACAGGATCAGTGAGCACTTCACTTGTCACTTTGCTCTCTGGATATAATAATATATAGTATTCTTTACTGTCCAATAAAGAAAAATGCATTGCATTTCAAAACTTTTCCTTTTGTTTTTGGACTCCTATGTAATAAATACAAAGAAAAGGTGTAAAAACTCTATACCTCATGTCTCTTACAAAAGTGAGTACTGTAGAAAATGATTGTCATATAGAGAGGCTTACATGGTAGATAAATAGCAATATAGGTATAGTCTCTTTCCCAGAAGAAATGGCCAGCGAAAAAATCGGCCCCTTATCGGCATATGCCCACAAGGGGCGACAGATCCCTGTCGCCCCACAGCTTGGCCGGCCAGAGAACGGACATGTCCGATAATCTCTGGCCGATGGAAGCCGATGCCTTTAACTTCAATGAAGACCGGTGTCTTCATTGAAGCTAATGGCCGGCACACAAAGGGTGCCGGCCGACTAGTGCAGCCCCATAATGCACCAGGATGAAAACGTGATGACGTCATCACGTTTGCATTCAGGAGCTCATCTGAGCTGGTCTGTCTGCACCCGTCAGGGTGTGTATGGCAGGCATAAGCAAAGGCAGGGGGACTTAACGGCCAAACAAAATACTAGTAAAGCTGGCCATACACCTGCAGGATTCTCTGTCAGATTTCCTTCAGATCAGATCAGATCTACCAACAACCATGTAATATGAGGACCTTTCTACACCTTCCAATCACTATGTATTGTATCAGGGAGGTCACTATACTACATGGTTGTTGGTAGATCTGATCTGATCTGAAGGAAATCTGACAGAGAATCCTGCAGGTGTATGGCCAGCTTAAGGTAACATAAGTGAGCGCAAGGGGTGACTGAACTGGTCACTTTGTATGGCCTCTTTTGAGCCTATGGAAAGGTGGTTGAGATGTTTTCAAGGTGATCCAAAGGCATCATGTCAAATTTAATTTGAATGTACCAAGCGCTTAACAACTTTCATGGACTATTAAATTGATAAAAGGACTTTGTTTTAACCACACATTGTGATTTGCGCTCACTTATGTTACCTCACTTGTATTTTGTTTGGCCGTTAAAGTCCCCCTGCCTCTGTTTATTCAGAGGACACACTGTGCCTGTAGGGTGTTAATTTTATCACCTTGCCAGTCATTTATTTCTTTATATGGTAGATAAATAGTGTAATTTACCACATGTAAATTTTTCCAGCTATGAGCAGCAATTGGAGGCTACAACATCATCCCCCACAATGCAGAGCACATGATGGACATTTGCATTGTATAGGTATGATTACAAGGGCCCACCCTAAAGGTAGCCATACACGGTTTGATTTTTCCGTTCAAGCGTCTTAAACTGAAAGTCGATTGAACAAAAATCGATTCCTGTCCACCTGGTGCAATGGACCAAAAGTGAGCGAAATCATTTGTAAATTCAATAGGACATGTTGGTATATTATAGACAATCGTACAAATATCTGACAGGTTTTCTAGGTATTTCCATTGATTTGTTTATGATCGTATTTGGAATCATAATTACGATTGTATTTGGAATTAGAATTGCAATTGGAATTATAAGCTTATTTGGAATCAGGATTACGATCGTATTTGGAATTGTAGTTACAATCATACTTACTATCGTAATATGCATGCACTCCATAGTACGATCACACTGTGTGGTGGTATGATCGATCAATGTTACACTGGCGCACGAGTTTGGCTAGCTTAAGGCTAGGTTTCCACTGCGTTGAGAGCTCTGTCAACACCCCCTTGCCTGATTCCACAGCACCAGTACCATCCTCTCTGTCTGAGCTCTCTGTCGACACCCCCTACAATAATAGCATTCCTTAATGGGGATTTCGATGTAGCCCATCCATATTACATGCCTACCATACTTTCTGTTTCCACGGCGTTGAGCTGGTCAGCGGAGAGGTTAATGTAGTGCACTGCGTCAACCTCTGACCGGCAGACCAGTTCACCACCGTGGAAACAGACGGTGCGGTAGGCATGTAATATGGATGGGCAATGTCGTCATACCCGTCAAGTAATGCGATTAATGTAGGGGGTGTCGACAGAGAGCTCAGAGAGAGAGGATGGTGCTGTGGAATCAGGTAAGTGAATCTTCTGCTGTGTCTCTTGTAGACATATGTGAGCAATTAACCCTTGCAGTGGAGGAAGGTAGAACCCACTTTTTTGTATTGATTTTGTTTAAATACCTATAGGCAATATACGATCATGAGTTAATGTATTCATTTTCTAACTGCAATGACTTTATGCAGTGTTCTGTGCGGATCATTGTCAGGTACAAGTCACTGGGCTAGGTTGGTATTTCCTGGTTGACGTTATTTCCTGTGGATAAAGTTGGCACTGATTGTGTATACTGATTGCAAATAAAATACTTTTCATCACATACACACATGAATGCCTATTGCTGTGTATTCTTACTCAATGGAAAGGCCTACAATGCATGGTTCCATACATTCTCATGCACTTTCATTGACCTCAATGTTATTGTAAGGCTAAAGCCCCCCATAGACAGGCAGACTTCTCCATACAACTTTCATGAGACCTACCAACAACTATGTAGTATAGTGACCTCCCAGATAGAATACATAGTGATTGGAAGGTGTAGAAAGGTCCTCATATTACATGGTTTTGGTAGAAGAAAAGTTGGTTGTACAGAAGTTGCATGGAGGAGTCTGCCTGTCTATGGGGGGCTTAAAACTTATCATTGGCATCTTCATCTTCAATGGGTGCATGTCCGTGTTGTAGGCTTTGGAGACTGATTGTAATATGGCAAATTCAAATATTTGTTGGATTGGTGAATAGTGATGAGCGACTAGGCAATATTCAAATTTGCGCAATTTCGCGAATATCCTCCATAAAATTTGATTCCATATTCGTAATCTCGAATATCCGCACTTGTGGACATGAATTGCGATCTAAAAATTGCAGATGCGATCAAATATGCGCAATGCATGCAAGTCAATGGAGCTCGGATATTCGACTGGGAGAATATCCGTCATTTCTGTTTAAAAAAATCGCATCGCGATTATATAATCACGATCCATTGCAATGAATGGGATCGCGATAATCGCAATAAATCGCGTTCGCGTCGGATATCCCATTATATATTTGCTACAACTATGTAGTATAGTGACCTCCCTGATAGAATACATAGTGATTGGAAGGTGTAGAAAGGTCCTCCTATTACATGGTTTTGGTAGAAGAAAAGTTGGTTGTACAGAAGTTGCATGGTAATTGTATGTGGTGTTTGGTGGGCTTTATGTTCTCCAATCCAACAAATGTTTGAATTTGTCATTTGATTATCCATGTTACATATTCAAAGTAAATTAAAATTTGATTTTCAGTTGCCAAAGCTTAATTGAATCAAGAGAATATGCTTGTAAAGCCCCCCATAGACAGGCAGACTCCTCCATGCAACTTCTGTACAACCAACTTTTCTTCTACCAAAACCATGTAATAGGAGGACCTTTCTACACCTTCCAATCACTATGTATTCTATCAGGGAGGTCACTATACTACATAGTTGTTGGTAGGTCTCATGAAAGTTGTATGGAGAAGTCTGCCTGTCTATGGGGGGCTTTAGAAAACTCTAATTATGAAGGATCCCGAGGCCATAGAAAGAATGCAAGCACATGGCAATCAGCCAAATCACTGACAAAAGTCCTTTCATTGTACTAGTGAGTAAAGTATAAACACACCATATCTGCCTGAAATAAGTATCCATCAGCAATTGAGATAAGTATCCATCAGCAATTATTTTATTTAGTATTGTGATTACTAGAGAAATATTATGGTACTCATAGATCAGTGATGGCGAACCTTTTGAAGGCCAAGTAACACAATGGAAACACATAATCTATATTTCTATCTTAAAGTGCTAATAGGGCATTTTACCCTGGACACTAAGCTTTTAGTTTTGACAATGGGAGCCACAAGTGAAATGCAAAATGCAGATTTTTTGCTGGTAAGGTACACTGTTAGTAGAGGTGTTACTGCTAGTGTGTCTGTTAATGGCCAAAAATCCCACAGCATTGGGCCCTTAAATTGGCAACATTTTACAATTTTACCCTGATACAGGCATGAAGAGAAAGCAAGGAGCTCAAAAACCCCACAAGACTTTACCTACAGGACTTTACCCCACCCTCAGGACTGTAAAATCGAGTCACCAGTCAATAGTTGTAATCGAGTTGACTTCATCACAAATCACAGCCTCGGTTAAGGGGCACTCACATGTCCAACAATAAACAACTTTCATAAGTTCTCTGTAAAGCCCCCCATAGACAGGCAGACTCCTCCATACAACTTTCATGAGACTTACCAACAACTGTGTAGTATAGTGACCTCCCTGATAGAATACATAGCGATTGGAAGGTGTAGAAAGGTCCTCCTATTACATGGTTTTGGTAGAAGAAAAGTTGGTTGTACAGAAGTTGCATGGAGGAGTCTGCCTGTCTATGGGGGGCTTTACATTAACACACTAAGCAAATTAAACAAAACAAAAATAGGCTAATACCTTGAATTTCCTGGTAAATTTAAGTGCAACACAGAAAGTGGGTACAGCTTAAACCAAGGCACTCAGAATGAGTCCACTGTGGTTCACAAAAGAGTACATTGGCATTATAAAATTACATATTAACTGGATTGCATGCTTCTCACAAAGGAGAGGGATTGACTCCCCTGGTGGTCCAATTCAGTCCAGTTTTCTGTGCATTAAGCACAGTAACCACCTTTGCAGTCCATTGATATCCAGATATCTTTTCTCTAAAGAAGTACATAGGTTGGTTAACTCAAAATGAAATGCCACAAAAAATTAGCTGACAGTCCACAAGATGTCCAGCTATGGAATATGCCCTCACCACAAGTTAAAATAAATCACCTCCCCTCCTGTCCCCAGCAATCAGTGACAGAGACACTGATACACAGTCTGTGTCTCTGACTGCACCGGGGATTATGCCAACGGATGTGCAGTTCTCTCTCTGCGTGCTGAGTTGAGTGCACACAGATACATGAGGAGGCAACTACGCGTGCCAACAGAGAAGGCTCTACCTACCCTCTTGGGCACGCATGCCATAGGTTAACCATGACTGTTATAGGGTCAGGGATAATTATGGTGCTCTGAGATACTCGTAGTGCTTTGGGATAATGATGGGGTGTGGGATTGGTGCAGTTCTTTTGGATCATTGGTGAGTCTGAGATCCTTGTGGGTTTCTGAGATTATTATGGGGTCTGCAATCATTATGGTACTGAACAGGGGAAAACACTGACATCCCAAGCAGCATTGTCCAGACAAAATGTCTTTTCTTCTACCTTGATGTTTCTGATCCTGTCCATATTGCGTAATGGGAAAGGCCACTTTGGAGCTCCAGTAGTAGGAAACAACATAATGCATTGTCGAGTGGTCTTGTGATTCTGTCTTTTTTAAAATAAAATTTCTGTGTTTTTTCCCTGAAATGTAATGTTCTGCTGTGTGTTCTTTATCTCTGCTGATTTCAAACTTAATACACTGGAAATGCATACATTTTTGACTGCACTTATTCATGTGACCATCACCTAGAAGATTGAACCAAGTCCTTTTATGGTAAATCGATTCAATCATCTTGTGCGATTGAAATATGCACTGTAAGTATTAAGATGTTTTGTTTTACTTATGATTCTCCTGCAGATCGACTGTGTGTGATGACGCTATCACACACGGCCAATCGCACAGAGAATGGGTCGTGCACCCTTTGTGTTTCGGCAGTAATGCAATCATAAAATTTATTTATGTCTGTTAATTCTTAAGGTAGCCATACACAGGTCGATTTCACACTCGATTCCTGGCCGATCGATCACCAGGCGCGTGCACGCCGATCGGTCAGCGAGGAATCGAGTGCAGCCCACCTTGACAGATCGACTCCAACCAATCGATATGGCCTCCAAATCGGATCAGCCAGGGAACCAACCTGCCGGTGTTTTCTGGTCGATCAGGCACACATCGAGGGACGTTGGTGGAGGCTTGATCATCAGGATCATTTCCGATCGACTGACATTTGTGAATCGATCGACTGGTAACAGAGGTCGATCGATCGGCGCCTGTGACTTCACCGGAATCGATCGGATCATCCATCGATCGCTCAGGAATCGACACGTCTATGGCTAGCTTAAGATCTATTTCCCCAGCTGAATTTAGGTTTTAAGCACGGTGGTTGATCTGCGTCGAAATCGGCTGCAAATCTAAAGGTAGCCAGGTCGATTTGGCAGTGATCAAATGCCGATCAATTGCCGATCCAATCTTTCCAGGCGATTAGGAATCAGCAATTGATCGGATCGGGAATAGATGCAACACCACCTTGGGAATCCGTGGCTGATTTGGACATGAGCTGCATAGGGCTGTGGGTCCACACACGTTCTGTGATTGCCAAACGATCGACCAAAAACACCAACATGTCGGTTCATAGTCCGATCCGATTTTTAGTCGATTCCGATTTTTTGGGGTCGATCGGGCAGGGTGATCAAAACCTGACTGACTGACGATCGATTGCCGTGAACTCGTGAACGCGTGCAGTGATTGATCGGTGGAAAATCGACCTGTGTATGGCTACCTTAAAGCAGGGTACAGACGTGGAGATATGGGTCAAATCGATGGCCGTTTCGAGCGCCGTGTACACTCACGACCATCTATCTGACCCATATGATCTGCCCCTAACAAATCAATCCCGCTCGAAAACAGCCTTATTGTACATGATCGTAATTACGGCAATGTCCGATGCTTTGCCTGGGTCTGGAGGAGGAGGGGCTTCATGCTCTCCCCAGCCAGCCGATATCTGACAGCAGCGTGATGACGTCATCACGCTGCTGCAGGGTACATCGGACGTCATCACGCTGCTGCAGGGTACATCGGACGGCTCCAATATCGAGCCGTCTGTACCCTGCTTAACAGTCTATGCCCAGCTTTACACCATTTAAACCTATTACCACACAATGTGATCAATCTCTATGCATGATGCATAGTACCATCTAATACAAATCCATAGAAATTCCAATCAGATACTTGAACAATCGACTGGAATTTACCAATATGTCCGATCACTTCACAATCAGTTTTATGTTGGATATCCATCACTTTTGGCCCCTAGATTCAGGTAAAAAGGAATTGATCTTTAAACAATTGACTTAAATGATTGTTTTTTTTAAGCCCCCCATACACCACATACAATTACCATGCAACTTCTGTACAACCAACTTTTCTTCTACCAAAACCATGTAATAGGAGGACCTTTCTACACCTTCCAATCACTATGTATTCTATCAGGGAGGTCACTATACTACATAGTTGTTGGTAGGTCTCATGAAAGTTGTATGGAGGAATCTGAAGGTGTATGGGGGGCTTAAGTTCACTGAACAGAAAAATCAAACCATGTATGTCCACCTTTAGGCTCACAGTAGATGGTAATAATAGGCTGTTGCTACTTAAATTTACCGTCTACATAGATATAAATAATTCAGTATGATGATGAAAATGCAGCCATGGAAATACCATGATTACCTTGAAATTGGCGTTAAACAAGTCTGTTTGACACCAGAGATCAATGCCACAGAACATCTGTTCCCTCCCATCCCCAATACACTCATTAGCCATGACTGACACGCCAGTCTGGATTCCCATATAAGGACAAGAACCATCATAAATCATTATTCACTCTGCTTATCTGAGTCCATGTGTTCTAAGCTCCACAATGAGAATTCACACTGACACATGATGGGGGAGGAAGTAACACAGAAACATGAGCACGAGACACACTGAGCAGTCCGCCGCATGGTTCACTTGTACTATACAGAGATCTCCTACATTCCTCTGTAGTGTATCAGGATTTACATTTAGCGGATATTTTGCAGAACAATCATAATGCTTATTTAGCAAATTATTGATATACAAATTTTAATTGATTATGTAAAATAGCAATCACAACATATAAAATAGGGCAAATCACAAATCATCATTGTAGGGGAACCGAGAATGTGCAGAACAGCATACAGAATAGGGGTCCATAGGAAAATAACATTTATAATGCACAGGGCCGCCGTCAGAAATCCGGGGCCCCATACTGGAAAATGTCCCCCCCCCCCCCCCCCCCCCCCCCCCCCCCCAGACAGTACTGTCAAAAAAAAGTTACAGCGTGAGGCTCTGCTAAGGCGAGCCCCCCGGCAGCTGCCCACCGGGCCCCCCTAGGACAGGAGTGCCCCCCCCACCCCTGACCGCGGCCCTGATAATGCATCTTGAAGACTTAGGAGGTGTGGAATACATACTTTGAAGCACTTTTGTTTATGCTGTTCACATACTCTGGATATCCCCACTATACGTTAGACTGCTCCACCTTAAATTAGGTCCCCACAAACATATGAAACAAAAGAATAGTCCCCTGCACCTACCTATCCAACCATAGCAAACATGCCTGGCACACTTTTGCTCTTTTAAACCGTTTTGTGATTTGCCTGGAACAGGTTGCCTGCAGCCAGAAGATAATTCGGTATGAGGAATAGGGTGGTCAAGGAAGTCCTGGCACTTCCAGCACAACAAAATGGTACTTCAGTTACCAGAAAGTCAGTATATTAGTAGGGACAGAACAGACAGTCCCGTCAGGCACTTGGCTTAGTACCAACAGTCCCTTCAGGCACTATATGTTGAAGAGACGCACAGAGATTTTTACTAACCATCCTCTCCCTAGAGGCTTATATTTGCACTGTACACCAGCGGTTCTGGATATGCATTTGGCTGATGGGGCATATAGAAATGATTTGCATGGCTCCACCCACTGTCCTAAAGTGAGGATTTTTACCTTAACCTTTGGTATTTGGGATGGATTGGTGAATGAAAATACCTTCAAATTTTCATTGTGTTATGCTCTCCAGTTGAGGGCTTCGTGATTCCTATTTATTTCTTCTAACTATAACCTTCATGGTTGTTCCCCTACCAAAAAGGCATATATTTACACCCAACCACCTCTGCTTGGAATCTTAGTGCATCTTGTGACTGGTCAGGGGTCGGGAGGGACCCCTAAATGTCTTGTGCCCCTGGTTGGGACCCAGGGGTGCCATGTGGGAAACCACTAATTATGGCACATTTTGAAACAATCAACCTAGCACTTCCTTTTGCGTATCCAGCTTCTGGGGGTGGCCTTTTGGCCATGAAGGGAGGAAAATAGCCGGCCAGCCCCATGCTTTTTGGCACGGAGCACTTATTTATTTTTATGTAGTCTGTTTGTACACTAGTAATGGTGTTTTTGTCCTTTGGGACCTTAACCCTGGAAAGTGGTGGGACCCTCTTCGGAGAGGACACATCAAGAGAGTCCTCTTCAGAGGTTTTCCACACATTCCAGGAGACTGGATTCCGGTTGTGGTCACCTAGGGAATGGGACATTCGAGGGCTCGGAAGCTTCAGCTGCTTGGCCCATTTGGCACCTCTACCAGGGTACCGAGTCCTTACCCCCTTTCAAAGTGGGATGCTCGAGAGCATCCCTGTGTTTTTGTGTGAACACTTTTTGTGCATTGGGTGGCTTCAATAAAAAAAAATCTAAACACTCACTGGATTATTAGCAGGATCAGCTGGTTTTACACATACATATCTTTTATTTATGTGTTAGTTCTCAAATCTGTTACTAGCTATCTGTAACAATACAGTACAGCAGTATTACCCTGTATTATTAGTGTAACCAGGAGACACTCTACAACTCTTGCCAATGACAAGACTCGAACAGCCTCTTATCCTGATATAAAAGATAATGATCAGGGCTAGATCAAACATACATCTTTGAGACCTGTTATAAAGTATGCAAACATTGTCCTCACGTGACACACCTAGTCTTAAAGGTCTTAGAAATCTAGCCTTAGTACAGGTACTCCATACAGAAGCATTCTAGGACAAACTGATAGCATTTACTATTGTCATCCCCGTAGTGGGGCACCTCTCATTATCTACACCCCTCTATGACATACAACTGAACAGCTCACCAGTAGCCAACCAGACACTCAATATACATCTCATTTGTTCACAGTGTAACCTGAAACAATCACTAACAATTGTCTTAATTATTGAATGTCTGTACAAGGCTTTACTGCCCATATAGATAAAGGTGTCTGATTTATCATATTTGTGAACTTATCTTATGCTGGGCATACACACACCGAGTAGGTCAGACCGACCTACTCCGATGTGTTCCGAGATGCTAACGTGATGACGTCATCACGTTAGCATCCCGTTGCATTGTGGGGCCCCTTCAATCGGCTGGGCACCCTTTGTGTGCCGGCCATAAGCTGCGATGGAGACGCCGTCTTCATTGCAGCTTATGGCATCGGCTTCCATCGGCTCCCATCGGCCAGAGAAGATCGGACATGTCCGTTCTCTGGCCGGCCGAGCTGTGGGGCGACAGGGATCTGTCGCCCCATGTGGGCACATGCCGATTAGCGGCCGATTTTTAACCTGACCGACGGCGCGAGCGCGCACGCCCGTCGGTCAGATAAAAAATCGGCCGCTTATCGGCATGTGTATGCCTAGCATTAGTGTCCTTGTTGTAACACAATAATGAGAACATGAAGATCATTATCATAGTTTGCACTGGCTTTTACTATTTGCACTCACTAGTGTACCAAAGTTATCTCCTTCCCTAGTGTAGGTAATAACTGTTACATAACAGGAAGCACACATGTATCATATTTTAGGAATTTTACAAACTCCAGCTGCATGACAGATTTCATCAATGATTTCACTTTGTTCTTTGCTCTAATATAAATACAGAGCTCTTTGGTTGCCCTGCAGGATATGTAATTTACATTGGGATAAAACAGCCGTAAGATGTTGTCTATAACCCTCAAAAATTCAATGGAGCTTTTTTCGTATGAAAATGTAGGTTTAACTGTAGACGATGTATCAAAATTTTCATGTAAATGTACAGATAAATGCAACCATTGTGATGGCTATTTTCATGCTCTTTAGTTTTCTTTTTTTTTTGTTTATCCGAAAATTATTTCTAAAAGGGATTTCCACACCATCCAAAACAGGGGTGTAGCTAGAAATGACTGGGCCCCATAGCAAAAACTTTTATGCCCCCCCCATCCCAACCTGTCACTCCAATCCCTGCCCTTCCAGAAGTGGTGGGCCCCCTTGTAAATATGGGCCCCATAGCACTGCTATGGCTCCTATAGTGGTTCCTACACCAAGACCTGTTGTGTTCTATCACTTTAGCAAAAGGACCTGAAATTTTGGGCACCCCACCCCATGAGATACCAGTTCACATACACTTTAGCATAGAGGGGTGGGGGGATACCCTTTAAAGTTGTGGGTCTCTCCTGTGCAGAAGGAAATGCTGCCAAGGGGGAGGCTTAAGGTGCCCCTTAATACTCCAACAGTGCATGCAGGAAAGATAACACATTTAAATAAAATATATAACAATATAATAACAATATTTTTTTAAGTAATGTTGTGTATTTATTTTAACTTTTCTTGGTGTTGACAACTAGGGGGGGGGGGGGCTTAAGGTACCCTAAGCACTCCACCTGTGCATGCAGGTAAGTAAAAATATTTAATTAAATTGCAAGCACCAAAGTGTTTATTTCAACCCACATTTACCTTTCTAGGTTTCAGCTGTGCCCAAAGATGTCCCTTGAGGGTTCAATAGTGCCCCAAACTGTGAACACGGTCTCCTGCCCAAAGTCTGAGGTAATCATGCTGACATGCCAGTAGTCAGATCAGTGCAGTGCAGGTTTTTCTTTCTATTCAATAAATACTGTCAATAGTCTCACTCTCGGAATGTTTTTATTTTTCCAGGTTATCCAGGGGAAAGGCTTCCTCATAGGTGCACCATAAGCTGCCTTCTTGTCGGTGTCAGCATCAGGCTGCATGATTTGGGGGGGGGGCCACCATTCACCATGTGAATGCCCCTGACACGTAGGAGCTGGTTTCCCAATAACTGGAGGGCTGCATAGTTACAGACCCTTCTGCTAGGAAGATACAAACCTGCATGTCTTATGTGTCAGACCAAGCCTAAGGAAGCAAGTAAGGGTCCCCATACATGGGTCGTCCCCATACACAGGTCGATACCTGCTCGATCGATGCACAGTCGAACAGGACATGGTGGCATCATCATGCTGCACTCAGGTGTTCATTGATTGAACATCAAGCACCATTTGTACAATCGATTTCCGTTTGATATTTTGGATAGGGACCAAGGTAAAAGTAATGGTGATTGAACAGGGATTTACCAACATGTTGGTTCCCTGTCCGATCGACGCCCAGGAGGTTTGACATTAAATAACACAATCAAATAGTGCAACCTGGAAAAAGCCACATCCAGCATTGAGTGACATTTGCCACTTTAGGTTTTTGAAATTACTAATGCCAGTCATCCCTAACTCTATTTACTATTTACTATTTAAAAACTGGAGGGGCACTTTGTACTGTGATGGGGATTATTTGTACGCACGCACTAATTAAATGCTTGCCTATGGGAACTCAGTTGGGATTTCTGTAGTTTAATAGAAAGCCTAATAAAATGTGTGGCATGTTTGTATGCTAGTGATGTCTGGCCTACATCTGTTTCCTATAAGGAAACCCTATTCCTAAGAAAGCAAACCATTCCACATACCAGCTCGCAGAACATTGATTTTAGTGCTAACCTGCAGAACCTGCACTAAACATTTACAGCAAATGTTAATGAAATGTAGTGTTAAACTGGTAATGATACAGAGCTTGATATATGTTTATGGAGATATGGATGTAGAGATCATGAATCATTACATGATTGGGTCCTATTAATAAACTTGTTTTGTCTTTCTTTAAAGAACTTTTGTGACTTTTATACTGTCATATTTAGAAAGTGAGAACAGATATTCTTCCTCGATTAGGCTTTTATAAGTGATGAAAAGAAGTACTGTAGTTCCATTAAACAAATGATTATAAACGAATCACTTGAATGTGGTAATTGTTCATACCTTTTTCTAGGTAATACAGACAAGCCTTGTTGTTTTTCACTTTCCATTAGGCTAAAGTTATCTGGTGGAGATCACAACTTTATATTTATGGTAACCTTCAGCCTTGAACCTTATAGGTGGCTTCAGTTACATATTGAGAACAGTAATTTTCTATGAAAAAGGTGAACTGAAAAATTACATTATTGGTGTAGAAATTACGCCAGTTTCCTGTAGAACATATTGTTCTAGTATACAAATTGTGTTGTGTCAGAATAGCATATTCATGCGTACAATTGTTTTAAAAAATTTTCAATCTATATTTTAGAAAAACTTTGCATATGAGGCTGAAGACCTGGGAAAAGTATGTAAATCACAAGCATTGTATATCCCTGCAAACAAAAATCAGAGCATCACGGCTACTCTAACAGATACTATATACATATATATATATTGAAATCATTACACCTTGATGTCCTCGATGTTTGTGATTTTCTACTTTCTGTGAGCTCAGTCACACCCATCTCATCTCAGCATTTCAAATATTAGTAAGGAACAGTAAAGATCATTGATTTATATAAAAGCAATGTCAAAGTCCAACATGGTGATATGTACTGTATGTTGTCACCCTAATCACTAAGGTGTAAACATGACTCTACATTAAGGTAGAGAGGCCTTCCAAATGACAACAGGACCTGGAGCTATTGTATTTCAAGTTTAGTTACTGTAGTAAAAAAAAACTGGTTGTGTGAACTTTAACATAGAATTTGACACGGTCTTTTACTTGGCGTCATGTACGCGCCCACCATATTGGCATTAATGCATCCTGATAAATAAAAAAAGCACCAGAAAAACATTGGACACAATTTTTGCCCCTTGCTTTGATGTCCCCGTTGGTAAAGCACGGTAAAGCACAGTGCAAGGCTTTGAGTTGTTATTGGCACGCCGCTGCATGTTGGCAGAAATGCACCTGTGTGTCATAGCCCATTGCTTTGAATGGGCCCCATTTGCCCTGTGCCCTATGTTCAGCACCATCTGAAAACAAGAAAAAGAGTCTGAACCTGACAACACAAGAAGATTATATACAGGGGTGCACATAAGTGGTACTCTGGTACTCAAAAGGGGCCAAAATATAGCTATGCGTACCTGCATTATTGTTACAAAGCTCATATGTGTACTAACAACTTGGAATATGACTATGAAAGTTTGACATTTGGACTGCAGGTAGTCTCAACTTAGTCAGAAAATTTCAGGGTTGTACTACTGAGGTATGAGATCTGGGGGATCAAATAGTGTTGTACTGTGAGAGTTACATGTAACCTAAACCCAGCTGGTGACCTGTGGATGGAGACAGCTAATCGGAGGCTCCATCAGAAACAGAGTCTACCATGCAGAAGGCTGATGTAGAGGACAGTGAGGGAGACAGTGAGGTAGACCACCCTGAATATGGGGTGAGTACCAAACAGCATCTCCTGGTACTCATCTGAGGAGTTCACTAAAAAAGTTATGTGCACCCCTGACTATATATCATGATTCTATGTCACTGTGGCTGGTTATCTTTATGCACATCGCTCCTGTATATCTAACCACCATCTCCTTTGTCCGTACTAATGTTTGGCTCAGATTCAGTACTCAGCTTCCTTTCTAGTCTCCCCCCCCCCCTATTGCACAAATCACAGACCAAAAGTTAAAGCAGGGTGTGACATGCATGCTTGTTATACAGTATATGTCTGTGATTTACTTACAGGTTATAAAACCACATGCAGCCAGGCAAATTGTCATTTCAGGAAAGCAGTGAGCAGTGGGGATTTACCAATAATAAATGCTACTGCTTCTAAATATGCTAATAAGTTATGATACCTGCAATTTTCTCTATCCACACTATTATGCAGAAATGTTACTGGCCATGGTTGGATTATGATATTAGTATAAATGATCTCCATAGATTAATCTATTAGTGACCCGGTCTCATCGATGCAAGGGCGATCAGAACAACTTTAGCAGCGTCAGTATTTGACTGTGAATTAACAATATGGCTAGGGCAGGGGGTGGGCAAACTAAGGCCTGGGGGCCAGACCCGCCCCTTTTAGCTTTCTTTACAGACCTTTGTCGCCTTGTTGAAAAGATGCTCCCCTCTGCTTGTTCTCTGCCGTGAGTGCACATAATGCCTAGAGGTGTCCAAACGTTGCCTTTGGGGCCATACGGTGGCATATCATGACACTGTGGGAGCATCCTCATGGTGACAACAGGCAGTCTCTAGGAATTGTCTCTGCTCATTGCAATGAATGAGGATCAACACCCCCAACCAGGGCACCTCGGCGCAGGGGTGCCTGACTGGGGTGGAATGCACAGAGGAGAAGATGCCGGCGCGTGAAGAGGCCGGTGACGTCGGGAGCCAGACCGAAGGTGACGCAGCGGAAGGGGGCGGAGCCGTTCAGGCTTAAAACCCGGCGACGGAAGTTCCTCCTCCTCTTTCGTCGGAAGCAATCGGACGGCGTGGGACACAGGACTGCTCTGCGCTGGAATCGGCGGAACCGGGCACGATGGAGGCACTGATGGAGCAGGTAAGAGCTCAAGCTGTAGTACATGGTGCTGCGTGGCTGCAAGAGGTCTTGGATGGCCCGGGCAGCCGGGACTCAAGTCAGCGGCTGGCCCACGCGGCAGCTCGGCCTACGCCTGGGCCTGACCCCCTCCCTGGCCCCTCCGGCGCTCAGCCGTCGACGGGTGGCCAGGTTTCCATGACCCTGGACACCAATGAGGCCATCCTGGTAGGCCTCAGAGGGCGTGGCGACGGCCCCCCTCTCGGTTGAGCCCGGACAGCGGCGCCGGCACAGGCGCTCGCCCTCACCATCCCCCCCTGCTCAGGCTGTGGACAGGTCTGCAGGCCGCAGCTCAAGGCCTGCGGGTGGCAGCACCAGGCCTGCCAGGCCTGGGGCTGCTGCCCACCCCTTCGATCCACCTGCAGGGCCCTCTGGCCTTCCCCGGCCTCACTTTCTCCCCAACAGCCCCTCAGTGCTGCTCGCGGCAAAGTTGGCAGTCGCCAATACTGGCGAAACTTCTGGACAAATGCAGAATTAAACTTAACAGGGTGATTGATAGGTTTGTTCGGAGTCTTCGGGGGGTGGCGGTGCGTCATTTGGAGGAACCTGAGGGGTATTTTTGGCCGGACGGGGTTCACCTGTCCGACCTGGGCAACGATGTGTTCCTATTTGGGCTCCAGGAGTTTTCGGGCGCCTGCCTGATATTGGGGGTAGTTTTTAAATGGGGTGGCGGGGGGTACAATCAATCGCAGCCTGGTGAAGTCTTGTCTCATTCAGTGAATCGATATATAAAACCTGTTAAGCTACCAACCGACTTGCATTAAAGGACTAAAGGACTTGCATTAAGGGAGAATAAAGCAGGTATGTTATTTTTGAAGAACTGACTATATATCTTAATATTAAATAAAAAAAGATTGATTGTAAGCACAATCGGGCAGGGTCCTCTACTCCTCCTGTGTTATTACCTGTACCTGTGTGTATTATATTGTGTTGTATCTCCACTCTAATGTATTTTACAGAGCTGCGTAATATTTTGGGGCTATATAAATAAATGATAATAATATAAACAACCTGTTGATATTCCTTTTGTTAAACCAATCATATAACTCATATACTATATCTGAAAAATATACACCTGGGATGTTGAACGTGTCCATAACATATGGCTTCCAAAAAAATTGCATTGTTCAAAAGTCATCTCATTGATTGTCACAAAGAGTGTTGTACTTCTGACTCAATGCATCTTCTTTGGATTGTGGTTATTAGTTGTGTTCCTGTTACAGAGTGATCAGGAATTTCAGCTATGTGCTGCTCACATTCCACATCAAAGCTCTGCATGGACTTCTTTCAACTCAGATAAGTTCATTTTTTAATAGGATCATCTTCAGACAATCTCCTTGTGACTCTATCTACAAACTTAAAGCATCTGTCCTAATTACAAAATGTCACCATTAAAGTATCAATTATTTTACTAAATATCAATCATTATTATTAAATTATAGAATACATAATGTGTAACCTTACATGCACTGTCATCAAAGTAAAATTGTCTGCAAAATGTATGATTTGCATATACAACAACTTTAGAAAGTATTATCTTAACTTTTTGCTATTTATAATAATTATACTATCCAATAAGGACAAACTAATAATATCATTTTAGACTATTGGAAAATTATTCAAAAGAAAACTGAAATATCACATTTACATGAATATTGATTACTTAGCATTTAGTTGAAGCAATTACAGCCAAGTTCTTGGGGTGTGATGCAACTGGCTTTGCATACATCGATTAGATCAGTGATGGCCAACTAATTTGATATAGAGGGCACCAAGTGTGGCCCTCAGCATCACTAAAGGGCCGCACATAACATTTTCAATCTATACTGACTTGTCTAAGCATTTTCTAATACAAAAATGGCAGCGGGCATAGCTAGAAGACATTATTTTTAAATAAAATGAATTTTAAATTATACTTCAAGCATTAGGGAACACTGTAGTGTGGTAATGCACATTCTGTGTCCTATATATAGTTAAAGCTTCTATGCCCCTATTCTCAGGTTATGTTGCGCAATATATATTATACAATCATCCCCGTTCAATGGTGGAATAGTGGGAGCATAGGCACTCACCTGTCTACTGATCCAAGAGGAGAAGAGGCAAGGGACTTGCTCAGGCACCATCTGGATCACTGATTGACTTTCTACATACTCCTATCATGTAAGTTTATCGTCTTTCCTCCTCTATCCACTCTATGAAGATCTATGAGGACCTGTCAGCGGAAGATCAGGAGACAGGTGAGTTCCTAAGCCCTATGCATTTAATAGTTAGGTTTCGGGGGCCGCAAGTGGAAGACTGAGGGGGTCTGCAGAAGAAAGCCCAAAGGGCCGCAGGTTGGGCACTTGGGGATTAGATGATGGGGGGGGGGAGCATTATTTTGCAATTCATGCTCAACTCAAAAAATGATGACCATAGGTAGACAATCATTTTCAGCTCTGTCCAGAA
The DNA here is from genome assembly GCA_036250615.1 of Ptychadena robeensis. Taxonomy (NCBI): domain Eukaryota; kingdom Metazoa; phylum Chordata; class Amphibia; order Anura; family Ptychadenidae; genus Ptychadena; species Ptychadena robeensis. The sequence goes on from CM070032.1 coordinate 52,318,360, forward strand.
ATGTTAGAGATTTGCCTGGACCTCTGGGACATTTAAAGAGTTGTCCTTATGTCATCTTTGAGTTGTGTTCACTTTGTACTCATTGTAAAATTAAAGATAAACCTTCAGCCCAGTTGGTTTTGCATTGCAGATATTTTTGTATTTTTCATCCCTGACTTGACCTCTAGTCTCTTCTGCTATAAAACAGCTCAATAACATGATGCTGCCATTGCCATGCTTCACTGTTTGGATAGCTTTGGGCTTGCAATGAGTGGTACCTGGTTTCCTCCAAACATAACCTTTAGAATAGGGGCCAAACTGGTCATTTTTGGTTTTGTTAGTCCAGAGAAATTGGTTCCTCACAGTTATGTAGGTTTTTTAAATTAAATTCAAAGCAGACTTTCAAATATGTTTTTGATCTAAGGAGTGGCTATCGTTTAGCTATTCTGATGTTATATGTAGATTGGAGGTGTCCATTATTGGTCTTCCTTCTGAACTTAAATCAGTCTCCACTGTAATGCTGGGAAGACACAACATAAGGCAGTCAGTTTTTGAGGAGCAACATCAGGTGTCCCCCCTATTGTCAGGCGCCTGCCTGATATTGACAGAATGAGGGTAGTTTCTAAATGGTGGGTGGTGCAAACAACAATCGGTCGCAGCCTGGTGGTATCGTGGATCACTAAAACAGTCATTCAGCGAATTGATGCCCACCACCTTGCGTGACCAATTCCCGTTCCATACTTTGTATTGGGACCCTGGCGAGCAAGGATTCATTTACCAACATGTTCTTGATCCACCTATTGATCCCTCTCAAAGAAAGGGTGGCTAAGTTCGATTCCTGAACGATCGCTACAAAATATATGGCGATCGATTGTTCGGGAATTGAACACAAAAAATTATCTGTGTATGTGGACCTTTAGGTATTATTTGAATGCCCAATGGACACCTTATGTTGTGTCCAGCAGACAATGCCTCCATTGCCTTTAATGGGAATGCTCTTTTGAGCATTTGTACAGCTTCTGCAAAGTCTTTTAACAGCCCACTGTATCAAGCTACATGTCCTGGACTAACTTAGTCCAGTCTCCACTCCATGAAGCAGTCAGAGGGACAATAATATTCATTTTAGGATTGGATATATGAAGATTGTGCATTTCGATACCAATGGCACCTTTTTCAGAAGAGTGTTACGTTTCCACAGGACAGAACAATACATGGATTTTATTATTTCCTGTCTGAGCAATGTGAATAATCTGTTCTATAGATTACCCGTAAACATTTGTTTTTACCATAATATGGAATAGTGATATCTGTAGCTTTCTACAGATTACAGTTTCTCAGCATCTCTTGCAGCATACAAGGAATTCATGGAGTCCTTAGTGTTCTCAGTTTGGCATTCATTCTGAAATATGTCATTGGTAAAATGTTCTTTTTCAATCAGCACACACCCTGCCGGCCTCTGGAATGGGGGGAACACCTCCTACCTATCTGCCTTTAGTTTTCAAGAATTCTTGTTTACTTGGCAGATTTCATTATGTTGTTTGGCAAGTACACAATAAACAGATTTCACCGGTCTTTGCCAAGTTCTTTACATTATTAAAAAAGTGGTCCAGTCTTTGGTGGACTGTGAGGTCTGACATAATATTCAATGGAATGTTTATAAAAAATAATACAAACTCCAAGCCAAATTTATTTTGTAGTTTGAGAATGTGAGGAATAGAGATTGTCGATTTTTTTTTCTTTTTTAATATCGTCTAGCTGATTGTGAGATTCTGGGCTGGAAGCAATGCAGTCAGATGTCAATCCCTCATTCTCCACCGCACTCTTCATTAGTGGTTGTGCCATACCAGCACTAGGTTGGCCCCAGGTCTTAGGTGTTAGGAGGAATAACAAAGGACCAGGAGCCCACAAAGTTACAGCCAGGTGGTTGCTAATGGCAGTCAGCTATTCAAAATAAATTCTCTAGTAAGGATGTATACTAGACTCTTAATACTAGAGACTCTACTAGAGCTGTTTCATGCCTGTCTATACCAGTGGTTCTCAACCTGTGGGTTGAGACTCCCTTGGGAGTCGAAAGTCCATTTCTCAGAGGATGCCGAGTTCGCTGAAAGCAGCAGCGCTGGTGCTCACAAACAGGGAGGTAAGTTAGAAGGGAGAGTAATTAACCACCTGGGAGGTCACTCAGCATTATCAGCTGCAGCTCAGCCTATATTGCTGACATCCTTAATTGTAAAAAACAAATCTTATTCTGACAGCTGGAGGGGAGCTGGTTACAAGTGCTCCCCTCACACTGCATTACGTAGCGCCTAGGCAGCCGAAGTGGTTTGTGGGACATCTCTCCCAGGCAGGAAATCATCAGCAGCTGATCCCCCTCTTCACACCCCACCCACAAGTCTCTACATCTCCGACAGAGAAGAGACAGGAGGAGGAGGTGGAGTGGAGGGGAGAGGAAAGGGGGAGGAGCAGTGAGGGCGGAAGTGGCTGCAGGTCTCCAGGATCTAAGATGCCAGCATGAGAACTGCAAGCAAGTGAAGTGAGTATAGTGTGGGGTTTTATTTGTGTAGCAGTTTCCCAGCATCTGAACTGCTGACAGGTGAGTATTGTGTCTGTTTAATGTATGTCTGTTTTTTTCATTTGAGTTTAAAACCGCTGTAACTAAGAGGGTATAGGGAGTAACTCTATCATTTCCACAAGCAGGGTGGAATTATATAAGGGAGGGGACATTAAACTTACCCAGTTGTGTAGAAGTGATGTTGCAGAAGTGTCACTCTGTAATGGCACTTCCAGGTTCCAAATACAGGAAGTGATACTTTGCAACGTCATTTCCGGGGTCGCGGATCTGAAAAGGTTGAGAAGCACTGGTCTATATCATGATGTGTTTTAAACATAAATCAATAATAAGGACACAGATGGTATGTAAATACTTTTCCTACTCTATTTAAAACTGATTTATTTTTTATATTGGAGATGGGTTTCAGGGTGCATGTTCTATACATCTCATAGTGTGAGGTATATTTCTGTCTATATATAATGGACCCCATACAAAGTAACACCTACCCATCTCTATTACATTTAGCAGGTAACATCTATAAGTCGTCTTGATCAACCATTTACAACATGCAGTGCTTCATCCTACTCATTAATGTGCAAAGCCTCATTACTCTTTATTGCCTATATTACATCTAATACCTCTACATTATACACAGGGAATAAGTTACTGTATGAGTATATCATTATTGGTCTGGGTTACCTTGTGGCTACTTTTTCTTAGACTAGAAGTTCCTGTTAAACTAAAAAACAGGAGGTATTTTAACATGATCAGCGCTAGAAGAACTCAATGTGTGAGAGGTTTATAACTAATAGGAAAGGGATATTAAAGTTGACCTATGCTGAAAACAGAAAATAAAAGTTTTCAAAACATCTCTTTGCCCTATGTAATAAAGGATATAAATTACCATCTGCTTTCTTCATTTCTTTCTTTGTTTACAAACACCAATTTTTGTGCGCTGCTCCTCACTGCAGTGTGCCACGGCGGCTTTTTTTTGCCAACTGCAGCCACTATCTATGGGATGCATATGTCACTGCTGTGTATGACTTAAAGTGGACCTACCACCATAAATTTATGTTTTCATGAATGGCACTAGAAGTGCCAATAATAGGGAGGAATGCAGTGAAAAAAACTTACCAGTAATGAGCAATTTAAGAAGATAACCCCACAGCTCTCCTCACTTCCTGGTTCGCTGCAAGGCAACACATGAAACTGGGGGTGCAATATCGTGGGTGGCCACTGGGGAGCGTTCAGTGATCTTCTATGGGAATTTTCAAAGAAGATCAAAGTTCCCTGTGACGTTCTGCCTTGCTCTGCCTAAAGTAAAACAGGAAGTGAGGAGAGCTGTGGGGTTATCTTCTCAAATTGCTCATTACAGGTAAGTTTTTGGGTTTTTTCACTGCAGTCCTCCCTATTATTGGCACTTCTAGTGCCATTCATGAAAACATAGATTTCTGGTGGTAGGTCCGCTTTAAGTTGGGCATACACAGTTCGGTTTTCCTATTTGAACAACTTGATCATTAATATCTATTGTTTGAGAATCAATGACTTTGGCTTCATGTATCTGAAGGAGTTTTTGTGAATTTCTATCTGCATCCTCCTATGAAGAATGCACACAGACCAGATTTTTACATGGACAATATATGGCTGCGACAGACACGAGAGGGTTATTTCCAAGCACTATGTATAGCTGAGGCAGGAATGAGGGTGGAATGTTTTAAAGAGTCAATAAATGGCTGAGGATGGAAGAGAGATATTTCCAGGCACTATGACTGAGACAGGAATGCAGCAATGGGGGTGATAATTACATGGACAATTTATCAAATTTTCAATTTTTCCTATCCTAGATAGGAATTGCATGCAAATACGTCACCTGTACCAGAAAAATATATATAAATGAATCAAACAAAAATATTAAACATGAATGAAAAAAGGATCAATGATCTTTACTTGGGCCTATTCATGTGGGCGTCAGGAAATGCAGTGTTGGCAGTGCCCAGAAGAAGTGGCCACTTTTCGGGGGCCTGGTCAATATTGACAGAATGGCACGTGTGAATGGACTTTTGGAGTCCTCACTATCTCTAATTAAAATGTTTAACTTTTTTTTCATGTAGCTGTCAGCATTCTGTGCACATCCAGCAGTTACTTCCTTCTCATTATCATCATATGATATCACATGGCATGATATGATTAGATTGATACAATCTACTAAAATTTTCCAACCTTTATGATAACAATTCTTTCCATTTGATTCTCCATTTCCATCACTTTTGGTTAATTGATTTAGTTAAAGAAGACTTTTTTAAATGATCCACAAATCCACAAGTATGGCCAGCTTTACTGAATGTGCTTTGTTATCTTTGGAAAGATCTTCCATTACATCCTCTTCTGACAGGAAGTAAGTGAAATTCTCAGTAGGGACAGATAAGGCAATGCAAACAGATTGTCTTCAACCTTTCCTGCTCTATCCTGAACAAAATGTTGTACAAAAGGTCTGTCTTTTTTATTGAATTACATCTTTAAAAAATGGCTCATTGTTTATTGTCATTAACGGGTTCCATGTGTTAATTAATGAAGTAAAAAAAAATAAGAATTAAAAAGATGGTAGCATCAAGCTGTGACAAAACAAAATTGGAAACATTAATGGCGATTTCTGAAGCTACTGTGAGATTGATTATAAATGACAAACTCTATACATAAACATACAAATATTTACATCTTCATTCTAAACAAAATTTTTATTGATTTTACAGCCAATACAAGCCACCCATGAAGACACAATGACAGATTTTATAACACTGGACTGGCATGATGGTACCGGATCATCTACAGAAAGTGGAGGCTCCAAGATCACACATCGAGAAGGGATGGGGTTCAACTGTCACTGGTAAAGCGTCCCCAGCTCTCGGCTTCTCTGGTTGATCATATAGCTCTGGTATCTGGACAGAGAGGAGTGTAGTGGTAACTCTTTGTGTGGAATCTGTGATTGGATTTTTATCTTCTCTATGATGGAGTGACGATCTTCTCCGTGACACAGTCTTTCTTTGTTCTCCAGAAACAGGCTCTCCTCCTGGGAACCTCGGTACACCTTACATTGATCTGCATGCTGGAAAAAGGAAGTAAGAGTTCTTATCAAAAGCTGGGTTGCCCATACACAGCCATGTAAATTATTCCACATATCAATGTAGAGCTGTAGTAAAGGTCATCAGAAGCTATATTACAACAGTGACATTTTTGGAGATATAAGAAAATCTCTTGGACATAAACACTACGTTTCTCCCTTTTCTTTGGTGGAGAAGATACGTAGATGGTACAGCACTGAAGGCACACCGGCTAATATTGAGTATTTATAATATTAATTTATTATTCTTGGTGAAACATCTGCCTAACCAGGGCCACCATAACACATTATTATAGCCAGTTTAGAATATAGAGTCGGTAATCCCCCTTGATCTAATGGTAATGTAAATTTAATGAGCCTGTTCTGAGAGGCGAGAAATGGGAAAAGTAATTACCAGGCCTGCATGACTGATAACTGTGCCGTCACAGGGTGCAGTCAATATGCAGCATATGTTATTACTGGGGTCTTTTCAGCCCTAACCCCAGTCATTGTCTGCACAGCACGTGATGGAATAGAGCTGCTTGTCTTTGTTATGTTGCATGTCTGGGAATAGTGAAAAACATTTATTCGCTGTTGTAAAAACCATGTATAGAACATTCATGTTTTGGCAGTGAAACAGCCACACTCATTCTTGTGAATCTATTAATTTAATGTAGAAAGGGTCCCAAAATAAGAAAATACCTTAACTTCATAAACAAGAACACATTTTTCTTACTCGGCTATAATTGATATTATATACCCAGATCAAGGTCAAAAAGCATGACTGTGGGAAAACTGAGCGTCGCTACCATATTTACTTATCTAAATAAAGACAGGAAGACTAGATTGTATCTTTGGAAATTGGAATTGTTTTTATATATTAAAGAAATATATATATAATACAGGCCACAGCTTTCAAAATATATAAACTGTTTAATACAATTTTCAAA
>CM070032.1:52325033-52340593 GCA_036250615.1 Ptychadena robeensis
ATATATATATATATATATATATATATATATATATATATATATATATATACAGTTGATATAAAATGGTGAAATGGCAAAGATAAATAATTTCAGAACTTTTTCCACCTTTCATGTGACCTATAAACCGTACCATTAAAACAAAAAACAAACTGAAATCTTCAAGGTGGAGGGAAGAAAAAGTATTAAAAAATAAATAATGTGGTTGCATAAGATTGCACACCTTTAAACTAATACTTGGTTGAAGCACCTTTTGATGTTATTACAGCACTCAGATGTTATTACAGACCCAACACATCTGAAGCCTCCCAAAAGCATGTGAGAAAAGGTCTGATGAAACCAAGGTTGAACAAAGATATGTTTGGCACAAAAACAATACTGCACATCACTAAAAATGAACCCATTCTATAATAAAAGGCAGTTTAATGTATACATATACATCTTTCATCATACATGTCCGCTGAATATAACAAACCTTTATTGTGCATATAAAACAACAGAACATTCATTTTCTCCAAAACGGGTTTAAGTATAAATAAGTTACTCCTACCGTATAAAAATTGTGTGTCAAAAGTTATTTATAGATCGTATCTTGTAAAAATCTATTACAATTAAAGCAGTATGGAAAGATATTTTATCAAAATTCAACTTTATATTTATAATTTAATGACCCAGGACAACAACTGTAACATGCATTTTCTGGTCTCGGAGAGGACAGCGTGTCAAAGTCAAATGCATGGTGGGCCAAAGTAAAAAATTTGGACGAAGTGGCGGGCCAACCTTTACAGCCTTTTTTTTAAAAAAATGTCTACAATAGAGGATGTTTTTACTTCTCATGAAATGTAACAATAAACCTTTTCATATGTAAATAAACAAGTTTTGCCTCAACATTGAATCTGGAACATGCAAAGTGTAATGTTATAACATATGTAAAAGCAAATAGCACACTGCAGGCCTAGGCCTTACCTAACACCTCATTCCCAGACCCAAGCTCTCAACTGTAGAGGGTCATTAACGTAATTTTCTTTATAATGTAGGGCTTTAGGTCCTTAATTGTAGGGAATGACATGTGAGACTGTGACCACTACCCAGAGAGGGCAAGAGAGCTGTAGGATTGGCCACATAGCAGTGGAATTTGAGGGTTCATTTCAAGTACCTGACCATGAAGTTAAGCTTTTAAGAGGAAATGGTTCATAATATTGCTGAGTTGCTTTGGTCTGCTTCTAAAAACACTTTTGCGATTGTATAGACTGATACAAAAGCCCGGGCAAATAATCTGTATGGGTGATTCTATATAAGGTACAAAGACTCACATATTAGACAGAGAAAACAAGTCTTTTTTTCAGTTTATTATGTGAGAATCAGGATTCATAATGTCTGGCAGATGAATACAAGAAACGTAGCTTCAAAATATTGAGCTTTGACTAAATCACAGTCTTAATTTGAATTTCTTACTCTGAGGATGAGCTTCCTGTTGACCATATCATGTTTCCAGGGCATCACATAACGTTTGGGAATGATGGGGTGTCTTCTGGTGAACTCAGGGATATGTGAGTGGACTAGTCTGCAGAATAAAATCATAGTAACTGAGATGGAAGATAAACTAGATGTTTTCTTCTCTTAAAACTACTGCCTAACATTAGCTTCATTGAAAGACAAACAAAACTCACTTCTCTTTATTTCCTCACCAGAGCTGGTCTTATCTCAGGTTTCAGATCTTGGGCAATGTTGATTGACCGAGCCAGAATAAATTATGAACTTTTATCCATATAACGCCCACATATTACAAAGTATGTGCAAGAGCATAGGTGTTCAATTATACCTTACACAAACTTAAGTTGAGGATGTACAGTACATACAATCCAGTATACATCCTTAAGGAGATTGAAGGTATATCACAATCAAGGGGCTGTTCAGATCAGTGAGTCCAAAGACTGAAATGTGGTAGACATCATAGGCCTATAAACCCATCTTTCATAGCCATTACAAATCTTAGATATAGTTGAAACCATTCTGGTCTTCTTATTTTCATAAATAAATCAACAGTAGATCAGCAAATTGATCAATGCACCCCCTTAGGCCTGCCATACACACGCCGATGTGTGTAGGCAGGCTAGTCCTGATATCTTCCGGGATGCTAACATGATGACTTCATCACGTTAGCACCCCGTTGCATTATGGGGACCCTTCAGTCGGCCAGGCACCCTTTGTGTGCCGGCCATAAGCTGCAATGAAGACGCCGTCTTCATTGCAGCTTATGGCATCGGCTTGCCTCGGCTTGCATCGGCCAGAGAAGATTGGACATGTCCGTTCTCTGGCCGGCCGAGCAGTGGGCACCATGTGGGCACATGCCGATTAGCGGCCGATTTTTAACCTGACCAACGGCGCGAGCGCGCACGCCCATCGGTCAGATTAAAAATCGGCCGCTTATCGGCATGTGTATGGCTAGCATAATACTGATTCTCATAAACGATTCCCAAGTGTATGGTCCTCATAGATTAACTGTATGAGGATCTTCCCCTGGACATTTCCTGTTTCCGATCCAGCCTTCCACACTGCCTTTGTTTTGTTGTTTTTGTTGTGTTTTTTTCTTTTTCTCATTGTTACCACTGTTCTTTTTGTTGCTGTCTTTCTTTGTATTAAAATGGAAAACACAATGAACATATTTGTACAAGAAACCATTCCTTTGTTCCAAAACATTAAAAATGTCATCAAGTTTGCATCATCTTGGGACTATCCATTAGCACTTTCCAATTTTGTACTGGTCTTTGGCTTGCTCTTTTTAGTTGCTCATCTGGAGCCTTGTGTCATTTGTTGTGCCTTTTTAGGTGGTTTCACCATTCTGGCTTGCTTTGTATTTAGATTAGTTTGTCACATTTAAGCAGTTGCCACCCCATCTTTTTTAAAATAGTGCCACAAATCTAATCCTTAACTCCAACTTTCCCTGGGTATAGATGTATTATCTCATAGAGCATTTACTTTTCTTGGTCTCTCGTGTTTTTTTTTTCAGGAAATATTTACTATAAGTTACTTGGCTCCTTTCCATAGAATATAGGACTGCATTGTACAATTTAACTCACTTTATACGTGTGTATATATATATATATATATATATAACTTCACATATACTTATATATTATCACCTAGTATTTTTCAGTTTACAATTCCTAACTAATTTTAACTAAACTAAACAACTGAAAAAAAAAGAGGTAAACCAGTATGTATAAGATCTGAATTCTATTCATAAGAATATGAGGGTGGATCTCCTGCCTGGCCAGAGTTTGCCATCACTGTTACTGAAACTCTGATACCATGTAGTCTCTTTGTCATTTTTGGGAAGCACTTTCCTACCTTAACCTACACCTTGTTCTCTGGAGATTTCTATTCTCTGCACTGTGCATGCATAGACAGTCTACATCTCCAGCATGTTTAGTGATGACCATGCTACGGGGTTTCGTAATAAACTCAGTCGAACTGGTCTCTATAGACCTCTATAATAGCAAGTTTAGAATGTTTCAAAAAGTATTTTGGTATGATTTTTGGCTGATTTTTCTGTGTGAGAAGCAGCCTTCTACTTTCTTGGGAAAAAGTGGGAGAAAGGCATCATAAATTCGGCCTAAGCTTCTGTCAAAGCCAAATATTGACCGATATTGTCTGGCAGAGCTTAAACAATTTCTTGCACAACTTGCTTGTCCTTTCTTGCCATCTGTGGATTCCTGACTCTTAAGCAGGGTACAGACGTGGAGATATGGGTCAAATCAAAGGCCGTTTCGAGGGCCATGCGCGCTCACGCCCATCTATCTGACCCATTTAATCTGCCCCCATCGCCTTTTTCGAGCGGGACAAATCAATCCAGCTTGAAAACAGCCTTATCGGACATGACGGTTAATACGGCAATGTACGATGTGTCTGAAGCTTGGCCTGGGTCTCCAGGCAAAGCTCGGCTGAGGAGAAGGAGCTGGAAAGAGACAGTTCTGCTCTTCCGGCTTCTCCGATATCTGACAGCAGCGTGATGACATCATCACGCTGCTGCAGGAATATCGAGCCGTCTGTACCCTGCTTTAAGCTGGGCATAGATGGTTAGATTTGCAATCATGGCAATCTATCTGCTGTGAAATTAGCTGCATGAATCGGTTAGGAAATCAATCAAACATGTAATCACGCAGGGATTTAACCCTTTATCCTAACGTATTGAATATCACAAAAATTGTATATAATTTTATATGTGTATTTAAATGTTCACCTATACCCACTATATGTGGAAGCTCTGAAGACTTAAAAAAGAATGTTGTAACATCGACCGACATTGACATGCCCTATGTTTTTAATCCTTACGCTCAATAAATTATTACTGATTTTACCTGTTTACCACACTTTACTATTTACCAATGCATTATACTTAAGTGGCCGTTAAAGTCCCCTTGCCCTTGGGATGCTCCTAGGGGGAATTTAATTAGATGTGGGGGTCTTTTGTCCCCCATCTGGTTGTTTAGTCAATGTAATCACGCACCATCGATGTGCATGAGGATCTAAGGAAGAACTAAACTTCTGTGGCCGGCTTTACAGTTAGAACAGCACAGGATGGGGTAACAAGGGGGTTTTGGAGGAGCCTTTAATTCTTACATAACAAAGTGCAAGTAAATCAGAAATGGGCATGGTGTAGGCATTCCCCTGGTATAAAATATACAAGAGGCATTACCCTAATCATTTCACATCATCAAAGTCCATCTTCTTAAAAAAGAATTAGGCATAAAAGTCCAGCGCTGATTCCCTGAAATGCTAATACATGTTGAGTACTTTCTCCCTCAGAATTTGGGGTTTCCCCCATGGGCCTATACATTCTGTAGTGCCCAGGTCCCTAACCTGTGGCCCTTTGGGCTTTCTTTGATGGCCCCCCTCAGTCCTCCACTTGCAGCCCCTGAAACCTAACTGTTAATGCATAGGGCATAGGAATTCACCTGTCTGACAGGTCCTCATCCAGGATCTTCACAGAGTGGATAGAGGAGTAGATAAACTTATACTGATAGGAGTACATAGAAAGCCAATTAGCGACCCAGATGGTGCCTGAGCAAGTCCCTCACCTTTCCTCCTCTAGGATCAGGAGACAGGTGAGGGCCTATGCTTCCACTATTCCACCATTGAACGGGGGTGATTGTATAATATATATTGCAGAACATAACCTGAGAATAGGGGCATAGAAGCTTTAAGTCAAAGGTTATAACCTTTGAAAATGTATAGGACACAAAATGTGCATTACCACATTACAGTGTTCCCTAATGCTTGAAGTATAATTTAAAAAAATTTTATTCAAAAAAATGTCTTCTCGCTATGCCTGCTGTCATTTTTTTTATCATTATAAAATGCTTATACAAATCAGTATAGATTGAAAATGTTATGTTACTCTATATGGTACTCCATATCAACTTAGTTGGCCACCACTGCTCTAGTGACATAGAAGAGGGTGGGGGGGGGGGGACAGGTATTTGACAAATGCATAGTTTGAGGACATCTGCATTGGCCAGGGATAAGCAATACACAGTTGTAACTCTCCAACTATAGAAAATCGTTTACAGAATGAGCTAAAAGGTTGTTACCCTAATGACAGTTACATGTATCCAACACCTATGAACAATTCTATATCTTCCCTTACAATAAAATCTAAATAAAATAAATAAAGTTGATACAGTAAAAATGTAGAGTTACCCTTTCATGTCGGTGATGGTTGCTACAGAGTTCATGGTTTGCAATTTCTGGTGGTCTTCAGGTAATTGTCTCATAATGTATTGGTCTTCTGTCTTTTGTGGAGTCTGAACTTCCATTAGTTGACTTTCCATGTTATGTATACAACTATATAAATGTGCATTAGTCTCTCTTTTTTGCCATTGTCTCTACTTAATGTATGCCAGCCAGAATGACGCTGTATTGTTGGTACAGAGATCCTTTGCTGCCGGGTCTTGTCACCTCCAGTTACTTTGTACTGTAGTTATGTTTTCTGTTAGAATTACTTTCTATCCATCTTCATAATCCCATCCTTGGTGATCTCATATGTTTAACAATGGGATCTCTCTGTGTACATGTCCTGTGTCTGTGCTCTGCCTAAGCCACCCTGGCTGACATGAACTTCCCACCTCCACATAGCTACTGTTGCCGTGATCAACCAGTTTGTGTACAGTAAACATGTGCTTACCTACAGGGCCCGGCGTTATGGAAGCACACCGTTCATTACCATACCCAATGCTGAAAGGCTCTAATCATTTATTCAGATGTATTCTGAAAAGTCACAAAGGCTTGTACATCACCTGAAGCTAAAATGACAATGTCATGCCAAATGTGAAAATTTCTACGTTCAACAACCGGTGTTTGAATAGAATAAACTACACTTATTCATGAAACGTTGCAATAATGTCTTATACTTGAAACTTATCCCCAAATTGATATATTTTTATTGTGCTCTGAATTTTCTTTTTCTCTTCTGCTATACCGAGATGCACCCCTTGCTACATTTCCGCAAATACTGACAATGCACACTTTTGCTGGTCATGTATATTTTATAAATGTTTGGTTTCAGGTATCCAACCTAAGCTGCCACTAGCCTCTTAATGAAAAAAATGTAATTGGAATTAGTAGTAAAACAACTGCACATTTACCTACTCCCTACCTACACTACATGCACATTTACCTACTCCCGCAAGCTCCTTATTCACCCCCTATATGCCAGGTGCCCAACCTGCGGCCCCTTGTCAGTCCTCCACAGTCCACTCCACAGAACCTTTGAATCAAAGGTTATGTGCTCCATATATATCACTATGAGGCTCATAACCTATGGCCTAGGTGGCCAACCAACCTTTAGGCTTTCTTTGGCGGCCCCCCAGAAACCTAACTGATGAGGCATAGGGCATAGGAATTCACCTGTCTGCTGATCCTCCACTGACAGGTCCTCCTCCAGGATCTTCATAGAGTGGATAGAGGAGGAGAGGCGATAAACTTATACTGATAGAAGTACGTAGAAAGCCAATCAGCGACCCAGATGGTGCCTGAGCAAGTCCCTCACCTCTCCTCCTCTAGGATCAGCAGACAGGTGAGAGCCTTTGCTTTCACTATTCCACCATTGAACGGGGGTGATTTTATAATATATATTGCAGAACATAACCTGAGAATAGGGGCATAGAAGCTTTGAATCAAAGGTTATTACCTTTGGCGATGTATAGGACACAAAATGTGCATTACCACACTACAGTGTTACCTAATGCTTGAAGTTTAATTTAAAACAAGTTTTATTTAAAAAATAATGTCTTCTAGCTATGCCTGCTGTAATTTTTCATTATAAAATGCTTATACAAGTCAGTATAGATTGAGAATATTATAGGCGGCCCTTAAAGCCCCCCATACACCACATACAATTACCATGCAATTTCTGTACAACCAACTTTTCTTCTACCAAAACCATGTAATATGAGGACCTTTCTACACCTTCCAATCACTATGTATTCTATCAGGGAGGTCACTATACTACATAGTTGTTGGTAGGTCTCATGGAAATTGTATGGAGGAATCTCAAGGTGTATGGGGGGCTGGTTTGTAACCCTCCATATCAACTCAGTTGTCCACCACTGCCCTATATTGTGAAAGCGGTAAGGGGGAACCTAATTTTCCCACACTACTTCTGCATTTCCACTATTTTATTAAATAGATATGGACACTAATGAGTTTCATATCTGAGATTGCATTTACCTCACTTTAAGCCTTCCTTTGGACAAGGTATATTTTTGTATTATTAGAGCATGACCAAAAAATTGGGAAAGGGTATAGTTTCTTATTTTTTTTCTTTTTTCATTTTACTTCACATCAAAACAATAGATGTGCTCAGACCTTCAGTCTATTTTCTCAACCACAGCATGAGTAGAAATGCCTGTTCCAGTCAGCATGATTAAAAAGAAAGCCCTTTCTGTAGGAAAACAGAGATCTATTTGCTAAGGTTGGATACAATGCCTGCTGAATCAGAGCACTTAATATCAGCAAACAACATTTCTAATTGCAGAGCTAAGGCCTGTCTTCACTTTGCATGGACAAGTCCTTGACGCCCAACCCACAAATTGTGCAGGTCGGGTGCATGTATGTAGCAGTTGGGCACATGTAGTTAATTGAAATAAAGGGTTCTGCGGGGTTATCGAGGACACATGCACATATGCATTTTGACAGGGGTGCACATAATTTTTCAAGTGAGCTCCTCAGATGAGTACCTGGAGACGGTGTTTGGTACTTACCCCATATGTAGCTTGGTTTTATAAGTGCAGTCCTTTTTACTGTCCTCTGCGTCAGCCTCCTGCATGGTAGATTCTGCTGCAGACGGAGCTCCTTGTTCCACATTTAGCCTCTAATTAGTCTCCATCCACATGTCAACAGCTGGCTTTGGATCAAATGTAACAATCACAGCACAACACCATTTGAACCCCCAGATCTCATACCTCATTATTCAAACAGTGCTTTTCTCTTGTCAGATTTTACACTTACATATGCCTCTTACTTTCAACCCCCAGATTTTCAACACCCTAAAGGGTGCCATACACACCCCGATGGGTGCAGACAGACCAGTCCCGATCTGCACCGGGATGCATTATGGGGCCCCTTCAGTCGGCCGGTACCCTTTGTGTGCCGGCCATTAGTTTTAATGAAGACGCCGGTCTTTATTGAAGCTAATGTCCTCGGCTCCCATCGGCCAGAGATTATCGGACATGTCCGTTCTCTGGCCGGCCGAGCAGTGGGGCGACAGGGATCTGTCGCCCCATGTGGGCACATGCCGATTAGTGGCCGATTTTTAACCTGACCGACGGCACAAGCACGCACGCCCGTCGGTCAGGTTAAAAATCGGCCGCTTATTGGCATGTGTATGGCTAGCATTAGAAGTCTAATCTTTTGTTTTGGGATTAGTAATTTACATTCCCAATTTGACACCCCTAACTGCAACCTTTCATAGTTAGTAATGTTTCCCTGTGGTTATTTAACTGATATAAATTGTATACATTTAACAGTAAAAAACATGATCAAATAAAGTTGTTTGTACAGATATTTATTATGTTCCAGGTTTAATCTCAACTTAATCTGCAATATCAACTGCAGCCAGAAGATGTCCTTAGTGAACACTTGCTGTCAAAGTACAGAGCACATCACTGGTTACTTTCTCACACATTGATCGGGGGGGGGGGGGGGGAGCAGATCTTTCTTGCCCTCTCTAGAAGTATGCAAATGTGCATAACAATAATAAAGGTATGCATAGCTAGTTTTTGGTCCATTTTGCATACCAGACACTTTTGTCTCTCCCTGCACATTGACACACTTGCAATCTTATACTTTTGCATGATAGATGTTTCAGTACAAGCTATCTGGCCAAAAGTATAATAAGATTGCAGTGTGTTCTGAGCGGATAAGCTATTTATGCACCACTCATATAGAGTTATGCTAGCCATACACATGCGATAAGCGGTCCGATTGTTTAATCTGACGATGGAGTGCCGCGCTCGCTTTGCCGTCGGTCAGGTTAATAAATCGGCACCGCTAACTAGGCATGTGGCCCACATGGGGCGACAGATCCTGTCGCCCACTTCTCGGCCGGCCAGTACGAATCGGACCATGTCCCGATCTCTCTGGACAATGGAGCCGATGATGATGGAAGCCGATGCCATAAGCTGCATGACGCTTGGCGTCTTCATTGCGCGTATGGCCGGCACAAAAAGTGTTCCCAGACGGTTGAGTTTGAAGGGCCCATAAGAACGGGAGGCTACGGTGATGCGTCATCAGTTTGGAAAGATATCGGGACTAGTCTGCCTACACACATCGGCGTGTGTATGGCAGGCTTAAGATCCAACAATATTTGTACAAAGACAACATTTTCCTAATTTTGCTTCTGTAAATTACCACAAATCATATAAATAAAACAACTCAGTAGAACTACAGACTTTTAGCTTTAATTCAGTGGGCAAAAAGATTGCATAGAAACGAGATGAACTGAGGCCTTTATTTAACACAATCACTTTATCTCAGGGTCTAAAAAATAAAATGTTCATTTCCAATACTTGGTTGAAAACCCTTTGCTGGCAATGACGTGAAGTCTGGAACTCATGGATACCACCAGATGCAGGGTTCCTCCTTTTTAATGCTCTGCCAGGCCTTTACCTGCAGCGAATTTGAGTTGCTGTTTCTGGGTCTTTCTGTCTGAAGTTTAAGCTAGGCACACATGGGTAGATCTGTAAAAAGATTCGAGTACAATCAATCAACATGCACAGTCATGCTTGGTTGTGCTCTAATCTGTTTACAAATCTACCCATGTGTGCCTTCATTCGAGAGGGATCAATACAGCCCGCTCGAAGAAACTCAATTGAATGGGGTTCCAACATGTTGAAAAACCCTATTCAATCTCTATTACTGTGAATAGAGACATGAGTCTCCATGCAAAGTATTGGAGCAGCTGCTGCAGCCTGGACTCCGCTGTCAGTGTGAAGGGGGTGGAGCCAGCACTCGTCTCTCTGAAGCTGTGAGGCTGCCTACTTTCTTCCCAGCTCGCAGCCCGTGTTTTGATTCACACGTGCTGCGAGCTGGAGAGAACAGGTCCCCATTGCACAGGAATTGATGTGTCCATGTGGTGCACATTGATTTCCATTCATTCAATCCCCGATCAATCACAGCGTGGTGACGTCACTACGCTGTGATTGATTGGGGGTCGATTGCACGGGAATCTTCCCATGTGTGCCTAGCTTTAGTCTTGAAATGAAGCTCACAGATCAGGTGAATGAGGTGACTTTAAGAATCTTCCACTTCTTTGTTTAAATAAACTCCTGGGTTGCTTTGGATGTATGTTCTGGATCATTGTCCATCTGTATTGTGAGATACCTCCAATTACTGTGACGGAATTGAGCTGGATTTGTCGACACAGTATGTCTCTGGACATCTGAGCATTAATTCTGTTTCAGTCCTGTGACACATCGATGTCATGCCATGTTTTACAGATGATACCGTGCTATGCATTGGATCATGAGCTTTTCCATGCCTTCTCCGTGCTTTCTTCATACCATCATTCTGGTGGAGCTTGATCTTGGTTTCATGTTTTTCCAGAACTGGCTTTTTAGATATTTTTTTTAAGCAATGTCCAATCTAGCCTTCCTATTCTAAAGAATAATAAGTGGCTTTCACCTTGCAGTTTTTACTTTGCTTAAATTCCGAATTCTTTTTTTTTTTTTATGGTAGACTTGGAAATCGATACATTTACCTTCTGGAAAGTGTTGTTCACTTGGCTGGCTGTTGTGAACAAGCTTATCTTCACAATTGATATGATTTTACCATTATCTACCACTATTGTCTTCCGTGGATGTCCAGTTTTTTTGAGTGCACCAGTGCTTTGTTTCTCATGATGTACCAAAGTGAAGATTTTGCAACTACTAATATTGTAGCAATTTCTCAGATGGGTCACTGTGCCAATTGTCTAATTACATTTGAGCCCCTGAAATGAAATGAAGACTAAAGCCCCCCATACACCTTTAGATTCCTCCATACAATTTCCATCAGATCTACTAACAATTATATAGTATAGTGTCCTCCCTGATAGAATACATAGTGATTGGAAGGTGTAGAAAGGTCCTCATATTACATGGTTTTGGTAGAAGAAAAGTTGATTTTACAGAAATTGCATGGTAATTGTTTGTGGTGTATGGGGGGGGGGGGGGGTGCTTTAAAGCTGTTTTAAACTAAAAATAAAAATAAACACATACATTGAACAGACACATTACTTACCTGTCAGCAGTTCAGATCCTGGAAAACTGCTACACAAAAACAAATAAAACGTACTTACCTTCCTCAAGTTTTATCTGATGGTGGGAACATCTTAATTAAGGGCAAGAGAAGCCACTTCCGGATCCATTCTTCTCCGGGCAGCCGGCAGCTGACACCAACCCACCCCCCCCCCGTTCCCCTGCACTCCTACATAGACAGCGACTCCTCTGCAGGAAGCTAGGAAGCTCCAGTGTGGGGGGGGGGGGGTGCTTGCATCCATGTAGCTGTCGGCTTCTCTCTCCCCTCTTCACAAAGTCTTGTAGTGAGACTGAGACACAGGGGCTTATGGGAGAGAATTCCCAGAAACCCTTGCGGCTTATTACGTGTTTCCTCTGCGATATGTAACACAGTGGGAGGGGCTGTCTCTTCCTGCTGTCAGAAAGTTTTTTTTGTCGGGGTTCTCTGCAGTATCAGCTGAGCCGCAGCCGATACTGCAGAGTGACCTAACAGGTGGTAGTTCCTCACATTTTTATACAATCTTGGTGTTCAACCCTCTGAAATATAGCGGAAAGTCTGCAGTTTAACATCATCTGAGTTGTTACAGAGGTGTACAGAACTAAAATTTATTTACCTAACTGTACATGATGTGTTTTCACAAATCAACTGGGAGCTTTAATGTCAGGCAAACAGTATGGCCTGTATACCTTCTGTCTGTGGGCCCTTTAGCAGAAGTTCACAAGGTTTGATTAGAAGATAGTGTATGCTGCTTCTGCTTCCACAACATAAATGTGCGCTAAAATGTTTGAGATTCTTTCCAAATTGGAGAGTTTACATGCTACTCAATGCTGCCAATGTTCTTGAAAGACCAGTTTACATCTTTCAACTTTAGTTTAAAAGGTTTAAACTGGTTTCCTTACATGCAGCAAAGCAGCTGTCAGGTCAGGTGACCTATGTACACGGAAGATGAAAAAGTTAGGTCATGAGCTCATTCCCACTCACATATGCAGACACATATATGCCCCCGAATAATACAACCACCTCCATGAGGTAAAGCCACCTTACTAGTCCAAATCATACTTATATTGCCTTCTAACAAAGATAGTATGTAAATGAAACAATATACTATATACAGAGGTATTGTACACTTGGCCATTACATCTACAGGAACTTTTATGACAATGCCAAATCCATAGGTGTCACACCTATCATGTCAATATCAATGGGCACTTGTTCTAAATGCAGGCGCATATTGTAAGCTTTATTGCCATATTCTCACTTTTACATTTACGAATATTGTGATCACAATGTCACGGCGACATCGAACTAGCTTGAAGGATTAACGAACCGTTCACCGATCAAACAGAAAATGGACCTGAATATTCCCAATTACAAAGGTATAGCATTATATTCAAGTTCTTCAGGAATTCTAACAAGCCGCAGCACTGATGCACACAGACATGTAGATATAGGCCAGATCAATGGCCGCTTCGAGGGCCGTGCACGCTCACTGCCATCTATCTGGCCCATATCATATGCGGCCATCGCTGTTTTCGAGTGGGACCAATCAATCCCGCTTGAAAACAGCCATATCGGACATGACCGTTAAATACGGACGATGTCCGATGCTTTGCATAGAAACCGCGGGTCTCCAGGCAAAGCATTGGCTGAGCTGGGGAGAGCAGAGCTGTCTCTCCCCGGCTCCACCGATATCTGACAGCAGCATGATGACGTCATCACCCTGCTGCAGGGAACATCAGACTGCTCAAATATCGAGCCGTCTATACCCTGCTTTACTCTCCCTCCTAACTTACCACCCCGCATATCATTTACACAAGAGGGGTGGTAAAATTAAAGGGATGGGACATTACACTTTCCCGGCCGTGCTGGAAGTGATGTAGTGGAGTATCACTTTCAGTATTTGGAATGTCCAGGGTCGTGGATCTAAAAAGGTTGAGAACCACTGCTCCTCGCTGATCCTTCCGGGTTCCACCTACTCCACATCAGCAATGATGCAGAGGAGGTGGGGGGAGGGGTGTCAGGACATGTACCTACATGTTAATGCAGGCATGGGTGCCCTTTGTGCTCACATGTGAAGTGGGGTAGATCCGGTGGAAAATCCTAAATCTTGTTTTGAATCAGTAGACCGCTAGGGGGGTTAATATGCATTGCATCTTGGCCATGTTACATAAACATGATACTTATAATATATCAGTACTACAAACTTCTGATATCCTCCCCTGGCCTCACTAGCTCCAACACCCAAGGTTCTCAGTTCGCCCTCTGTATATTGCTATAGAACCTTCTAGATTTTGCATAAAAAAGGTATTTTGATTTGCATATACATTGCCATACAGATTCAAGCTTGACAATTGTGCGAAGCCCTGTTAAAACCAATCCCTTTAATGTGCATTATGGCTTGTCCCCACTTAGGGGATCTCCAATGATTATATTCACGGCGCAGAGATTGTGGGGGATTGCGCCCATGTATTTGATGAGGCTCATCCCCGCTTACCACTGATTGCGGCCATAGACATTAATGGACGCATGGATGATTTTTAACCTTGCCCATTCATTCATTGGCCAAATTTCCTGGCCCACTTCCTGCCTGTTTTCTAGGTGATATCCTTCTCGTGCGATCCCCGCGCCGCAACAAGCCCTTAGATGAAGCATGTTAAGGTATGTGCAGGTTATATCCAATGGGCCTGTAAAAAATTGATTGTTAAAGTCGATCTGATTGTATTTTACGTGAATCGATTTCCTAAAAGTGATCAAAATGGAACATAAAATCGATAGAGCAGTGGTCGGACATGTCGGTAAATTTTAGTAGATCGTACAAATATCTGGCGGGTTTTCTTGGTATTTTACCAATTTATATCCGATGGTCTATGGAGCAAGCGTACAGACCTAAGGAAAGGAATTCCAGCATGTCTACAATTGTATTATATATACAATATATCCGATGTCTATCGCATTGTATTCAACCCCCTGAGCATTTCACCCGTGGCGCTCTTTTTTTCAAAGCGAGCCACGGGCAATTGCAGCGAATTGGAAGCCTAGCCCTCCACCCCCCTACACTGAAAAATCTGGCGCCTCTATAACTAAAGCCCCCCATACACATTACGATTTTTCTCCCGACCGATTTTTCGTCCAATCGGGTTACCCGAATTTTACTTAAAATGTTATGGTCGATCGGTCGGCTGGCACAAAAAATCGGAATTCGAATTATCAATGATCGATAGGCCCGACACTATTTAATTAACAGCAGATCGACCAAAATTTACGGACAGGCCCAAAGCCGCCCCGATCGATTTTCCGAAATCGTGATCGGTCGGGTACATATTTCTGCATCGAAATATTCTCCCGATCGACCATGCTGGTTGATCGGGCAAAATTCGTACGAAAAATCGGAACGTGTATGGGGGACTACAGAGATCAATGTTGTGTTAAAAGTAGGAGAAAGGGGTGAGGGAGAGAGTTCCAGAGAGTGGGGGAGTCCCTAGAGATGTCTTGAAGCTGTGCATGTGATGATGTTATGAGTGGGGATGTCTAAAATAAAATCCCCCCAAACGCGTTGAGATTCTTTTTTGATTTTGCGGCAGATCGACCACGCGTAATGACCTTATCTGGCACGGCCAGTGTACATCGGGGTCTTTACTCATGGATCAAAGTGGGTGTTTTGCATGTTACTGCAACACATGGTGTGAACTTACAATTCATTGCTGTGGTGGGTTATGCAAGGCTACAGGCCTGTGTTTTCTGCTGCATGAGCTGCCCTCCAACAATGCATGGGTGGGGGGGGGGGG
>CM070032.1:52349661-52372230 GCA_036250615.1 Ptychadena robeensis
CCTATCAGAGATGACGTCATCGCGCCGCCCGGCTGAAAAAAAATTCTGGGGAGAACACTGCTGTGTATAATTGCACTGTGTATAATAAATGTATTGCTTTTGTGTCCCCTCAACAATGTCTATTCCAGGGGAAATTTGGGTGATGTGCTTATGCCATCATCAACTCCTGTCTGGTTTTGTAAGATTATTGGGCAGTTTCTCTGCCGACAATATCACAGATGCTTGGTTTACTTTTGCAGTTCTCAAAACTAAGTGCATATTTGGAGTTTTCTGTTACCTTTTTTCATAACAATTTAAAAAGCCCTCCCCCTCACTCTTTCACTTATTTCTTGTGGAGATCTATTTCACTCCTAATAATCAAAAGATTGTTTTGATTCTATTCACTAAACTTCTGGAAACTTGGCACAGAAGGGGTTTCTTCTGTATTCCTAGGTTTGTAGAACAATAGGATTAAGGTCTTATTCTCAGCTCTGTTCATGTTATAACATTTATGCTGTGAAGAGGCATGTGATCTCTGCTAAGTCAAATTCAGTTGCGAGAACTGGAAAAGTAAACCAAGCATCTGTGATGATATCTTGTAGGTGTAGAAACAAACATGTACAGCCTTATTCTACATATTTAAAAACTAATTTTTATTTCATGATGGAATAATCTTTTGGATGGTAATACATTTTTCTTCAAAAATCATTTTAATTAAAAAAATCTGATTTAAGTGAACAGATTTTTTTTTTTTATTTTTTTTTTTTCAAAACAAGTATTTGATGGGTTTTCTAGGTACTTGGAGGTGTATCTGGTGGTATAATGGAGGATGTGTGCAGAGTGAAGGAAAGGAATCCGGTCGGTTGTGAATTAATCGCATGTTTTCTAAGTTGATTGAATGGGAAATTGTGCCATGTATGGCCAGCTTAAAGTGGACCTACCACCAGTTATCTGTTTTCATGAATGGCACTAGAAGTGCCAATAATAGGGAGGAATGCAGTAAAAAAAAAAACATCAAACGTTCCTGTAATGACCATTTTAACAAGATTACCACACAGCTCCCCTCACTTCCTGGTTCGCTGAAGGCAACACATGAAACTGGGGGTGCAATATCACGGGTGGCCACTGGGGGGGGCGTTCAGTGATCTTCTTCTATGGGGAATTTTCAAAGCAGATCACTGCTTCCTGTGACGTGCTGCCGATTTCTGCCTACAATGAACCAGGAAGTGAGAAGAGCTGCCGAATTATCTTCTTAAATTGCTCATTACAGGTAAGTTTTTGGGTTTTTCCCACTGCATTCCTCCCTATTATTGGCACTTCTAGTGCCATTCATGAAAACATAGATTCCTGGTGGTAGGTCCAGTTCCATTGCTACCCTGCCAGTTTGTTTAGTGAAATGACCTGTAGTGACTTGTCCTACCAAGATTTTATTTGCAGCAAGTAACTTATCAGATCAGTGTGACAGTGAAAGCATTATATATTCAACTCTATGTATATAAACTCCTGAAGAAGCGACCGGCGAAGCGCTTAGTATATTCTATACAAAAGTGTAGCATACTTTGATCATGTGACTTTTGAAATAAAATTGCATATATTTAATTTACTTTTTGTTTGAATGCCTTAAAAGTCCCCCAGTTGCCGTACCCTTGGGAACACCGCAAAATAAGGTGTCCAGTGTTCTCCCCAGAAATTTTTTTCAGCCGGGCGGCGCGATGACGTCATCGCGCCGCCTGCACCGGTCCGGCGGCCTCTCTGATAGGCTGCCTGCCAATGGCAGCACACAACTCCTCTGACAGGCGGCGCCTCCCCATTCTTCAGGAGCGCGCCGCAGCCACTGTAAGACTCCGGCCCGCGGCTCCGGCAGTGTGCCGCGGGCCGGAGTCTTTCAGTGGCTGTGGCGCGCTCCTGAAGAATGGGAGGCGCCGCCTGTCAGGCTGCTCGCCGTGGAGGACTTGTGTGCCGGGCGGGGACCAAAATCTCCCGGGCGGGCCGCCCGGCCAATCTCCTCTGGGGAGAACACTGGTGTCTCTTTGGTTTTCGATGTTAGTTGGGACGTGGGATCTCAGTTTTTAGGACAATCAATAGTTTCTTGGGTTTATTCTATTATTTCATATACTTTCTGCTTCTGCACTTTTTAAGAGCATAAACCATGCTAAATCCAACCATTTTAGTTGTCAGTCCTTATAACCTTAATAGGGCCAGATGAAACCTGACAATAGTAATAATCACTCACCAGTCTATCCAAATCTGAGAAGATAGTGAGAAGGGACCCTTAATGTAAACCATGAAGGTACTGTGTCTTTTAAAGGCATGCGTTTACGCATATTTACAAAATCGAATGTGTTTTGCACATTAAATCTGCGTTTGCATTTTTGATCAAAGCAATAAAAAGGTATGCAGCAGGGTGTTAAAAACGCATGCGGGAATGCTGCGTTTTAAAAAAAAAAAAAAAAAAATGCATGCAGTGTTAATAGTAACATTTGTTTTCTATTAAAAACAGCCTTGCTGTAAAAATGCATGCGTTTTTATAAAAAAACATTTTAACGCACTGTGGCGCATATAGTGTGAAAGAGCCGTTGGTCGATGCATAGTCACTGCACATGTAAAGGCTGCCACGAGTGACCCGTTTTAACTAAAAGAAACTGCTGCACATGTGGGAAAAGGGGGTATAGTGTTTCATTTGAATAAAATATTTGACCACCTTAAATAAACTCTAGACAAAAAAGAGGCACTGAAAGTATTCCCAAATACACCAAAAAATCATGCTCTCCTCTGTGATTTGCCTGGTGTACACTTTTAAAGTCAGTGTACTTGTTGTCATGCCCTGCAATGGCAGCCTGGTGCATCATCTTTGGTGCCCCCTCAATATTTGTCCATCGATCTACAAATCCCGGGTGGGGTGCAGTGATCAGCAGTTGTATAGGATAACCTAGTTGCTAAAGCTGGTGGTTGCAGAGCCCGGTCACTCAAACCTCAGACACGCATGCTGACTAAAGTTGTGTTTTTGTTTTGTTCTCAATCAACAAAATAACGAGCCTTGCCTGGCATGGTCCTTTTTTCAGCTTAGGAAATCCTAAAATGACAGATCAGCATTTGCTTGACTGATCTCATAGTTTGACTGTTGTCTGGGCTGAGCACAATGGCTGGAAACTGCTCTAACTTTGCTGACCTGTTTCCTATGAGTTCTTCACTGACTATTTGTGTGAATAGAATCCAGTGCCTTTTAGTATTCCTGTGTGAAGGGTGGAAGAATTTATTTAGGCACTTCGCCAGAACAAATACATTGTTTCTTGTATACCGTGTATTGGTTGACCTATTTGATACGTTCTCTCTTCTGTTCTGAGATTTCAAAGCATTCCTGGGTGTGGCTATTTTGTATCAGAGTATAAGCACTAGCTGCAAAAATAGTTTAAACAAAGAGTTGTACAAGTTCTTGCTCTAGGATAGTGCAAGTTCCTTCTCTGTAACAAAACAATGTTAAATTGTGCATTTAATTTTAGTCCCCCCCCCCCCCCCCCCCCCCCCCCTCCAGTTCAAGCTATAAACTGCTTATATATTTTCTGTGGAAGGACATGCATGGATGTGAATGTTCTCCTAGTATGACGCATTGCATTCACATTTAGACTTGGCATTCCAAAAACATGTGCAGTGCAGGTATTTGCCTCTTCTCCAAGCCAGGGGGGGTGAGGTGTATTAGTCCTCAGATGGCTTGAGCATTTTTTTTCATGTTTTGACTCTATTCATTGCAATTTTAAACTAGTACATTGATAGGAAAGTTCCGCATGATGATGTGTTTCTATTTGATCAAAAACTGTAACTAATGTATACAAATGTAATTGTTTTTTTTTTTTTTTTTTTTTGCTATTTAATGTTTTGCAGTTTCTCCAAGAAAGAAGCAGATTATAATGCCCTTCAAGCAAAGTTTCAAGATCAAGAAGCCCACTTACACTCCACCGATGCCGCCCTGGTTACAGCTCAAAGTGAGAGGAAGGCTCTGGAGTTGGAAGTGGACGGTCTCAGAGCTGAGATTGAACAAGTGAGCATGTTACTACTGCTTTTTATTTGCTGTGCTTTTATGTTTGGGGAATTGAACTTTCATGATCAAATCTGCCTATTTCTTTCCAGTTTGAATCCGCTCTAGCAAAATTAAAGTTTCAACTTGGAGAAGAGGCGCTGCAGAAAGTGGATCTTGAAAACCGTTGCCAATCTCTGTCCGAGGAGCTTGAGTTCCGTAAGAACATCTATGAAGAGGTAAGTTCTTCTGAAATGTTAGTACGGTTTCTTGTGAACAGTTTTAGGTTCACAAAGCTTGTATAACTGCAGATCAATTGCTTAGTGTATATTAACCTCACTAGTGGTACACTTGTACCGTTTTCAATGACCGTGTGGGTCATCAAAGCAGAGTATACAGTATTCCCCACCCTCCCTTCCTCAGCATGTGCTTCCTTAACATGGAGGTCAATTAAGTCAGTGGCGCTGAAAAGGCAGTGCTGGAAGCGATCGGCGTGTGTCCACAAAGATTAAAAATTGCCGTGGGCTTGCTGAGGATAGGCAATTATACCAGAGTATAGCTAGGAGTGAGTTTGTTTTGTAAACACACTTACCCCAAGTTGGGTTTGAGTGAACTGCGAGGAAGGTTAAGATGTCTGACAAATGGATTTCAGGTCCATTTTGCACAAGGAGTCTAAAGGAGGGCATACACAACCGAAGTGTTCAATCAACTTAAAAAATCGATGGTTTAGGTTGGGCATTTGAAAATCCATTTCTTTTTACCTATCAATGTTGGACCAACAGTCCATATTGAAATTGAACATATCATTCTGAACAAAGCTTGTACAAAATTAGTAGTGTATGACTACCTTTAGTTGACTTGTCTCTTAGCATGGTGCCTTCTCTTTTAGCATGGTACCTGGTATGTTCTGCCACTATAAGCAGTAATGTAGGTCTGGGAACACGCATGTGTGAGTGCACGCACCCTGCTGAGGGCCCCCCCAGTGATGGGGGCTTAGGGTCATGGGTCAGTACTGGATGAGACTAGACATTAAAAGCCTAAAAACAAGTTCCATTACTTCCTAAAAATGCGGTTAACGTAAAGCATGCTTCGTTTACACCAAATGTAAAATGTTAACGGTGATTTTAGCATTAATTCTCCCCAAATGTGCTTGTAAATCACTGAATGGGTGTTTGTTTTATTCTGTCTTCACAGGAAATAAGGGAGACCCGTAAACGTCAAGAAACACGTTTGGTGGAAGTAGATTCTGGTCGGATTATTGATTATGAGCACAGACTTGCCCAAGCTCTTTCTGAAATGAGAGCACAGCATGAAGAACAAGTCAGAATTTATAAAGAGGAGCTGGAGCAGACCTATCATGCTAAGGTATGTCTGTCTGTGTGGTTTGTCTCCTCAGTACAATGGCTTTGCTGAATCTTTGTACTAAAGTCCCAACCTTTAGCTTATTTTGCAGTGAGCCAGGTTACGCTTGCAATATTTTATTTTCAGAAGTAATTAAGTACTCCTAACATTCTTGCCACAAAATGGTGTATGGGTAGAATCTATTTGTTGGTTGACATATATATGTAGGTTAATGAGCAATATAGTGTTTCATGGCTTCCTAGTCTGTGTATTGTAGAAATTAAAATGTTTTTGCTGTCAACATTTTTTTCCCCCTTGTACAGCTCATGGTTACATTATGTCTATTAGACTCAATTGCTTAATATATGGGTTACTAACTGCTCACTCTGGCTAGGACAGCATTCTGTCATTCTTGGTAAAATGTTTAAATGACCCACATTCTAGATGACTTCATAAGAAAAACTAGCCCCTTTAGTTATTAACTCTTCTCTTGGCATGAAGAAATAGAATGGTGAAATGATTATGACTTCATATTTCCTGTTGGACAAGCCAGTTTCTACTACCCCATCTTCTGTGTGACGGCTGAATTTGTATTACCTTAGGAAATCCTCTTTTCCTGTTTGGCCATGGCAGGGTGTGAGATCTCTGTATTTGGTGCACTTCCTCATTGCATGCATTTCCCTTTCAGCTGGAGAATGCTAGATTGTCTTCTGAGATGAACAGCTCCACAGCGAACAGCACACGTGAGGAGCTCACGGAGAGTCGCCTACGCATTGAAAGCCTGACGAGCCAACTTTCCGACTTGCAGAAAGAGGTATGTAGTGCAGGGGGCATATGAAGTGCTATTAAACTGGTTCAGACATGTTCTTACACTGAACTTGATATTTAGTTTTAGAACGTAATATAACCTTATGTTAACATTTGCAGTCTAGAGCATGGTACGATCGTATGCAAGAGTTGGAGGAGTTGCTGGCTAAAGAGAGGGACTCCTGTCGTCGAATGCTGGCAGAGAGAGAAAGAGAGATGGCTGAAATAAGGGATCAGATGCAGCACCAGCTTTTGGAGTATGAACAACTTTTGGATGTGAAGCTCGCTCTGGATATGGAGATCAGTGCCTACAGAAAGTTACTGGAGGGTGAAGAAGAAAGGTGAGCCTCCTTTTTGAATTGAGCAGAATGTCAAAACATTTCACTGGGAATTTATAGATCTTGGATATTTAACTTTCTGTTAACATTACAGACTACAGCTTTCTCCAAGTCCAACCTCCCGCGTGACTGTTTCCCGGGCCTCTTCAAGCCGTGCTGTTAGAACAACTAGAGGAAAAAGAAAGAGGATTGATGTGGAGGAATCTGAAGCCAGCAGCAGTGTCAGCATTGCACACTCAGCCTCCGCTACTGGAAACGTGTCCTTTGAAGAGCTGGATGTGGATGGAAAATTTATCAGACTAAAGAACAATGCGGATGAAGTGTGTTTCTTACTCATTAAATCTGCTGAATTGTCCAACGCTATGAAATATTTGGTTGTAATCTGTGAACTTCTTTTGTAGGATCAACCATTAGGAGGCTGGGAGATTACTAGAACCATTAGAGATACATCTGTGAATTACAAGTTTACCTCAAGATATGTACTTAAAGCTGGCCAGACTGTGACTGTAAGTTGCTAAATTTTGGAAAATTTTATAGGTTGTAAAACTTGGATATATGCTTAAAAGGGAGTATAGATTTGTGGGGGTGTGCTTGGTACAGGACTTAGCACTGTGCCTTCGTTTGCTGCATGCTTATTCAAACTTCAATACATGAGGTTGTACAGGGTGGTGACTGGTGCTGTGTGAAATGCACGTTCCTAAGGTTTAAGGGTGTACATTAGTGCAGCAAGTGCTTCCTCCTTTATCCTCTCAACCTTATTACTGATATAAATGCATTTTTTTAAATCACTTAAGCACCCATACAATTTCCATTAGATCTATAAACCACTATATAGTGCTGGGTCCTTCCTGAAAGAATACATACTGATTGGAAAGTTTAGAAAGGTCCTTATATTACATGGTTTTGGTAAGACAGTTTTCCCTATATGTTCAAGAATGTTTCCTCTGCCATTGTTCTTGTGGGCAGTAAGTATTTGATTTTTTTTTCTTTGCATGTAGAACTACACAAACAGAATGCAGGGAATGTTCGATTATGTTTGATGTCCAGTAGATTGGTTAATAGAGTAACTTTACACTCATGGCAATGGAAGGGTGTATTGACTGCTTTGAGCTGTCATTTCCTTTTAAGATAAGTTATGTATTTCCAGGTGCAATATAAACATTTGAAATCCTTTGTTTCCAACTAGATTTGGGCTTCTAATGCTGGTGTTCCTGCAAGTCCCCCAAGTGACCTCATCTGGAAGAACCAGAGCTCTTGGGGCACAGGCGAAGATGTGAAAGTTGTATTGAGAAATTCTCAGGGAGAGGTATGTTACTGTTGTATGTAGATTGTGTACAGAACTAGCTATTTATTTGTATATAGGGCTATTCTAAAATGATTTTTCTTCTCTTAGGAAGTGGCTCAGAGAAGCACAGTCTTTACAACCACTGTACCTGAGGATGAGGTAGATGAAGAGCCTGAAGAGGCCCAAGAAGTAATATTTGTGGAGGAGACAAGGCAGCGTCGGCAGGTAGGTGCATTCGTTTTGCATGCAGTTGGTGGTACAAGTGTAGTTTGTATCTTTCATGCCTCTCGTCTGTTGCCAAGTGAAATTGTGAGTTCCTAAGGTTTAAGGGTGTACATTTGTGCAGCAAGTGCTTCCTCCTTTATCCTCTCAACCTTTATTGCTGATATAAATGCATTTTAAGAATTAACCTGCAAAAAATTTTATCTCTAGAAACTTTTACTCACCTAAGCACCCCATACAATTTCAATTAGATCTACCAACAACTATGTAGTGCCGGGTCGTCCCTGATAGAATACAATGTGATTGGAAAGTTTTTTTCATGGTTTTGGTAGAACAAAAGTTTATTGTACAGAAATGATATGGTATGATTTGTAAGGTGTATGAGGGGCTTTACCTTTATATGTTCTATATTATGTTGCTTTTTTTTTTTATCTTGATAGTCTCATTGATGCAAATCTTAACTATTCTAACTTTCATTAACTGTTCTTTTCCAGGCTTCGGAAAACAGAGGCTGTGCTGTGATGTAGAACAAGCTGGTGTGATTCCAGTCCATAGATCTGAGCCTTTTGGAGAGCATCATGTTATGACAGTGTACAGGTTTTAAAAAGAAAATGTCCAAGCTGATGGCCTTATTTTTGTATTTTAACTATTGGGCACACATTTTTAATATTTGGGTAAAATGTGAAGAGACTAGTTTGTACACTGTAAGTTCCTGAATCTTTCAGGGATAATTGAGAACTGTGAAGGCCACACATTGTCACCTGGCAGTCCTAAGCAATTGCATAAATGGTGCTGTACATTTTGGAGGCAGGAACATGCTTCCACTTTTTTTTAACTGATATTTTTTTATTTTGTATCATGAAATTGAGATTTTAAACTGTTTTATCTCTCAGCTTTGTTGCAAGGCGTTTTGTATCATGCAAACTTCCAGCTGTTTTATTGAAATCCTCTTAGTTTAGTGTGGTGGGTGGGTAATGTAGTTATTTTAAAATATGAAACCATTGCTTACCTTTTAAAATAATAAACACAAAAAATGACTTTTGTATCTGCTGTTTATTTGGTTTCCTTATTTAACTTTTCAAATTGTTTGTGAAGATGTTGGCTGTAAACTGCTGGTTTTTGATGAATAAAGGTGGCCATTCCCAGTTAAATTTCAGTCTGATCAACCAAAAACAATTAAGTCAATAACCTGAGAATAGGAACCACTCTTCTGATTCTGTTCTAGTGTCTTCAGCACTTAAAGTACAAATATTTCTGTGTCCTTGATGACAACTTTTACTTAATTTGACAATTGTTAGGATAGGACTTTTTAATGAAAAGTACATTTAAGCTGGTGCTCAGCTTCAAATCTTTTGTTGAAGTGCTTCTGTGGTGTAGGTTCGTTTAATGGCCACATTTTTGGTATAAGCTAGTTCCTTTTTCCTGAACTTTTTGTAAATCACTAAAGTTTTTCCTTACTACTTTCTTACAAATGTTGCAATCTATTAGTCGGACTGGAGAAGCATTTTCTAAAGTCTCGGAGTTCTAGATATTCCAGACAAGCAGTGGTTGCCATTAAATTTAAATTGAATGATGTTACAGGGTAATCCACAAACTACTATGATCCACATTCTAGATGTACAACAAATAGAAAATAGAGAGTTGATCCATGCACATTTTCTTCTGTTATCAGACCTCTGCTCTGGTTTCCCAGAATTGCCTCTAGAGTCTGATAAGACCTCTGGTAAAAATGGATAAAGTGATGAGGGCAGAGGAAGGTGAGGAACTTGAGGCCCATCTTCCTTGGTATAGATTATTCAAAGATGTGGTTGAGCTGCTGAGAGCCATTTATATAACATTGTAGATTCCGGGAGAAAGATTTTTCATGTATGTACCAATTCTCAGTGGTCAACAAAAAAAGTGTGTATCCTGCTCATCACCTGTTGACAGATGCCATTAAGAGTGAATGGTAACTTTGCTTGTAGCTTTAAACAGAGGTTCTCATTAGACAATAACCCTGACCTGTCTTGGAATAATATTTCTATGCTAGATGCAGCTTTCTCTCAGCACTCTAAATCAACAGATTTATTCTTCTAAGATATGAGTGTTTTAAGAGGATCCTATGGATAAAAGAATGGATGTGTTACTGAGGAGCTGGTCAACACTTTGCAATCTTAAGTCACTGCGTAGCTATAAATCTGGAATTTTGGTTAACGCAGTTGCAGCCAGCCGAAGTGAAAGATGTCTTCTGGGTTATCTAATCCATTCAGTGGGTCAGAAAATATTTCCACCATAGACCAAATGCATAGAATTTCCACATCGGCCCATGTTGTCTATCTTGTGCAGTTGAGTACGTTGTGCATATGCACCTTTTTGCCGACAGTCTTTAGTCCTTTCCCGTTAGGACAAAAAAGTGGAATCCTTTAACAAAATCAGGGTCTTCTCTTGGCATTCCAAGATGCATGCAAATTGGTGACTAATGCTAGTTAGCAGGGTTGGGGCCCCCATTTAGGAAATGGACTAGCCTAAGGCAATTGAAACCGGCAAGGAGACCAATAGATCATCCAAAGTTTCTGGCAGTTTGGAAAGCACCCGGGGTCTTTCAAGATATTTTGAAAAAGAAACATTCATACTATTCTACTACAGTAGCATACATCAAAAAACAAATAGGTACCAGGTGTCTGCTCTTGTGTCTTGCATAGGTCAATTGGCAGAGACTCAAGTGGGGCATCCTGGAAATGTAATTGTAACGGCAAGCAATGCAAAGGCGGCCCTAGTCATGGATGCTAGCCATGAACTGACATGTCCTCTGGTGTTAGAATTATGCCTTAGCTTTGAGTGTATTTATGGAGTCCTGTCTGACAACAGATCCCTTGATTGTTCACCATCTTAAGGGGGTCGATGGGGGTAGACCCAACTAGGTCAGGCCAATTTCTCAGTGGGGCCTCTGTGGTCAGAAAGGTCTCTGTTTAAACCTCTATTTCGGCATCCTTAGGATCTCCAGCTCATTACCTTAAAAAAAATAAAAATAAAAATGGTCTCCTTGGTAGCCATTATTACAGCCAGAAAAATCAGCAAGCTCCGTGCCTGATCCATCTAAGGCTATGTTCCCACTTAGGCGATCAATTGCCTGAGCTGGTGTTCAATCGCCTACACTACTTTTAATAGGCTTGACCCCATTCATAGGATTGAAAATTGCCACCTCAGGTGATTAACTGCCAGCACAGGCGATTTAATAGCCTAAGTTGGAACATAGCCTTAGGATCCTTATTTACAAATTTTTCCTGATTGTCTAGTCCTCCAATCCAAGATTCCTACCTAAGGTGGCAACCAGGTTGCATGAAGCACTTTCATCTGTACTAATCCCAAAGCAGACCATAGCCGAGGCATACAGGGCCTCTCATTTGGCCTGACCAATTTTCCACCTTCTGGCATTACTGCATGGATCTTCTGTCAGTCTAGGATCAGTGATCATACCATGTTCAGGGGCTTTCATATTAAGTACTTTATTTCCACTCTGTCCTTTTCCCCCCACATTGTACGCGCAACAGGCTCAGGCATATGCAGAGGTAATGTTGCCCTAGCCTGCATCCAACATGGGGGGAAATAGATGCAGTGGAAACGAGCTGTAACTCAAATCAGCTGGAGGAGTCGGTGAAGCAGTGGAAGCGACTGTGCTGCAGCTGACAGGAACAGTTGTGATGAGGGGCAGCTGTCCTGTAGCAGCACAATAATATATTGTAACATCAGTACAGGTTCTATGTACAAGATATATTAAGTGGTATATACTAAGGATTCATTCATGTGGGGCTCCATCTGCCCAGCACATGCGGCATGTTACTAGTGCCAGGTGCTTGTGTGTGGGCAAAACATGGGGATGCCACCCTGTGAACAAAGCTTTGCAAGTCTTTTACAAACATCAAATTGTTTCAGTTGTAAATGTTGTATCCAATTGGGTTTTGGAGCATGCCTTTGTTTTCGTTTACTGAAATAAACCGCAATTTAACCAAAATGTACACATGAAATACTGTAAGTGACTGGATGAGGTGGCAATCCTCTGCGGACATTTACGGCTATAGACATTATTCATACATACACATGTGACAGGTTCAAAAGTTCTGGAGGGGGTCCAAGTATTGACGCCTCCCAAGGGAAGACCTGAGCAGAGAATCGCTCAACTCTAGGTATACAACATATCCCCATACACCTTTAGATTTCTCTGTCAGATTTCCTTTTAGATCTCCTTTTCGTTGTACCAAAACCATGTAACATGAGGGACTTTCTAGACAATCAAGTCTACCTGTATTCCATTGCATAGTTGTTAATAGATCTAAAGTCCCACATACAATTACCATGCAATTTCTGTACAACCAACTTTTGTTCTACCAAAACCATGTAATATGAGGACCTTTCTACACCTTCCAATCACTATGTATTCAATCGGGGAGGTCACTATACCACATAGTTCTTGGTAAAGGTGTATGGGGGGCTTTAAGGATATCTGACCGGTTTAAGGGCTTGTTTCCATTAATGCGGCTGCCGGCGGCACGGTTGCCGCCGCTAAGATCCGCATCTCATGTGGGTTTTAGCTGTGTCCATTTACCTCTATGGCCACAGTCAGAGGTGGGCGGCCACGGAAGAGTGCGGACCACTGTCGAGAACTGTCAATCGAGTTTTTAGGAGCCGACCCCTGACCCACGGCATGGGACTAGCCCATTAAACAACATGGGCGCAGTTATATCCGCCCTGTAGTCAACCGTGGGCTTCCACATTAGTGGAGGGGTGTATGGCCAGCTTTATGGACGCCGACCCCATCCAAAGTAATGGGATTGGCTGGGAATTTATCGACATGTTGTGATGCGACATGCTGGATATTCCTGGTCGATCTGTCCAGGTGGGCCTACCCGATTTGTGGCCGGGAACGCGCACGGCAGACTGAAAATCAGTCCGTGTATGGCTACCTTTTGTCATAAACACTTGTGGAGAGTTCTCCCCACACATGTCGGCCTTATGGGAAGGGTAAGAGTAAGCCCCAGCTTGAAATCTTTGTTACAGGTTTGTTCAGTTGCCAAGGGTGACCAAAGTCTGTGTTTCACTACTGCATCATGCAGACCCCCTGCAGAAGGAAGAGGGGCAACGGGGGACGCGCTGAAATATCTCCTTACAGGTATGTCTTTTGGGGGGGGGGGGGGGGTTGCAGGATAATATTATCCCCAATAATAGGAGATTGATCAAAGAGGGACACAAAGTACATCAGGTGAGTTTCTGAGTGCTTTAAAGAATGGAATTAGAATTTATTACACTCTGTGATAACACCATCGGTCAATGTTAGACATCAAATTGCACAAGTTCATCAAACCAAAAATGTATGGCTGGCTTTAGAGGGATGGGATGGATCTATGGTAAGATGTCTGAATTGAGGTAGCATAGACCTGACAGGTTGTAATCCTTATTTAGTCTTAGCACCATACAAAACGTGTGTGTAATTTTGCATGGTATTATGAAAGCTCACACATAGAATCAGTCCTTGCTTACACACAAGTTGTGTCTGGTGTGAAGTTGTAGAAAGCTCACACACAACAGGTGTCACATGGATGTGCTTGCTGTTTGGCAGAGGGCTTCGTGTCTGGAAGGAATCTGAGCTCTGCGTGCAGCACCTGTTCCTTCACAATTTCATTCGCCGACATCTGTGTCTGTCATACAATGTAAAGTCTGTTTCTGCACTTGAGTTCAGGCACATCAGTATATGCAAGCATGTGTCCTGTGCGGTCATATAAAAAAGTTGTGAGTGCATAATGTTAAATACTATTTAAGGTTCCCATACACATGTCGAATTTTGCATGTTCATGGCAATCGATTGTTCGGGGTTTGCACGCCACCCTTTCTACGAGTGGGATCATGTTGGCAAATCCCTGTTTGATTACTTTAGATGGGGACCAGGCCCCTCGATTGCGCAAATTGGTGCATTCAATCGACGCATGCTCAAGCGCAGCATGGTGACATCACAATGGCTGTGTCGACCCATGTATGAGCAGCCTTACTTATCCCAAAACTATTGCAGGCAGTGCGTCCATCTTCCCCCTCTGCCAGTGTGTTACAGAGCTGCAGACCAGTAGGCAGGCTGAGGTAAGTTTGCTTAGAATGGAGACGGTCAGTATACATGTCAGGCTGCAGTGACATGAAATTGAGCCATTTAAATGTGACAACTTCAAAGGTTTGGCCCAGCTTGCAGTCACTGCTGTCTACATGCAATTTATTTGGTACATTGTCGGCTCTCTAGCCTGTGATGGTGGTTCAGGGAGTGCCACGCGGCTGGTAGAGGAACACTCAGGTGATAGTAGAGCTGAATTCGTAGTATCACCAATGTTGCCCAGTATGTTTTATTGGACAAGAAAATATACTGAAAAATGGCTGTAATTTGTCTGTATCATGTAACAACAGACAAGCAATTACCACATGGCCAGCTGCTCCCCATTGTAGGACTACAGGCTGAAAATATATTTACAGGTTAGAAGATGCCAATCTGAAGAGGCACACATACAATCCCAGTACTAACAGCTGTCATTGAGAACAATCTCCTGCTGATGGGAGCACTGGTGTCTCTATTAATCCAATACCAATAGCATACACCTCATTGAAAGGGGTCAGGGTCAAAGCAGGACACACAAGCTGGAGTCAGTTTATCTAGAGGGTATCAGCTTTGTTTTATGTTTATCTTGGCTTATTCTATATTCACCTCTTTTGTCTTGTTATGCTCTTTGTCCAAGGACTTCAGATTAGATGTTTTGTTCTCGCACAGATCATTCGTAAAAGAGATAATCTGGACAAGTGTGTGTGTTATATCTTTACAGAACAGAGCCAATAACCGAAGCGGCACATAGACCATAAGTTATACAATGTGCCCCCCCCCCCCCCCCCCCCATAAGTAAACAGAGAAGATAGAGGTCACAGACTTAAGCCTGGCATCACACACCGATTAATGCCCGCTGACGACGGCGTGCGTGCTCGCGCCATCATTCGATGGCACAATTGGCGGTGCCCACTGGGGCGACAGATTCGCCCCACAGTTTCGACATGTTAGACATGTCCGATGTTTCTCTGGCCGATGCCATAACTTCAATAAGACCGCGTCTTTCATTGAAGGTTAATGGCCCGCAACAAAGGTGCCTGCCCAAATAAAGTCAGCCAGGGAATACAGCTTGATGGCGTTATCAAGCTGCATTCCAGAGCTCATCAGCGCTCGTCTGTTGGCACCCGTCTGTGAGTGGTATGGCAGGCTTAAAACAATGTCCTTACTTAAGGAACCCCCATACCCCTTACACTTTCCATACCTGGTGTCTCCGATAATATGAAGAACCTTTCTAAACCTTCCAATCACTATGTATTCTACTATCACGAGGCCATCTACTACTACACAGTTTTGGTAGATCTAATGGAAATTGTATGGATCGGTCCTTAAGGGTGTATGTAGATGAATCACAAATGATAGTCCTCTTGGTCCATCCTGTAAGTTATGCTAGCCATACACATGCCGATTATCGGCCGATTTTTAATCTGAAACCGACGGGCGTTGGCGCAGCTCGCGCCGTCGGTCCGGTTAAAAATCGGCCGCTAATCGGCATGTGCCCCACATGGGTGTGACAGATCCCTGTCGCCCCACTCTCTGGCCGGCCAGAGAACGGACATGTCCGATAATCTCTGGCCGATGGAGCAGATGGAAGCCGATGCCATAGCTGGCAATGAAGACGGCGTCTTCATTGCAGCTTATGGCCGTCACACAAAGGTGCCCGTGCAGACTGAATGGGGCCCCATAATGCAACAGGTGCTAACTGATACGTCATTGACGAAGACGAAGATTTTCGGGACTAGTCTGCCTGCACATATTGGCGTGTGCTAATGCAGCTTTACTTGTTTTATGTTTGATATATAAAGTATATATATACTAGGGCATTAACGGCTTAAGATTTTGTCAAGCAGAGTC
Source organism: Ptychadena robeensis (assembly GCA_036250615.1). Classification (NCBI taxonomy): domain Eukaryota; kingdom Metazoa; phylum Chordata; class Amphibia; order Anura; family Ptychadenidae; genus Ptychadena; species Ptychadena robeensis. The sequence continues at coordinate 52,365,606 of CM070032.1, forward strand.
ACCCACCACTAAAGTCATAGTCAAGTCCACTCGTCATTTAACCCCCCTAGCATTTCTGATGGCACCATCTCGTCCAGTGCTGTTCTGTACTGCTCTGGACAAGATGGTGCCATTATGTGACATCAGGACTGACACAAACCAGGGGCCTTACATTGCTTTTTAATATGAATTGTGGTACACTGCCCCCCCAAAAAAGCCACGTTTTGGGGTTAATTAATTTTTAAAGCACTTAGTGCACACACATGCTACTATGTGGCACTTACACTGTAGTGTGTAGGTTGAGATGATTTGATTAGCACTGATGTTATAAAAAAAAGTGCCACAATAATGTCACATTTTAAGTTTTAAATATATTGTTGAATAAAGTTTACAAAGCTAATTATAAATGTCACATTTATTTGGCGCAGTTCGGTTTACTGGACCAATGATGTAATAAGTAAATACATACCTGGATATCAGGGCAATAGACATACAATCCATACATCACAGTAACACATGTACATTCCCTTCGTCTCTATAAGAGCACTTCCAATACAGAAGCTAGCTGATGATCCATTGTGTTTCAAATTGTCTCACTGTATGTGCAGCACGTTGTGAAGGGATATAGCATATGGTAATGCGCAAGTATTGTAGAATAAAATAGATTGCATCAGGGTTACCATGAAAGAAAACGCTTGTAGAGACGGCCCTTTGTTATGAAAAACCAATTAATAGGATAATACATAAACATAGTCAACAAGCTTTGTGACTCCTAGGTCACTTCTTCAGGGCAATGATTTCAAAAGGTTTTTTACTCCTCTTTTCTTTGAAACTGAAAATTGGTCCACTCCACAAGAAGAAAGAACTTTTGAAAAGACTGACCTGAAGAAGTGACCTACGAATCTTTAAACTATCTTTATATGTTGTGCAGTTAAATGGCTTTAATAACAAATGGGCCCCGCTACAAGCCTTTTCTTTTGTGGAAACCCTGGCGTAATCTAATCTTCACTACCGAGCGACCATACCGGAGCTGGGACACCTTGGTAATCCACAGGCTACCTCAGTGCAACCAGTACATACTACATTGAATGGAGACAGTGTCAGAAATCTCTCCATAGGCTCTACTCCTCCAAAAAGTTGCTGAAATAATAGACCACCCAGATACTTATTCATTGGCTGATGGTATAATAAACATGAACCGGGCCCTACTAATATACTACTCCGTTATAGTCTCTGGCCACTCCTAAATCAGTTTTTTCTTTACATTTCTGGACGCATCTTTTTGTAGCTTTAGTACAGCTTCTCTGCTAGAACAAGGATATTTCCCTCCAGCTTTACTTATACACACACACAAACACAATTGTATTACTTGCAAGCAAGACTCTCTGACCTCATGGTAAAGCGCAAATCACCAGACCATATAGGACCTAGTGTGTACTCCCCAACCTATTAGTCGAGGGTCCTCAACTCCTCCTTTGTCATAACCTGTACCTGTGTGTTATCTTGTATTGAAACTCAAATTAATTTTAAGGCCCCCATACACGGGTCGGATTCCCAGCGGATTCCGGGCCGATCGATTCCGGGCGCATGCACGCGAAAAGATCGTGCCGGAATCGCATGCAGCCCACCTTGTCCGTCCGATCACGTCCGATCGTTCAGGGGCCCAGAATCGGATCCGACAGAGAACCAACATGTTGGTCTTTCTGATCCGATTCTGCCCGGATCAGGGGGAGTTGCCATTTGTGAGGTGGACAATCGGACACAGAATCGTCCCAGAATCCATTGGACAAGGTGGTATGCTGCGATCGGATTCTCTTAATTTGCCGATTGATCACACCTGCGATTCCCGCCAGAATCGCCGGAATCGATCGGATAGGTGATCGAGCGGCCATGGAATCCGACTGTGTATGGCTGGCTTTACAGTGCTGCGTAATATGATGGTGCGATGTAAAAAAAATAAATAATTCAAAAGGCTAGACCTGCTTTACCTGCAGTTCCAGCACAGCTCAATAGGACATGCAGAGCAGGTCAAACCATATGGGATTTAATCACCAAGTTTTGAGGCTTATTGCAAATGCACCAGAAAATGTGAAAATATGGTCCACAAACACTTTAACCATTCTACCCTCAGAGAGCACCTCTCCCCTTTATCCTCCTTTAGTTTGTACAGCACCGCAATAGGTCACCCCTGTATACCCCTATATACATATACCTTACATACCCCTGTATATGTAAGAGTTATATGTTACTTTGTATGAAAGCAGTTGTACACCTCTGATGGAGGGGAAATAACCTAAAACTGGTGGGCAACTGGGTTGATATGGAGGGCCACAAGTGTGGCCCTCAGCATCACTAAAGGGCCGCACATAACATTTTCACTCTATACTGACTTGTATAAGCTTTTCTCATTTATGAAATAACATGATCTATATATATATATAAAATCAAAGGTTAGGTGCCTAATATATACCATCAAAGCCATTGATATAGATGGGGCACATAACCTTTGATTCTGCAGACAGCTGAGTTGCTATGCCCTATGAATTAACAGTAAGGTTTAAGGGGCCTGAGGGGGGCCACCGAAAAACGCCCAAAGGGCCCTAAAACATGGGCTTTCTATACAGCTTATACAATAAATGAAAACACACATTTTATTTTACATGCACATAGCATTAACACGTGTGTTTTATGGTATCTTATAAAGGGAAGTTGGACCTTTCACACTTTGCATTTTTGAAAACACAACTGATTTTCCTAATGCCCTGCTGCATGCATTCCCTCATGTGCTGCAGACAGGGTTCATAAAACACAAACACATATACAAATGCATATGTGCACTGTGCAAAATACATGCAGACAAGTTAAAATATGAAAAGTTATAAAAAGTTTAGGATTTGCATTTAAAAAATTTTATTTTTTATTTAAGAAAAACAGCTGTAGACTTTAACAGAATAGTAAAAGCCACACATTATGTTTAATATCACACTATTTAGACTTTCCAGAAATGTATAATTTCAGGAAATTTACATCTGAACTTTGAATGCTACAATTTGAATGCTTATACATGTTAGCATGTCCCTTGCCTCTAGTTCTGGGGTCCAGTCTCCTGTCTGCAAATCACAGCCTGATAACAGCACTTAAATAAACGTACACAGCCGTGGAAGCGACATACCAGTATAATGAACATTTAAATTGTGGTGTTTACTGTTCAGCAAATTGTACCTTCTACAGTGTTGTATATGTGTGAAAACAAAATGAACACTTTTGGCTTAGCTCCATTTGGTAGAAAACATAAGAATGTTCTGGCATGAAATTGTAAAAGGATTTCTAAACTCAAAATTGTTGTATATAAAAGTGAGTCTTATAAACCAGAAAGACCTGAAGAAGGGATCCGAGACATCCTGAAGGCTTGCTTCTTTAATGGCCTCAGTTAGCCATGGATGGAAATATGGAGTTCAAGTGATACCCTTTATTGGCTAACAAGGTACAACACTTCTTTTTTTTTCACAATGCACCGAAAATAACTACTAATTTTGCAATGGGGGTACCCAAACTTCCATCTAAACCAGTGGTTCTCAACCCGTGGGTCAGGGCCCCTTTGGGGGTTGAACAACCATTTCACAGGGGTCGCCAAGTTCTCTGGAAGCATCAGAGTTGCTCCTAATAAGCAGCAGGCTGGTGCCCACAAGTGGCGTGGGAAGTAAGGAGGGAGAGTAATGCCCCCTTACGTCATTTCTAGGGTTGCAAATCTAAAAAGGGTTGCAAACCACTGATCTAAACAAATTGAATTAATCTGCAAGGTTTACCTGATCATCCATAAAATGGTGATGAAGAGATGTGCACTCCAAACCTACCTAGTATGGCAACCATGACTACCTTCATGAGTACCTGTGATATGGGGTAACCAAAAGGACTAGTCTCCATTGTGTAGAAATCCCTGCTTTTTCCTCGCATTGAACATGCCTCCCCTAGTTGTCATGGACTCGATGCGCCCATCGCTTTTAAGGTGCTGGGATTTGCCCATGGGGTACTTAACTTGTGATAATCAAGGGCAAAATGTGCCCGCATGCCCTTTTAGGCCTCATGAATGCTCCACTCTAATGCACTTATAACGCTAAATGGAGTCCTAATACAAAAAAGTGTTATCCTCAGGATTACCAGGTAAATGTAAAAGGAGAAAACGCTTGACAACAAAAAACTAATGGCAACCATCTAAGGCAGTGGTGGGCAACTGAGTTGATATGGAGGGCCACAAGTGCGGCCCTCGGCATCACTAAAGGGCCGCACATAACATTTTTTTATATGGAAATGACAGCAGGCATAGCTAGAAGACATTATTTTTCAGTTTTAAATAACAAAATGTATTTTAAATGATGCTTCAAGCATTGAGTAACCCTGTAGTATGGTGATGCACATTTGATTCAGAGGTTATGTGATGTAATATGGGTTCCTATGCATGGACAGTAAGGTTTTGGAGGCCACAAGTGGAGGACTAAGGGGGGCCGCCGAAGAACACCCAAAGGGCCGCATGCGGCCCCCGGGCCACAGGTTGGGCACCTAGGATCTAAGGCCTAGGTGCCCAAACCTTACTGCTCATGCATAGGGCATAGGAACTCATATTGCATCACATAACTTCTGAATCAAAATGTGCATCACCATACTACAGTGTTAACCAATGCTTGGAGTATCATTTAAAATAAGCCTTGTTATTTAAAAATGAAAAATAATTTATTTCTTCGAGGTATGCCTGCTGTCATTTGCACATTAAAACTATAGAATGAAAATGTTATGTGCGGCCCTTAAGTGATGCAGAGGGCCGCACTCCATATCAACTCAGTTGCCCACCACTGTTCTAAGGACTGGCGTATTATTTACATTTTTTTGCATTGCTAGATATATTTTGATGGCACATTCATCTTAATACTTACCTACAACCTTCACATTACAGAGGAGTGTGAATTCTGTGGGTGGAATACAATAAAAGACTTGCCACAAAAATTTATAGTATTTATTACTTAAATAATGCACAATTTTATAATAACTCATAAGGTATATGTGAAATTGTTTTAAAAATTATTGAAGTTCATTTCCTCTGCGTAGCCATCTCCCAGTCATTGTTGAAGTCTAATGGCTGATCTGAAATATTCCAGTGGTGAAAGGGTTAATGGGTGGAACTTCAGGATCGAACCCAAAGCTGACGCTGACCATCCTCCGATCCGAGGCGATATCCTCACCGTTAGGGAAGGAAGTCACATGGAAGGAACTGACACTGTCCTCCAGTGTTACATCCAGGTACATCCTCTTGGCATTGCTGATCCTGTAAATGCCAGGCTAGGAAAAAATACTTATTTTAAAAAAATAGCTTAGAAACCATAAATATATTTATATAAAATGTCTTGAAAACAGAAGAAAAAAAAAATTAAAAATGACTGCATATCATCATTTCGAGAAAGTACATCACTGGAGAAAAATATTGTGCTAAACTCTATGCCTTGACTTTAATGTATGTAAAGTGTACCTGTCCCTTCCATAGAACGGAGGCCGATCTCCTGTATACACACAGATGAGGACTGATGCTGAATACGCCCCATGCTGGCATTTATATAACATTGGCGTCATTAGATGAATTTATTTAACCACTGCCTCCATTGTTATACAAGGATAGGTACTCTTTATCTTGCTTAAAACTGCAATGAGGAGAATAAGGAGGACTTTAAAGAAAAAAAATGACGATTGTGTTCAGTTAATATAACAAAATAGGAGGGTAATAGCTTCTGTATTAGAGACTTGTATGCAAAGGTTCCGCCGGCTAAATGAACAAGTTTGGCAAGTTAGCGAATACATAATTGCAGCATTCATCACTTAAATGAAAAGTATTCTCCAGGAAATGAGGATGTCCGAGTTAGGGGTTAACAGTCTTTGAATGAAGCCCAAGTGATCAGAGAGGGGGAGAGATATAGTGCTACAGTGCGTGTGGCCGCCAGACAAGTCCCCCATAATCCAACGTCACACTATGGTCTCTTTAGAATTCCGTTTGAGAGAGTGCAGGCCCAGCAACGACTGCTGATTGGAAGGTAAATTGATCGATTTAGGGATCACCAGAATAACCCTCTGATTGGTCCGACGCCATTCATTGTATAATCGACAGTGGTATCTAAATGACACCTGGAATAAAACAACAAAAACTATTATTATATCATATTTGTGCCAACAATTGTACTATTATACCAAAAAGTTTCATTAGTAAGAGAACTCTGGGGAAAACTAGTGAATTACACAAACATTTAACTAAAAACTGAGCTGTGGAACACAGAGCAGGAGTTTTCCACCATAGATAGAATGTACCACACAGGTCAACATGGTGTGTTTGGTGGGGGCACCAAGGTGGTGCTAAAGGTGGCCATACACAGTTAGATTCTTCCGTTCCATGACTTAAACATAACATAAAACATGAAAATAAAACTAATGGAGCAGTGATCGTCATTATGGTACATTTCAGTCAATCGTACAAGTATGTTGCCGATTTTCTAAGTTGCACAACTCAACCAAATCTAAGATTGATCAAGAAAAGGTTGATATGTGTATGGTTAATGGCCCCCATACACGTACAGATTTTTCATCCAATCAACTTGATTCAATAAATTTT
>CM070032.1:52373583-52416759 GCA_036250615.1 Ptychadena robeensis
TTCATTGAATAGAATGGAGGTGTTAGATTGAGATTACAGCTGGAAGACCTGCCATCACTATCTATACACATCTGCAACGAATGCTAGTTGTCTGCTGTTCTGGAGTTCAGGTACACTTTAAGCTTTATCCCTCTAAATACAACACATTTAAACAATCCTTTACTCAAAGTACATAATGAGTGCGCGAGCAGGTACACAGGTTAAAAAGTACTAATCAAGATTTTGCCAATTTTTTTCTTCTTTACCAAATTTTGCCTGTTTTATTTCTTCTTTTACTCAATAGTGAAATTAAATTCCAAGAATCGGTACTCCGTTTTCACTGGATTTGATGTTATTGAGCCTTTTGAGCCATTAAGGCAATCTGGCACTTCATTCAGTGTCAGCCACACTTCTGCAATGGGTTCAACCTTTTTGCACTTTAACTGTGAAGAAAGAATGAAGTGCCAACTTCCTAACAAATATCATTTGTGTTTAATAGCTTCCTGGGTTGAAGTGTCACAATATTTTAGAATCTATAGATCGCTAATTTGCTACTAAGCTGCGTATATTTTCCTAATGTTTTGTGTTACAGTTATTGGACTTGCAATTGTCTGGACTTTGTTATATAACAATATATTATGAAGGTGAAATCTTCAAAATGTCCTTTGTTTCTCCCAACAAATGCAAGCTTCCATTCTCCAATTGCCTAGTCAAATAAATATGTATCTGTGTGAGGCTGAGTGGATGCAATACTGATCGTCTTAAGCTGGCCATACACCAATAGATCTCTCTGTCAGATATCCTTTAGATCTACCAACAACTATGTAGTGCCGGGTCCTCTGCGATTGAACACAGGTAGACTTGAGGGTTTAGAAGGTCCCTCATATGACATGGTTTTGGTAAAACAAAAGGAAATCTAAAGGAAATCTAACAGAGAAATCTTAAGGTGTATGGGGATCCTAAAGCTGGGCATACACACGGCGACCATCGCCGACATCTGCCGCCGATTTCTTCCGGGATTGTAAACGTGATGACGTCATCACGTTTACAATCCCATTGCATTCTGGGGCGCTTCAGTCGGCTGGGCACCCTTTGTGTGCGGGCCATAAGCTACAATGAAGCGGCCGCTTCATTGTAGCTTATGGCATCGGCTCCCATCGGCTCGCGCCGGCCAGAGATTTTCCGACATGTCCGATCTCTGGCTGGCCGAGAAGTGGGGCGACAGGGATCTGTCACCCCATGTGGGCACATGCCGATAAGCGGCCGATTTTTAACCTGACCGACGGCATGAGCGCGCACGCCCGTCGGCCAGGTTAAAAATCGGCTGCTTATCGGCATGTGTATGGCCAGCTTTAGGCAGTTAATTTCCTCGGACACTTCTACAAATCAAGTATACTATGTGAAGTGATGTCTGAGTGAAGAGTTATACAGGGAATCGATACTCCTCGCCTTTCACAACGTAACGCTGCTAATGATACTTCCAGAGGTTCTGCCGTTTTCTTCAGAAACTATTTGAGCCATGCTTTGCCATATATTTTTCTGTTTCTTAACATAAAATATAAAAATGACATTTTATTTCTACTTATCCAGCTCTGGGTTATGTTGAAATTATTGCCTAAAAGCTCAATATTATTAATCAATCCCCAGGGTCCTTTGTTTTGGCATGGCATCTGTGAATATCCCTGGGAATATGTGACAAAATGGCAGCTCAGTTGGTTAATGGGGTTTATGCAACACATTTCCTCATCCTATCTAATGGCTGCCATATACACCCCGACGGGTGCAGACAAACCAGTCCCGATATGCACCGGGATGCAAACTAGATGATGCACCCTATGTGTGCCGGCCATAAGCTTCAATGAAGACGCCGGTCTTCATTGAAGCTTATGGCATCAGCCACAGAATATCGGACATGTCCGTCTCTGGCCGGCCGAGCTGTGGGGCGACAGGGATCTATCGCCCCATGTGGGCACATGCCGATAAGCGGCCGATTTTTAACCTGACCGACGGCGCGAGCACGCATGCCGGTCAGGTTAAAAATCGGCCACTTATCGGCATGTGTATGCCAGCCATAAGGCTGTTACTATAGCTCAAGGCAGCCATACATGGGTCGATTTTGCGTTCCATTCCCGAACGTTCGATGGCCGTGCGTAATTACAGCGATTGATCATTGGGGAATCGAATGCTGCCATCCAAAGTATCGTCCAGAGATCACTTCCCAAGGTAGTGCGCATCGACTCCCCGGACATTGTTGCGATCGATTGCACAATGATCGCTGGGGAATTGTGCCATGTATGTGCACCGTAAATCTATGCCCTGGAAGCAAAGGGGCCCTGTAAAGCTGCACAACAATTTAAGCATGCATCAGTAATATTTCAGATCCACATTTGTAAAAAGGAAATATAGATTGGGATACTATATAACATCCATGAAAGCAGTTTTCATTCTGCATAAATAGAGAAACAGGGTTGGAGTGGAGCCCTATATTGATTTTGCTCTGGGACATCATCAGACAAAGTAATGATATGGTGAACGTAGTTCCTATGACAGTCAAGTCATTAATTACCTGATTTTTCATCAAAGTCGTATGCACAGCCCTGGAACATTTTGATTGGGGTATAAAAACTTGTTTCAGGGCATCTTCGACTATATACCATTTTTTTTACCATCTGCATTAAAATGTTTAACATTCCCTAAAAAATACCTCCTTTCTATAACAGATAGTTCAAACAATTTAGAATATTGTATACCTCAAATGTTCAGAAAGCAGAAGATTTCTGGTGGAAAACAACACAATTAAGTTTCATTAAACACTAATGGTTTGCCTGCTACATGCAGCCGAGTATTCATTTACCATGCACCCAGCTGAGCTCCTATCAATCTCCTATTCTTAAACATGAACCAAGCGGAGATATCCTTGGGACTATTTGGCCACAAGATGTCTCCGTTGCCATTCGTAAAATTCTTCTGTAGATAAACAAACTGCAGAGCAACTCATTTGTAATAAGACTATCCTTACTTTAAGGCAAATTAATCTCTTCTTTATTATCAGTAATATAATGAGCAGTGAAAATCCCACAATGCGTTGACCAGTATAACTCATTTCTCATAACTCAAGCCACATTTCAAAGAAAAGGATATAAGGAACCCAGTTATTAACTCACAAAACGTGAAATAACTGCATAGTACATTGTAGTGTTGTCAAGTCTTAGAACATTCTGATCATTACAATGACACAGGCAAGCCATAGGTCTTCTCTGGAGACTTCCTCTACTTTAAAGCTAGACATATCTTATTTATAACAATATCTTTTATCTGTAAGAAACACTTCTAATTACATAGCCCAGCATTTCAAAATCTAGAGTAAGAACATTTTAAAGCTGACCACAAACCTGTATTTGTGCAAATCTACAATATGTTCTACAGTTCCATTGTCTACATTATTAACTTTTGCAATCCGTGGGCAGAAGCTTCCCAATGCACAATATCTTGGATTCATGAATAGCTGATATTCGTCTAATAAATTCGCAATTCGAATACTCAAGCTCAACACTAATTATCAGGGCAGTGTAAAAGTAGAAGAAGCCCAACGGGAAAAGGGAGAGAGTGCCAGAGTGTAGGAGTGGCCCTAGAGAAGTGTTGAAGCTGCAAATGCAATGATGTGATAAGTAAGATGATATAAGTAGGTCACTGGAGGACCAAAGGGGGGTGGTTAGGGGTGTATTCATGTGCAAGGTTAGAGATGCAAGTGGGGCAGGAGGTGTAAATTGATTTAAAAGCTGTTGTAGTGCAATGCACCCCAATGTTTCAAAAGTTGAGTAGAGAACCAAGTAACATGACCAGTCAAAATCCTGTGACCACCCTCCTCCTATAGCACCATCTCTGTGAAGCTCCAAGCTATGGCATGAAAGTTGACAACAAAATCTTCTTTAGGCTTTAAAGAATCACCATTAATTCTTCAAGCTATATTCAGGCAAAAAAGTGAGGGCTTATTTACATGGCGGCCATTAATGCCCGATTACAGCGACCACACGGGAAATGCAACATGAGGCTTTACCTGGGCAGTGGTCATTTGCTCCATAGGGGTACCTGTGCAGATGCCAGCTCCCAGCTAGCAGCCCGGAAAATGACCTTATGTAGACTAGGTACCTGTATTAATGGCTGTCTTTTATTCTAAATAAGAGGGTTGGGATGATTTACTTACCCGGACCTTTTCGGACTGTATGATGCACTTGCCTGCTTCTTGTGGTCCCAATAACCAGAAAGTTGCTATTGTATTGATCTAATTCATTTGAACGCTTAAAATATTTTTTTCTGGTTTTCCTGCTCTAAAAACTGGGTGTGTCTTACGATCAGATGCGTCTTAAAGTCCGAAAAATACAGTAAGCTGAATTCAACGGTCCAGTCACACAAGCAAAAATGCTGATTTTAATACAATTCTTGCAAAATGAATATTCAATGACATGGACTGAGCTAAATGAAAGTGTACATGCAGAATCAAAGTTCACTTTGCAAGATGAAGCTGCTCTAAATGTTTAGTAAAGTAAGGGCCTCATCCACTCCTTCCAGGGCAGCATTGACAAAATGCTTTTATTTCTCTGAATCATTCAGACTAGGGAACTATAGAGTGTTTGTTTTTTGACCTTACATGATATACGCAATAAGACACTTCAATGTGTCATAAAGACATTTTGTTTATCTGTCTATATATTTAATGTCAGTGTCTAAAGATCCTTGTAGAAGGGAAAATGGTCCGGAACTCACATCAGCAGCTTCTGCGGCTATCAGGGCAAAGTAGTAATCTGTCTGTGTCTCTCAAGCCTGAAATTCTTCCTATTAGCTTATTCCTTAATTTAGGAGGCCAGTCATGCCCACGGAGTCATCTACTGCCATGGAGATGCCTAATGCCACACCTACCCTGTTGCCCCTATGATAAGCCATCCCCATCAAATAAGCCACCCATTTTTGCCCAAAACGTTAAAATAAGCCGCCCCCCGCAAATAAGACACCCACCGATACCTGCCCATGTCTGAATCTCCCATTCGGGTGGTATAATGGGTAACTGTGTGCCTCCGTGTGACTCCGGCAGGGCTGGCTGCAGTGCAGAGCGGAGCAGGAAGTGACTACAAAGGCCCGCACCTCCGAGCCAGGAAAGACGAGCAAGCTGCTGATCCCTGCCGTAACGTAGTCTGTTACCCGGCTGTACCGGTAGAACCCAAAAAAGTGAGTCAGTGAAGGAGAAGGGGACAATGATTGGCACAGAGTGATCAAAAGGAAATAATGAAGGGCACAAAGTGATCATAAGGGGGCAATGACATTCCAATGAAAGTATGTAAATATAAGCCAAAATTCTTCCACACTAAATGGAAGGAGGTTGCAACAACTGTTCATACATAGAAACCCTTTAGTCACATAGTCTGTGCTGTATGATTGTGCCTCTAAGATAGCTTGGCTTAAGCACACAAACAATATCTGGCACTTAAGGTGGCCATACGCGGTTCAATATTTCTGTTCGATCAAAAACAATCGATTTATATCAATTTTTAAGGCGATTGTACGGATATTGAATTCTAGTACAAATGACCAAAAGTATTGGAAATCGAACAAAAAAAATCAAAAATTGATCAGACATGTTAGTAAATAACAAATATCTCACAGTTTTCTAGGAATTGTGATCCATTTGTTTATGATCGTATTTACAAACGTAATTATAATTGTATTTATGAACATAATTAGGATCGCATTTACGATCATAATAATAATCTTACTATGCATGCCCTCCATAATACAATCAGAAAATCGCACTCAAAATTGATTAAGCAAAAGTCGTCCCTTGTACGACTAGCTTAAGGCTGCATTTACACGGACCGAAACAGCAGCCAAAATGAGGTGTTCCCTAGGTGGTTTTCTGGCGTTCGCTGCATAGGATTGACACAGGGTGTCCAGTTGCTTTGCTGGCGGTAGCCCTAAAAGTGCACGTGTAACTTTAGCCTACTAGGTGCTCATGCATATGACATCTATGCTTGTGATTGACCTCGCTCTAGGCCTTGTATCAGCCACCAGATATATATTTCAGTAATTTGAAAATGTGGACAATCCCAGGATCAACATTAACAAGCAGAGCAAACAATTCTGCCCTGATAAGCCAACCAGTTCTCTTGAAGGGTCACATGATCCCATCGAGCAGATGAGGGATTCTTGGCCGTTCCATGATCTTATTGAGAGGAGTCGTATTGCTCACTATCCATCATTCTGGGTAACAGATCTCCCATGTATGACCTGTCTTGCCATTATCACACTACATATAATTATCACTCTTAAACTGTGTGCTGCTACGTCAGGATTTCTGTAATTAAAATATTATGTTGCAAATCCCTGATCACTTACGTCTGGCCAGCCACATAAATATTTTACAATCAGATCATAAATTCTTAAGTGCTCTGTGTGTACGAAAAGCTTCTTCTATGACACATCAATGTTTTACCTCAATTTATAAAGCACTATATTGTTTTGCACAAACACAATTTCTTTACGGTCTTTCATCTACATCAGATGACAAAATACTTGAAGGGAGAAAATTTAATTCACCAATTAAATTGTCACACAAATCCGCTGGGCAAACACGTTCATGGGAAGCAATATTGAAAGTGGTTCTGCAGATTCATCGCAGCCGCTATACACAGTTCTATAATTCTTGGGTAGAAGGAAAGTACAAAATTCATTTCTAATTATAACAGTAAAGAAGCTCATTAGAGCCATAACCGTAAGTAAAGCCATTACCGTCTCCCAAATTGGAGTTCTTTAATTAAGAGAAAAGCATAGAAATTAAGTGTAGGAATCCCTTAAAGCTTTGCTGTGCTGAGCAGAACAAAAAAGCCAAATGATGAAGTCTATGAGACTGTGTACAAAGAGAAGGACTCTAAAGCAGGTCAATGTCAATGAGAAACCACATTCTAATTCCCAGGATATTTATTTGTCATGTATGAATGCCTAACATTAAAGTATACTATAGAGGAAAACTATTCTATGTTATAACCGCCTCTCCAGACGCCATCATTTTTATAGTTTCAGAGAATTTACCTTCATACCGGAATTTCTCTTTTTTTCAAAAGCTGTTGCTTCTACATTGGCTGTATTTCCTGCCTAACACACCAACTTTTTTCCAATACTATACACCCCCAGCATTAGGGTTTACCTCAGTCCCCGCTCATGGCCACAAAATACAGCCAACAATGATCCTGCTGCCACTGGTATACACACATCACTGATCTAAGCATCGTCAATAGAATACGGAAGAAAAAGAAAAATAATAAACTATACAGCATATATATATACTGCCTGCCCAAAAAAAAAATCACCACCTGGATTTAACTAAGCAAAAAGGGTCAAGCTTTCTATTGGATAAATCTGGGGTTCCTGCAGTTGGTCAGGTCTAGGTTCAGCAACAGTATGTGCAAAAAAAAGGGGTCATCTGGCCACCTGGATTATACTGAATGACCACGTTATTCCGTTAATGGAATTTTTCTTCCCTGATGGCACAGCATATTCCAAGATGACAATGCCAGGATTCATCGGGCTCAAATTGTGAAAGAGTGGTTAAGGTAGGATGAGACATAATTGTCACACATGGAATGGGCACCAGACCTTAACCCCATGGAGAATCTTCGGGATGTGCTGGAGAAGACTTGGTGAAGACTTGGTGCAGCAGTCTAAGGAAATATTAGAGCGTGTGACCTTTATTTTGGTGGCAACTTTTTTTTGGCTAGGCAGGTGTATATACCTATTGATATCTGAAGATACTCTTATAAGAGGGGCTAGCTATGGAAGCTCCCCTCTCCCAAAGAACGCAGAGGTCACAAGACTAGTCATTACTATTGAAATAATTAAGATGATGCGAGTCATCCACAAAATTCCCCCTGAATTAACCAGGGGGGGGGGGGGGGGGGGGGGGGGACTTTTAAGGCCACAAAGATTAAGGTAGGTAGTAAAAACTGGTATACTCTACATGATTAAATTCCATGTCCGTGTTGCACATCATGTTAAATTCGATGTCTTGCATTAATTTGCTGTAATATTGTTTGATTATGCGTTCATATATATGTGATTTGTCTACTCATTTTTATGGAACTTTTAAATACATGCTATAGTTAATCTTTGTGGCCTTAAAAGTCCCCCCCCCCCCCCTGGTTAATTCAGGGGGAATTTTGTGGATGACTTGCGTCATCTTATTTATTTCAATATGAATTTTGGGATGTTGGCCACCCACCTCACAGGCTGGTAATTTTGTAGATAGTCATTACTATTGCCTGTATCCTCCAAGTTACCTAATGACTTGCCATGCCTTAATGTGAACTGGGACTCTTTCCGGAGATGGCCATATTGGTAACAGCAGTGCTTTCTTTTCTCGGTTTAAGGAACCCAGCAATTAGAATAAGTAGCACAGTTGTGATATAATAAAATTACACTCTATATTTCCATTGACCAGCAGTCTCTGAGGCTGTATTATTGGATTATCTAGGCAGATTTGCAAATAACACTTATATGTTGCCTATACTATAGATCTACTACAATTTTTGACAATGGTTCCAAAAAGTGTTTGTAGCATGACCTGCTTTCTGCCCTCATTCTTTATCCAAGACAAGAAAGTTGAAAGCTTGCGATAAAGACCCTTAAATTACCTATAGGAGGTAAGAATTGTGTCATAAGTGATAATGGACCATGCATCAACAACATACACTGCATGGAGACAATGTACTAAGAAGTTCTCCATACAATATTTATCTACAAGTGGTTGCTGGCAATAACATATAAAACCCTTTTCATGGCTGGTTTTTACCAGCAACCCAAAAAGTCAGTAAAACCAACCATATACCCCATTCCATAGAGTCGATTATACCCTGTTTCTGCTCCTCAGAGGTTTATTATCTTCTTATTTTATATTTTTTGAAGGCGCTTTTGAGGGACTCCAACACAGCCTGACTACAAACTTTAAAATAAGGAAAGACCCAAAAAAACGATGTCTCTATGCTACCCCCAGACTTGAAAGTCCGATAAAAGATGGTCTAAATAAAGACATCAATGTTCATCTGTTAATGATTTTTCCATCAGACAGTATAAATATTTAGTAGTTGTTTATATAAATGTGTCTAAAAGGAAATACTATTCTAAACAGTCTGTGGTGTGCCACAGTAAACAATCACGTTCTTCTTCTGCATTGTGGGAGAAAGAAACTCAAGTCTTCATTATATGATGAGAGGCAACACCATTTGCTTCTGCCAATCCTTTGCATATGGTCATATACACTGATCAGCCAAAACATTTAAACCACCTGCCTACAACTGTGTAGACACTCCAGTGTGCTGCCAACAGCTGTCACCCAGGGTGGCACTGAGCCCACAACATCTCTATAGTTGTCCTCAGATAGCTGGCAATCTGATCTATTAAGTCCAGCAATTTTTAAGGTGGGACTTTCATGGATCAGACTTTTACTCCCCCCCCCAGCAAACACCCTAGATAAGCACACATATAGCCATTCTAGTTTCCTAGAAATAGATCTTTTGAGTTATTCCTTGTTACTTTTGTTCTATAAAAGCAAACCAAAACCATCAGCAGGGGTCCAGCAACACAAAGCTGTAGAAGAAATCAAATGCAACTGTGCAGCACTGCAGAGAATTGCATCAAACAGCTGCGATCTGTTGCATCTTCCTTTCTAGGGACATACGGAAGACAGGGTCAGGCAAAGCAATCACAAAGGCTAATTAAGTCTGCTGGGCTGAAGTAATGGCAAACAGCACGGCTCTATACATTCTGTAGAGCATTAACCTTTCTTTTGATGGACAGATTTGGGGAAGCATCGCTCACATAGAAACATCTTCACAGAGACAAGGCTTGATAATATAGACCTTTTTCTTCTAAAAAATTCCATTTGATGCCAAGACATATATGGTCCCTTAGTAAGTTCTCTGGCTGGATATTGTATTTTGCTTCGGTAGTTTTACTTCATAATAATTCAGTGCAATTCTTTTTATTCCAGCACAATATAAATTATTTAAAAAGAGAAGCTAATATCACCAAGGAAAACATATGCTTCTTTAAATATATTACACCTACATGAAATCCAAAAGAAATCTATATACAACTCTACAGAATATAGTACTGCCATTTCCGATGCCTTGTACACACAGGAGTCTGCCTACTGAAGCACCTAAACGTATTAATACCCCCTGCAGTATGGCAATGGTTAAATGGCAAGTAAAACTCAGATCTTCTTTAATTAGGCTTCAATTTGTACTTGGGACTTGAAGGTTTAGGCTGATCATGGACAGACCCTAGATAGTCCTACATAGGGTATTACATTTCCGGGGAAGAATCCGCTCCACTGTGAGTCCTATCGTCCCATTTACCTCATCAACACGGATGTTAAGATATTGGCCAAAATGTTAGCCAGACGCCTCAACGACTGCATCCACACGGTGATACATGCTGATCAATCTGGGTTTATCCCCCGTCGCTGTACGAGAAATAATATTACGTAGATTGGTCAATAATTTGCAGTGTCAGCGCAGGGCGGGTGATACTAGGGCGGTCATCTCACTGGATACTCATAAAGCATTTGACAGTGTGGAATGGCCCTATTTGCTGGCGGTCCTGCGGAAATTTGGTTTTGGCCCTAAATTTATAAAATGGATAGCGATTCTGTATCACGCCCCCACCGCCAGACTTAGAGTTAATAATCTCCTATCCTCCCCTATCACCATTGCAATAGGCACTAGGCAGGGATGCCCCCTCTCTCCCTTGTTGTTTGCTCTGGCTATTGAACCCATGGCCATCCTGAATCGCCATAGCCCGAAATTCAGGGTTTCCTCTCTGGGTCTAGGGAGGAGAAGATTTCGCTCTATGCTGATGATACTTTGGTGTATCTCCGTTCCGTCCATGACTCCTTATCTCCACTGTTTTCCCTGATTCAACACTTTGGCCGCTTTTCTGGCTTTAAGGTTAATTGGGAGAAATCGGCCCTACTCCTGTTGGATCCCACGGACACTGATCAATTGGCCCTGATCTCCCCCATTCCAATTGTATCCCGGTTTAAGTATCTTGGAGTCCAGGTACAGCTTCCTATATCTGACTACAATGCACTTAATCTAGACCCCCTGATCACCCGTTTCACAGCCCAATTAAAAGTGTGGGAGGATCTCCCTCTGGATCTAATGGGACGGGCAAACCTGGTAAAAATTATTTACTTGCCTAAATTTCTGTATATTTTTTCCAATGCCCCCCTATTGATTCCTAAGGCTAAGTTTAAGACACTGAATGCTGTGTGCTCCACATTCCTCTGGCAGGGAAAACACCCACGCATAGCAAGGACGACCCTGACCCTACCTAAGGATTATGCGGGTTTGGCTTTCCCTGATTTCTATTGCTATTACCTGGCATCTCAGATGGTATCTCTGTATGATTGGCTACACCCCTCTGAACAGAACGCCTGCTATGCCTTGGAGGCCTCCCTGGTCCAATAGTACGGCTCACCTGGCCGACTTTTGTATAGAGGGATCCCGCCCTCGGCACCTGATGTGCCACTTCTCCGATCCACGCTTTCTATTTTTAGGCGCCTCAATAAATTGTGTGGTAATGAGGACTGGCGGAAATCTCCCAGGTGTCATTTATGGTTTAATACTAATATACCAGAATTATATGATCATCCCTCCATACTGTTCTGGACTGCTTGGGGCATTGAGACTGTGGGTCAACTGTATGTCGAAGGGGTTTTTAAATCCTTTACGCAATTGCAGGAAGAATTTGCGGTGCCTCCGCGCTCCCTTTTCTTGTATTTGCAATTGCGACATGCACTTCATGCTAGATGGGGCAGGGATGAGGTACTGCTACGTTCCCCCAAATTGGAGTCGGTGCTGCGGGAGGAAGATGGCTCTGGGCTGGTATCTAGATATTATTCCCATTTGACCTCTATGTCCCTGAATAAATATACGGTTGCTAAGGCTAGATGGTCTAATGTGCTTCCTACTTTACAGTCTGATGATTGGGAGGAATTCGAGGAGTCCTATATGACTTCCTTGATAACCTCCTGGGATAGAGTGATTTAGCTCAAGTTCTTCCACATTATTTATTACACTCCACTGAAACTCCATGCCTTGGGTCTTTTGGACTCCTCCCAGTGCCGTCGCTGTACCCTAGTGGGAGATTACATGCATTGCTTCTGGAATTGCCCGCCCGTTCAGGACTATTGGTTGGGTATTCTTCATATGGGGTTTCCGCATATTTCTAATCCCAAAATATGCTTGGTTGGGTTATTCGCTGAATTGCCGTTATCCTCCCCGCGTAAACAGTTTCTGCGTATTGTTTTTTTCTATGCTAAAAAACTAATTTTGGTGACCTGGAAGAGGCAGGCTCCTCCGACCCTTGGGGAATGGCTTGTGCTGGTTAACAAAAGTGTACCACTATATAAACTTACTTATGAGCAGCGGGGACATCCCCAAAAGTTTGACAAATTGTGGGGGGCATGGATGAAATCCAATCAGACTGTGCCTTCTTCACCATTGTTGGTGGGATGAGCCAATACTGCTTCCAAACAAGAAAGCCACTAAAACCGCCCAGTAAACAAGAAAAAAAATTTATGAGTGGTGTCTGCAGGTCGGTTTTCAGCCTTTAGCCTGTTTGACCTGTAATGGGGTACATTTTTATACGAACCCCAAGTGCTTGCACAATTTTGCAGGAGCTTGTGACAGGCCATTTTCTCACGCCTGCGCAAGCACCCTGCGTAAATTTAGCCTAACAGTATAAAATTTCTCTCACCTGTGTCAATATTTTGTGTGGCCGCCATCATTTTGGACATTTTTTTTTGGACAACTGCTTCACAGGTTGCCACTGGGATCCTCTTACACTCCTCCATGACAACGTCACCGAGCTGGTGGATATTTAAGACCTTAAGCTCTCCCACCTTTCGTTGGAGGGTGGCCATTGGGATTTAGGTCTGGAGACATGCTTGGCCAGTGCAAGACACACTTATCTTTGTCCTGGTTTGCCACACATGCTTGATGCCATCTAAACCAAATAAGTTTACCTTGGCTTTATCATGGTTCCATTAATCTGTTTTCTAAAGGTGACCATACAAGGGACGATTTTTCAATCGATTCCCAAACAATCAATTGCCATGCACGTTCACAGCGATCGCTCAGGATAAATTGTACGGGAATCAAACGTGGCCACCCTTTCTTCGAGTGGGATAAACAGTTCCTGCTCTATGAAAGGGCGGCTGTGTTTGATTGCCGCAATAAATTACCAACATGTTGGTAAATCCCTGGTCAATTGCTTCTACTTTGATGAGGACCAGGGTCCCTGTTCCAAAGTATCAAACAGAATGGATTGCGCAAAATGGTGAAAATGACATAACCGCGTCCCACTTGATGGGCAGCCTTAGTCTTTTTGTCTTCAGCAAATGGATTGTGGGCTTTTTTGTGCACATCTTCAAAAGAAACTTCTGTGATGACATCCCTGCTGACCAATTTGATGCAGTGTGTGGGGTATGGTCTGAGCACTGACAGGCTGACCCCCCCCCCCCAATCTCTAAAGCAATGCGTGCAGAACTCATATGTCTATTTTCAAAAGACAAGTTTTGGATATGAAGCTGAGCTTGTGCACTCCAGGCCAGTTTTGAGTGAATCGCCACAAGGTGCCATGCTGAACTTGGAATGACCAATATGAGAGAGTTTGAGAGTGATACCACTAAATTTACCACACCTCCTGCCCATTCACATTTAAGACCTTGTAACGTTAACAAGCCACAAGACAACGGGGAGGGAAAATAGCCAGCTGGGAATTATTTGGACACTTTTCAATTATGGGGTGTACTCACTGTTCTAATGACATTCCCCATTATTTATATGCACATAGCTCAGAAAAACTAATCTAATCAACATGGACAGTGTCACAGAAAATGCAGATTGTTTAACTAGATGACAGGAGGTGCAAAAGTAGTGGAACCACCCTGTTCTAATGACAGCCTTGGTAGAATGAGATTATGAGACTAGGAAGTGGTCCAAGCTGGTAAGTAGGGATGTGCTAGAACTCCCAGAGCTATGAGGTTAAAGTACCTAAACCTTTTTATGAGCAGGCTTCACATTAATCTATTTATTAACAGGAGGATAAATCTACAATAAATGAAAAGAAATTCTTTCCCCTTTTAACATCTTTGATCTGGCAGCACCCCTAAAATATGTCATTAAACAGAACAGTTTAAATAAGCAGGTATGCTGGGGAAACAACAATTAAATCTCCTGCTGAATCTATGCAGGAATCATTAATCACAACAGAGTGTCAGGCTTTCTAAAGGCATTGTTTGTTAATTATATACTTCTCTGAAATAATAATCATGTATCCGCAAATCTACCTCGTATAGGCCCATTTCCTGCAAGACAGAGGTTTTTTTGCAGCCAGACAGTATACAATGAATGAAGTAAATACAGCTGACGTCACTTAATGATGAAAATGTTACTGCAATTTCATATGCTGAGCGCCCTTGTGTTCAATTCGTCACAAATATCTATTTAAAGTAATAGTGTGACATGACAGTTCTGCTGTTACATCTGAAATAAAGCAGATGTTACTGTGCTACCACATTACATGGCACACTGTATTGTATTCATTTAAATATACCATGAGATGGTACTCTGGACCAAAACATAGGTCATATGTACTGCCACTGCTGACTTTAACTTAAAAATATCTCTTATTTGGGGTTAGTGTTCAGATCTACTTCTTTCAATATTGTTGACCCATAATGGGTCTACAGCTCAGGTGTTCTGCTACGTTTTTCACAGCTTGTTATCTGAACGCTTGTTTCACGTGACGCAAACTACTTAAGCCAACAGATCAGTTTTACTTGTTTGATGTTTTCTGCCTCGTCTCCACTGGGCATGAATAATGTGTCCTTAACCAGGGAATGATGAACTGATTTAAAACCAATAGGCACAACGCGTACACTACAGCCTGAAAAACAATGGGTGTATATGGTACACGTCACTGCCCACATCCATCAATTACCAATTGATATGTCACATGGCATACAAGAGATATACAGGCACGTCATAGCTCATAGGAATCTACAGGCAGCACCTTCCCTACTGAGCATAGGGATTTCGACAGAGTAGAGATTAAAGGTAGCATACACGGTTTTGGTTGCAATCAAGTTTTTAATTAATCAAACAGGAATATTGAACTGTGTATGGCTACCTTAAGCCTTAAGAATAAACTAGCATGACCCCTTTAATCATCTCTCAGTTTAGGCCCATCTTAATGTGCACACATAGTAATACATAGTAAGTTAACAGGCTTTTTATACCCCACTTCCTCTGACCTATGGAAGTGTTACTTTACAATACATACACTTTCTACATTTTACATTTAGTAGGATAGGATAAAAAAAGTTGTGTTTCTTTTTGGTTTTTGTGACTCTTGGATAGGGAGAATAGAGTGTTTCCCTCCACAAAAGAAAAAAAAGTTTGGGTTGTAGTTTGGTTCTAACCTGCTTGGGTAAATCCTGCTGCTCACCCTCAGTAATGCAGCTCTATTAAAGTCTCCTAAATTCTGATTATTGGGGAAGCCGGGATAATAAGTATTGACGGAAAAGCCAGGATGAAACTTTTGTTGGTTTGCATTGGACATAAAGTTTTGTTGGCTTTCAGAACATGTGTTATGCTCATTAGGACCAGATATTCGAGACATAATAAACTATGCTCTCAATTTATTTCTGAACATACTAATTGTGCTCCCTTACAAACACAGGGGAGCTATACAAACTCCAAGCAGATGTGTTAGCATTGATCCTCGTGATACATACAGCCCTTATAAACTGTACAAAAAAATTAATTAATAGCTCAGTATAGTAGTTCAGGATGTTCAGCATTAGCCTTACCACGAAGCGAGTACTTTGCTGAGCATGGAGTTCTGTTTTGAGTGTACTACTGTATTTCAGGTATACTTTGAAGTATGTCAATTTAGTGCTAGCACCCTTTCAATATAGATTACTCTTCTAACACATAGTTGTATTCTATAATAGTAAGCACCTGCTAATGTGTGATATATTGGAAGTGGGGAGGGTTCAGTCCTTACACTAATCTCATCTATAGACTCAGGGTTGGATTGTAGCCAGGGCTCTGGTTTAAGTATATCCTCCACATATTCCTCTGGCCAATCTAGAACTTAAAGTGGACCTACCACCAGAAATCTATGTTTTTATGAATGGCACTAGAAGTGCCAATAATAGGGAGGAATGAAGTAAAAAAAAAACCTCAAAACTTTCCTGTAATGACCATTTTAACAAGATTACCACACAGCTCCCCTCACTTCCTGGTTCGCTGAAGGCAACACATGGAACTGGGGGTGCAATATCGCGGGTGGCCACTGGGGGGCGTTCAGTGATCTTCTATGGGAACTTTCAAAGCAGATCACTGCTTCCTGTGACGTGCTGCCTATTTCTGCCTAACCAGGAAGTAAGAAGAGCTGCCAAATTATCTTCTTAAATTGCTCATTACAGGTAAGTTTTTGGGTTTTTTCACTGCATTCCTGGTGGTAGGTCCGCTTTAAGGATAAACTATAGCTGACATATACAGCACTCCCCACAGCTGTTCTGCTTCTAAAATGCTACTAAACTGGCTGTCACTGAACTACCAAGACATCGAGCCAGTGAAGATAGAATCCTTAGCAACTCTGAGACTTTGCCCTAAAAGGGTTGTAGCCACTGGCTCAGGAGCACCTAACAGCTTTCAATATAAAATCTAATTATAGGGAGAGGACACCACACCGAAAACATTTGGATTCACCAAAAACAGAAATATAGCATTCAAAGAACCACAGATTCATAAGATTTACAAGAAATCCCAAAGGGAGGCTAGCGCAATGAATATAAATATATTACAAAATATAAAATTTTAATAAACACACAAAAGAAAGCAAAAATAAATATAAAATCACACATAAAACCACCATAATTAAGATGTAGCTGCAAAAGCTCATCAGTCCTAAGGCTAAAAGGTAGCCATATCCTA
This sequence comes from Ptychadena robeensis, assembly GCA_036250615.1. Classification (NCBI taxonomy): domain Eukaryota; kingdom Metazoa; phylum Chordata; class Amphibia; order Anura; family Ptychadenidae; genus Ptychadena; species Ptychadena robeensis. The sequence goes on from CM070032.1 coordinate 52,390,620, forward strand.
AGGCTAAAGGTAACACATTAATCACTCGTCTGCAAATCGGATGCACCCATCTGGATGAAGCGACCAGGATTGCACAGCTCGTCCGATCGCTAGGTGATCCAACTTGTTGGTAATTTCCTGGCCGATCGCATTCCCATTCAAAGTAATGTCCGGCATACAAAGGGTGTGCTCCGATCCTCTGAGCGACTGGATGCAGCATGATGACGTTATCACACTGCAATTGCACGCTAGAGAATCAGATGGGGATCGTAGCATGTATGACAAATCTTTATTCAGCATATCCAATCTGATTGTATGTAAAATTTAACAGAATCCCTTAAGCCTGAAACACAGTGCTCGATATACTTGCCGTTTAAGATTCCGGGCAGCAGCGCAAAGATGTCATTGCGCTGCTGCCCAACATAGAAGGAGCTGCAGGTGCAGTACTGCTTTGTCATCTACCTCCGACAATACTTTGCATCAGCTGTGGTTTACGGTCTTGTCCAATACCCAGATATGGCCACATTAGATATGGGCTATGAGCACGCACGGCACTCGAAGCCGCCATCGATCTGGCCCATATCTATGCGGTTGTTCCCTGCTTAAGTACAGGCAGGAGCCAAGGAAAGATTTTAGCTTTGTGACTTCATATAAATTGCTGGTGTGCAGATAACATGAGGAGCTATATGAAATTGGAGTAATCAAATAAAAATCTCCTTGTAAAATCATTATGAAATTGTAAGACTGATCTTGTGGCAAAAGGTACTGCAGGGAAAACGTATTTTTTATTGAGTTGCTGTGTTTATTTCTTGAAGACGTTTTGCTCATCATCTGACTGGCTTTCCTAATTCTGAGTGACTTCATTTAGAATTTCCAGTAAGATGGTGTACAGTCACTCTGAATTGAGAAAGCCAGTCGGATGACTAGCAAAATGTCTTCAAGAAATAAACATAGAAAGTTGACAGGAATTAAACACTACAGACATACAATGACCTGAGAACTTCCACAGACATTTTTTCAATTGCGATAAGCTTTAAAGCTGAACTCTAAGCAGCTGAATATAAATCTTAAATTTATCATGTATGCACTACAAGTTAAACATTTTCAAACAACCACAATTTTCTCCATTTTTATTATTGCAATCTTTACTCCGCAAATATCCTAAGGGAAGCACTATTTCATAGCTGAAATAGAATTGAAGGTATGTATTCTTAAGGGTAAAAATAGGGAAAATGACTGCCTGACTATGCTGGAATATGGGTACAAGGGCTCGCTCACACTAGCTGTGTTGCAGCTACCGTATAGTGCCGCAGTAACCCAAGATACACAGGTTTCATACTAGACCTGTTTTATATGCAATGCCATGCGTTCCTAAAAATGCCCTGCAGCCCACATTTTGCAGGTGTAGCCCAAGCATGTCCCATACACTTGTATAGCAGATGCAAGCGAAGCATCATGTAGTGGTCACGGATATGTTACAGGCAACAAATGCAACTGCAATCATGGTGAAACACAGCAACTACCCCCAATCACACTGGATCGCTTCCATTCATTTTCTATGTCCACAATCTTGACCATTCATGTCCATGGGCACGATCTGCAGCGGTCGGCAGCAGCAACCTGCGGCTTGTGGTAAAAAACGCGGTTTCAGATTGTGGCCGTGGTAAACCGCCCAAGTGGGGACAAGGCTGTTTAAATTTATGGAAGCGCTCTGCTGCGGTCGTGTAAGTGTGGACAAGCCCTAATGCTGTCGGGGGTGTGTGGGGCGAATCCAATGTTGGTTACATCCTTCTACCTGCTCTTTTTTTTCTGTGTTAGGGGTTAGTAACTTACCCCTAAGAATACAGAACTTCAGTCATGCAAGTGGGGACAAGCCCAAGCCCCGCTCTTTTTTTATCATATGATATCAAGCTCTATGGTTTCAAAAGTTGGTGACCACTGCTCTAGCTAACTGTATTCAATAAACAGATGACCCTGGAAGTGATTAGCGGGCTATAGCCAAGGAAAGGAGGGAAGGAAGGGAAAACGATATAGGAACACTTCCTGGGAGCGATAAAGATTGTAAGAGACATCCAGCAGCATTCAACCCATACAAATATTATTTCTAGTAAGAATGTGTTTCAGCATATGACTGTATTTCTAACTAGCAACGTCTACTCACTGAAGTAAAGACACATCAATCTATCAGCTCAGTATAATCCAGGTCCAGCCCACATACTTAAGGCATCAGAGTATGCGGGCTGAAACTGGATCATATGGAGTAAACCTAAAGAACAGAAAAACATCTGGAAAACACATTCTCTGCTGAGAATAAACCAGAAGGAAACACTACGGGAGCATTCCACAACCATCTGACCCATTGGACCATGGACAGTAAAAATCTTACACTTACAAAACGTTTAAGGATCTGACATTTAATGTAAAGATGTGGCTTATTCAGAGAAAACAACTTCGCAAACACACTTCCCAGCAATGGTTTTATAATGAAATTCAGTTGATGCCATTTTGTACAGCACTGTGCTGTATAGTTACCCTCAACATTCATCTGATATGGTGCGGTGCATTTATCTATGCCTTTTGAGTTATGATAGTATTTATGAACCATGACCAAGTGATAGGACCAGACGCAGGCTCATTCATAGCAATCAGGATAAGGATTATAATGATCGCACCAGTGCACCAGTGTTGCATTATTACTGTCTGGTTCCAGCTGACCCTGGCTGACCCTAAAGAAATTCATATTCCAAACATGTCCACCGATGGCTGCACATTAATTAAGGCTGAGAATGAGCTTACTTTTAATACAACAGACAATGCCAGGTAGAATGCATTTCATATTTCCACTGGAATCCCATCGGAAATGGGTTTCTTTGCGAGATAAAGGCAAAAGAAAGAAATTTGCGGATCCCGTATATTAAATACCTATCTATTTAGTGAAATAACCTGAAGCCAGAAAGTCAGATATTGACTGAAATAACAGAAGAACGAAATCTCTTTAGGAAGGAGGTTAATCTAATAAATTTTTTATTTTTTTTTCTGGCAGTGTGGCTGTTATCCTCGAAGAAGCTTTCCTATCTCGGCAAAAGCAATAATATCTGTATGAGCACAACACATTCATAAATGCTGCAGCCGCTAGAGTTCTGTAGGCCGCAGGGCTTGATGGAGGCTATGTGTATTCTCTTACTGGAGTTAGTAGCATAAAAAGCTAGACAATGATGCTATTAAAGAATGTTTAGAACCAGATGATGCCCAGTAGGTGGTAATATGTTTTTTCTCAAAGAAATATATTAATGATAAAAAAACTGCAATGGCCAACATTTTTTAATCATTATTACCATATACACTTGAATATAAGCACAGTTCTCAGCCCCACAAATTGGCTGAAAAAGCCCCCCTGGGTCTGGAGTCAGGGTCCCACTTACCTGTGCAGGTGTTCGCTGGTCTGCCTGTGGGCACGGGCAGCCTCTGTGGGTGATCCGATGACTGATGCAGTCTTCTTCTTCAGGCTCCAGTACGGGCAATCAATGTGCCCAGTGACCACTATGGGGTTCGTAGCTACAAGGTGGCCCACCGCTCCTAGCTAACTTTTCTTCCTTCAATATCAAGTATTCAATTGAACAGGCAATCAAAGCAGAGTGCATTGTACAGGGAACATGAAGGTCAATTGCACCGCTCCCACCACCTCTCCAGTGTCACTGAAGACGAAGAAGGGGCTGTGTCTGCCAAGATTCAGGATTGCTGTGGGCTTGCCGTGGATAGGTCAGTATCCCTGAGTGTAGCTCGGGCAAATTTGTTTTGGAAACAAACTTACCCCGAGCTGGACTCTGGCAAACTGCCAGGGAGGTTAAAGGGCAGTGAGTTTGGTAGGTATTGACACAAGTTTCCCAACCCAACAGTGACCAAGTAGCTTTAAACCTGATTTATTTATTGTCATATAACAGGGAGAAAGATGGCATTAAAAACTTGCAGTTGGTCACTGCCACCGCAAACTCTACTAAGAAAATTATTCAATATAAGTTCCATATGGTGAAACCCGTATTCTCAGGACATTACGTGAGGAAAAATAATCTAACCTGGTCTTCCCCTGATGTGGGGGATTGATTGGCGGATTGGAGAATATTCTTAATTTTTTTATGCTATGTTGTGTAGTTCTGCTATATATATAGATGCTATATACTCATATATTTAGATACTGCTTTATATCACACAAACAGACATTTTCCAGATATTGATGTGACGTTTTATGACCATATGCCAACCAAGGTCATTACTCTTTCTACAATCAAGTTTGAAGAAAAACAACTTATTCTCCTCCGACCCCTCCCTCTCTTCTTTGGCTGAATTCTGTATTTTTCCCCATGTTTACAGTTTAATATTTTCTGCTCAAAATGGCGCTACAAAACCCCTCCCACTGTGAAAGGAATGTGTGGAAGAAGATGGCGCTTGCAGAACAGGCTTATCAGTTTTTCCACCGATTATGACATTCCAGAAGGATGGATGAGAATAGTTTATATGGACATAACCAATTAGAAGCTTATGATGCTATGCTCACATGACCCTTAGAACACTGCCCAAAACTTAGTTTATCAATGTCAGTGTGTGTTTCCATTAAAGGCAGAAGTACTTTCATAGAGCAAGTAGAGTGTTTGTGTGGTCACTGTCTATGCATATAGCACATATATCTTATCATTAATTTGGAAGCACAACATCCCTGTTCAAATCTAAAAAGAAACAAAAAGCTCAGCCGCCCAAATGCCCAACTCTGGGTAGGCCGTGTTCAGTTTCAAAATCCTCACCTCGTTAGGCATTCAAAAATTAGGGCCACCAGGAAAAACACAGCATTGCTAGAAGGAGTGCTTCTGCCTTCTACATTTGTACCGTGTACATTAATATTAAATAAGGCCATATGTGTTTGTTTATACTGAGCCGAGTACAGTAATAGCATCAGATATTCTGGTTCACAGAACTCCCATGATATCATGGTTAGTCACAGTTATGAAAACTGAACATTTCTGATACTGCTCAATTATGTAAAATACTGGATTTGCCGACTCAGAAACCTACACCCCATTTACTGGCAATTATTCTCAGATATTCCAGATGAATCATGAAATTCTACATGTCAGTGTGTCATCTCATTCAGAGAAATACTTACAAACCACCTGCCTATTTTGTTAGGAGGGAAATAAATCTCCAGTATCAAAGCCAAGAAACATCCACAGAAAATCCCATTCACTAGAACACAAAAAAAAACACTAATTATATGTATTCAGGAAACAAAAGGCAGCCAGCCTTCCTTCCTCATATTTTACACCGCAGCGTTGTATCACTCACTGGGGGTTAGTGCACATTCCGAACGTTACATCGAGGATCTGCCATTGTTTCATGCTAGGTGAGCCTCTGCACAAGTGGGGTAATTCATCTTTTCTGTAACTGGGTTTTAAAGGCATGTTTTTATATTTAATGCAGTAAACCCATAATCCCTCCTACATAGGACATGAGATAATGCAATTACCATGTAACACATTTGCTCCTTATTTTAGTCAATGTCACACCTTCAATAATTAGAGGCCGGGCAGCTTTAACTGCGGCAGGACGGGTGTGACTTCCACTGCCAGATCCGGTTTGTATGGTGTAATGTAGTAAAAATAAAGATTGGGTTCTAGAAAAGCACATAATCATCACTTTAACTGCCAAATATGTCTCATTTTAACATCTGCAAAATACAGGTGCACGCGTTTAATAGATCAAACTAAGCACACACTGTACCACTCCAATATAGGAAAGCTGTACATAGAATGCATACGTGTATCCAGGTTAGGGTTTCTGATGAATTGAGCTACATTTAAAAAATGTGATTTGTAAATATATAACTCCATGTCCAGAGATACAAGAACTTTTCCAAATTCTATTGGCAGAGAAGATATCAGGTTGTAGAAGGTAAAGTGACCCACCGCAAAAAAGAGGCTTGTGGAGAGGCGCCTTTAAATCATCTTTATGATGGCTCACAGGGCCACTTCTTCAGGATAAAAACATGAGGTGTTGATCTTAAAACCTGGAGCCTGTGGTTTAGCTGCAGTGGCGGTTTCGATCCACTGCAGGTAAACTCAGTACAAGCATTCATGTGTGCCTTGGATTTTATCAGCTAAAAATCCTAAATAAAGTGTACAAGCAATTTTCTCCACACGCCTGACAGTAGTCATAGGTTGCTGGTTAAATACAGAGCCTACACTAACCAGCAACCTAAGAAGTAAGCAATTACCAATGGCATGAAATAGATGGAAGGTCTACTTTAATGATCTCATAGTTTCCACAGTGACTTTGCACAGGCTTACCAGGAATTTTAAAGATGTTATGACATTCAAAGCTTCTTTCAAAAATTTGGATTGATAGGGTGGCAACCCCAAAATACATAAAAGGATGAAGTTAGGCTTTGTTTGCATTGCGTTGGGACCCCTCGGGAGGTCCCCATGTAACAGATAGACTTACCTGCTCGGCGGAGACTCTGTCTTCATTGCGCAGAGCCGATCTGCCGGTGTAAGGCTGAACGTAGTCGAGTACGTTCAGCCTTTACACCGGCGGATGTGTAAACAGACCATCCGCCGGCAGGCAATGTCTTTGGGATACGTCAGGACCCCTGCTTAGCGTATACGCTTAGCGGAGGGGTCCCGACGTATAATGGAAACAAGCCCTAAGGGCTCGATGAAAACATATAGAGTTAATTTGCACTTCATGCATAATTTGGTTTTTGGATTAGATCTTTTTTTAAATCCATCAAGAGGAACTGTCAGCGTTTGGTGTGCCACCATACAGGGTGAGACTTTCAGGAGGCCATCATTGTAATGGCTTTATTAGTAATTAAGCACATTTTGTCAACAAACCTGAAGATGTCCTGCGGCCTACTGGCTTTACTGATCAGACCTGATCACAGGCCGGTCACTGCTCCTAGTGATAATTAAAGAAGATTTTTTTATGGCTCTGTGGCCTGGAGCTACAAACTGCATTAAATAAAAATGTTATTCTAGCCATAACTAATTGGAATTAAAGATATAAATTAAGAACTCAAAGTAATAAAGCTGAAATTAGCTGGTGCATAAAGTAGCCAACAGCCCAGTTAGCTGTGTGCTTTTATTTCTTAAGAAGGTAAGATTTATCTTAATAGCTCATTACAGAAATGGCACAATAAATAGCATGATTAATATAATGAATGACTTTCCCCAACTGGCGCAGGAGGACTGGGATGAGCTAACATGGATTAGCAGGGATAAACTACTCAGATCTAATTTCACAAGCTCCAGCAATGACAGCTTTTCACCACGGGTACCACATCATTAAGGTTCGGACACTGGACTTTCTGTAAGATCTAATTATCTACATGGTGCAGTAAGCTGTAGCAGCCAATCAAGTTTAACCAAATATTAGTCAATAAACGGATATGCAAAGAAACTACTTATCAATATGGCTAATAGCTTTCAGTTACCTTGCTACCTGTCTTTGGAAAGATGATCGATATACATTGCTTATTCAACAAGTAAGAACAAAGAAGGGGGAGCTGGTCTACCTGCTATAGTATCTGTATATATATATATATATATATATATATATATATATATATATATTTATTTATTTTTTCTCTGCAAGAACACTCACTGCCCAGTGACTGGGCAGTGAATGAAGAAAAAGCACCCTCTCAGTTTCTATCAACATGAGCACTGCAACTCAACCAAATGACGTCTGGTGCTGCTTCCCCGTCTTCAAGTCTTAGCTCTCCTGTACAAAGAACACAATGGGCTGATATTACCGTAAATCAAATAGTTGCTCTGCTTGCATTAAAAATTACATTAATGAATAGGCATCTGCATTAATTTGTGTCTTTTATCTCTGCCTGGAGGAGAGCTTTAAAAATCTGTGAAGCATTAAGGCAAGCGCAAGCTGCCAAAAACTTTTTATGAATGCCAGTAACAAGACAGATTTTCCTGCCATACACATCTTTTGTGATTAATACACTTCGCTATGAAGTACTGATCTTTTCACTGTGAGTTACTGGTATTCACAAAGTTTTGCATCTGACTTATAAAGTATTTTGAAGTAGACTTTTTATCTAGGTGACACAATCATTTTTAACTTCCTGCTGTTAGAATAAAACTTATGGCTCCTGTATACAATTCTTAAATAGAATCAAATCCAGTAACTATGTGATGTACAGTGGGGCGAAAAAGTATTCAGTCAGCCACCAAGTTCTCACCCCTTGAAAAGTTGTGTAATTTTTCATCATATGTATACCTCAACTATGAGAGACAGAATGGGGGGAAAGAATCCAGGAAATCACATTGTCTGATTTTTAAAGAATTTATGTGCAGATTATGGTGGAAAATAAGTATTTGGCCACTATGAAAAGTTCATCTCAATACTTTGTTATATCCCCTTTGTTAGCAATGACTGAGGTCAGACATTTTCTGTAAGTCTTCACAAGTTTGTCACACACTGTTGCTGTGAAGAAATCAACTGTGGGAGCAATAATTTGGAAAATAAAAGACATACAAGACCACCGATAATCCCAGAACAACACGGGGGGACCTAGTTAATGACCTGCAGAGAGCACTACCTACACACTACCTAGCCAGGTACTCAAATCCTGAAGTGCCAGATATGTCCCCCTGCCTAAACCAGTACATGTCCGGGCCCATCTAAAGTTTGGTAGAGAGCATTTGGATGATCCAGGGGATTGGGAGAATATGGTCAGATGAAACCAAAGTAGAAAACTTAACTCGTGGTGTTTGGAGGAGAAAGAATGTAGAGTTTCATCCAAAGAACACCTTACCTACTGTGAAGCATGGAGGCGGAAACATCATGTTTTTGGGCTGTTTTTCTGCAAAGGGACCAAGAAGACTCGTTTAAAGGAAGGAATGAATTGGGCCATGTATCGTGAGATTTTGAATGAAAACCTCCTTCTAATAGCAAGGGCATTGAAGATGAAACGTGGCTGGGTCTTTCAGCATAACAATGATCCCAAACACACCACCCAGGCAAAGAAGGAGCAAAAAACCATTGGAGGGAGTTCATGTTGCCCAGCGACATCCCCAAAACATCACTGCTCTAGAGGAGATCTGCATGGAGGAAAGGGCCAAAATACCATATATCTATAAATACCAGTGTGTGAAGACTTACAGAAAACATTTGACCTCTGTCATTGCCAACAAAAGGTATATAACAAAGTATTGAGATTAACCTTTGATATTGACCAAATACTTATAGGCTTATAGACTTCCAAGGAAAGAAAGAACACCAGAGATTCCTGATACAACACTTTTTTTAAATTATGAAAAGATTAGGTAAAGGGTGCTTGGGGAGGTTCAGAATGCATAACTTTTTTTATTATCATTTCTTATGGAAAACTGTTTTGACTCTTAACCAACTTGACATACAACTAACCTTGGGAACTAATTAAGTTTATAAGTCAAGGGTCAACTCTACTTCCTAAATGTAAGAAGACAATTGGTGACCAGAAAGAAAAACTCCACTGATACATGTTGCAAATATCACTGGCCTTAAAAATGAATTGGGGATAGGAAAACCACAGTGGGGAAAAAAGGGAGAAAAGCCATGGCACTGCTTTTGGAGCGTAGCTTGTGCATAAGTTGTTAGATGAACTTTTCATACATGAACCTAAAGATTTTCTTTAGCAAAGCAAACACAGTCAGCGTTGTATCTGTGGTCAATATGTAAAAGAAACATCTGAGGTTCAGATTACGCGACATCAGCGTCTGTATCACATCAGCTGACTGGGAGTGGAATCGGGTTATGTTTGGTTTATTTAATTTTTTTCTCAACACAATCCTTCCTCAATTTCCTTCCTGGCTTCCTTCCCCAATCATTACTGCCTAATTCTCTTTACTTTGGAAAGGATTTTAGCCATACAGCAATTTAATAATCCAAACCTCAATCCACTGGAGCCTCTTCAACTTTTTAGTAACCAATTTGCAGATATAAAATCTGCTCCTGGTTTTTTAGTGTCACCTGACACTTTGGGTTTTATTGCAATTCAATTCTTCTCATTTGCAGTAAACATCACACAGTGGAACTAATATCACTATATAAGATTCACTTGCTTAAGTATGCTTTGTATCAGAAGTCTACAATGGATTTTTTTTTGGTTGATTGTTTGACAATCAAAGTATGTTGGTGGCTCCCTATGCAGCAGCCTTTCCGATCGATGGATTTTGTGGAATCGGTCATTTTGGAGATCCACTCATGTCCAATCCAAATCGACCAAAAATTCCCAAGGTGGTGTTCCATCAATTCGATCGGTGACAAATCGACCCCTGTATGGCTACCTTTAGAAGAAGTTGTCAAGTCAAGACATTGCCTGCTATAAGTGAGGACAAGTGAGGAGATTATCAATCATTATCAATGAGTACCTATTTTTATGCCTTCCTTCCTTACAACTAGTTGGCAAATAACACATATTCACTGTGTATCCATGGCTAGATTGAAGTGACTAATGTCAAGCTTGTTTTGAGGGCTTCCTGAAACCATCTGACCCAGATCAAGAATGTAAGGACCTTTAAGTGCCAAAGGATTTTTAAACACAAACCCCTTGACCACCCTTGAAGATTTTCAGTGAAACTAGTGAAATGGACCAATAACAATCTTCATGTGTCCAAACTCCAGACAATGTGCTTCCACTCTAACTCAACACTAAAACAGGGTACAGACCTGCAGATGTGGGCCAAATCGATGGCCCTGCCGATATCTGAAAGCAGCGTGATGGCGTCATCACGCTGCTACAGGGTACATCAGACGGCTCAAATATCGAGCAGTCTGTACCCTGCTTTACATTACATCCAGTTTTCTAATATAACAGGGAATAAATGCTGAATATGCACATTGAAATTATGTTTTAACCACAGAGCTTGCCTTCTAGTTCCGCCTAATTTGAACCAACCATAAGACAAAGTAAGTTTTTTTTGCAAAAAGGAGGCAGCACCTATTCTCTCAAGTGTAAAGATCACACATTCAAGACTATCTCTGCCAGTTCCATTTAAAAAAGGCAGCAGCATGGACAAATGCCAGTAAGAAGAAGATTTGGAGCTCTAAACATCAAGGAGGAAGATGCTGAAGACAGGGTGCAGAGGTGAGCAATGCAAGACTGGGTGCCGAGGTTTGGGAACAAACAAAAAGGCTTCAAAATTGTGTGGTGCAAACCTGAGTGCATGGCTAAGTGTGCACAGCATAAGTGGTGTAAAAGGGTTGAATAGCTAAATAAGACAAAGCTTGGTTAAAGTGCAGAAACAAGAAAGAGGGTAAGGCATAGTGTCAATGATTCGTGTCTAGCTTAAACTCTAGCACTATCTCTGCTCACTATACATAGGTTATGAAAAAAGTACATGAAAACGGCATATTACATAGCATATTTAGTTTACTGAACTCAGTTCCCAAAATTTGTGATCAATTTCTGAATACACGGACAGAGTAGTTTTGCTAGATATTTATTGTGAAGGGTCTTTTATTATTGTAGAGAGGTATATATGTGACCAAACCCATTAATGATTTACTACTGATATTCAAAATTAGGGAGGGTGTGACAGACCATTCAGTCAAGACATGGGTACAGGTTATGATACAGGAGTAGAGGACCCTGCCCAATTGGGCTTACAATCTAAAAGGTTAGGGAACAGAGTATACAATAGGTGGGGGGACTGGCATGGTGGTGATATTAGGAATAGGATGGGTGGGGAAGAGGTGGGTTTTCAGGGCTTTTTTTTTAGTGTAAGAGGTAGTACAGACAGGTGAAAGAAAGAGAGTTTCAGAAAGTAGGAGCAGCCCTAGAGAAGTTTTAAAGCCACGCATGTGGTGATGTTATGAGTGGGGATGTCATTAGTAGGTCACTGGAGTAGTGGAGGGGTGGTTATGGTGTATTTATGAACCAGATTGGAAATGTAAGTGGAACAGGAGGTGTGGAGTGATTTAAAAGCAAGGCACAAAGCCTCTGGACAAGTGTTTTGCAGAAAGGAGCAGCAGTTGAGGAGCACTTACAGGAATAATTAAATTAGTCAAGTAGCACCATTCATGATGGACTGAAGAGGTGACAGTCTAGTTAGAGGAAGACCAGAGAGGATGATGTTGCAGTAGTCCAGGCAAGAAATGATGAGAGCGTATACCAGGATTTTGGTGGTCTCTGGCAGGAAGGGGCGTATCTTCTAGATATTGCAGAGATGGAAGTGGCAGGATCTAGCATTGTTCAGAGTCAAAGGTGACACCAATTGTGTTTGAGGAATAGGGGAGATGATGATGTTACTTACTGTAAGTGAGATGCCTCTTGTGTCTCTACAAATGTAATGGATGCAATTTTGTCAGAGTTCCTGACCAGTTGGGAGACAGTGTGGGGTTGTGGATACCAGGGGTTAAAAAAGGAGTGTGGGGATCCCAGGGCTGTGACTACTGGAAGTCAGGCCATGCAGACTTCCCTGAGGTAAAGAAAAACCACTTGCATTGATGTCCACAAGCCAGGACAATTGGCATTTACTGTGGACTTTGTGTCATAAATTAGGGCAAGAGCCCTAAAGAGATATGTTGTGTGGGTTGACCTCATTAATAGACCCCCACTGATGCTAAACCTTCACAAGGGCCATAGTTAGTAGTCAGTACGAGCTATAACTTCTAATTAGAGGACCATGGCTAAATATCTATTTTTTGACAAAGTGCCTCCAATGCCACCCCATTCCATTTGTAGAGACCCACACAATTTTTTCTAAATTCCTTTGGTTATTTCAACAGTTACATAGTATAAAATAAGATAAAATAAAGTTCTGGGTGGACATTATGATGTCCATAAATGACTAATAAACATTTACTGTATTCATTCAGACAATAAATGCCCCTCCTTACTTTGTTCTTTCATATTAGGCCAACATGGGGAAAACCCAAATGTTGAGTCTTGTCACCTCTTCCAAACATCCTATAACAGAATAAATATGCTTTGTTATAATCAGGATGACTGTGTGCTATTAGTGTCCATGCTCTGAGGGATATGTATTGATACCTCAAGCTCATCAATTATTTAACATCCTTTATTTTATGATCAATGTCAGTGCTAAGAAAATGGTTAATATAGTGACCACAAGCTCCTTAAGACTCAGTCTGAAACCACCAACAAAAATGTGGTTATCTTGTAAAGAAATCCATACATTAAAGAAATTTGCTCTTAATGCTCTAATGGAAGGAGTCCAGAATTTATGTTCACACATAATCCACTTGAAAGTCTAAGAGTAAAACGATAATACAACTTTGCTGCATGGTATTAGTGAACTGAGCAAGGGTACATGTTCTACAAAATGTAATTGATTTTGTCCCATGAACGCAGAGCCAAAGACTAGACACATTACTGCAGTTCACATAAGGTGCACTTGCTGTCAACAGCTTTCTCCCCACTTCTTACTTTGCTGAAGCTAGAGAAATAGAAACATAAAACATATTGAATTAAAGGTGCTAAACAGATTAATCAAAGTTTACTCTTCCTAAACTGTGCTGAGCCAACAAATAAAACAGTTCTACTCTGTCAGACAGGGCAATGGCTACTCCGTTATTGTTAAGGCATTGTTGTAGTCTTAAGAGGTTTGTGCTTTTTCTCAATTTGTTTTCTTCAATGTCACAATGTTAGAAAAATTTACAGCTGGGCATAGAAAGATCGCTAAATGTTGGCATTAAAAGATAAATCCAAGGATTTTTATTACATATAACCTTGAAGTTGGGGAAACTCTGCATTGTTCAGCTAATGCTCATTTATCTAGAGTAGCTAAATAGAAAAATGACTTTTACCTACCTAATCCTTCACTATCCAAGCACGCTACTCTTTTCTCTGACACTTCAGTCTGTGAACATGCCCTGGTTGTCCTCACATAACATCAGTACCTATAGTCCTGCATTGTATCAGACCATTGCACAGAGCTTTAAGGTCCCCATACACGGGTCCGATTTCCAAGGGATTCCGGGACGATCGATTCCGGGCGCGTGCACGCTAATCGATTGTCCCGGAATCGCGTGAAGCCCACCTTGCCTCATCGATCATGTCCGATCGATCGGGGGCCCAGAATCGGATCTGCCAGAGAACCGACATGTTGGTCTTTCTGATCCGATTCAGCACACACCAGGGGGAGTTGCCATGTGTGAAGTGATCGATCGGGCACGGAATCGTCCAGGAATCGGTGGCCCAAGGTGGTAGGGACAGGCTTAATTGGGCGATCGATCGGACATCCGATTCCCTCTGGCATCGCGGAATCGATCGGATGGGTGATCGATCGGCCATGGAATCGGAACATGTATGGCTAGCTTTAGTCAAAGGACTATTTAGGATTGGCCACTGTGAAAGTAGACAACCTACATGAGAAGTCCTTTTTTACATTATCCTATCCAAGAGGTAACAAGGTGAAAATGCAATACAGGTTACCCCTGATGATGTATTGGTAATGCCAGTGCAAAGTATGTTGCACGATACCCCAGGGGGGTATATAAGGCCTGCATAGGAAGAACCAAGATGAAGTGCCTTGTCTTGTGGAGGTCATCTTGAGGGAGATAGGATAAGTCAGACACATCCTGAGACTCTACAAGAAATGGCTGACATGTGAGTGTTGGAGATTACCCTACCCAGGTTTAAAGTGAGGGACAGAGGGACAGTCTCAAGTATGCACCCTGCTACCTGTGCTCAGAAGCAGTGAACAGACTATATATTTCAGCCTAGTAAAGATAAAAAGTTTATAATACCCATAGTGTGGACATTACATATACGCTCACAGAGGCCTTTGCTGAAAGAATCAGTGTAAAAGAGTTGGGTAGTGAAGAGGAACAATTTAAGATGGATCAGGTGTAACTTAGAGAAGGGGATTTGTTGGTCTAAGGGCTCATTTACACAGGCAGTTTTCAACTGCCAGATAAAGGACCCTTTAACGTAACCGACCGGTGGACGCAACATTTGGCATCCACCGGTTGATTTTTGGGCTCCCGTCCAATAGGACCTCTATGGGGTCCTAATTTAGATGACCTGCCAATGCCTGTACTATTTTGTAGTTGCTTGCAGGCAGTCATTTCTCCAGAACTGAAAGCTGTATATTTAGCCTAAGTCTACTGTGTCAGCGGAATCATCAGACCCTACAGGCACCCCCTGGACTTATTAAATAGTTTTTATGAGGCCCAAGAATGGGAGAAACGCGTCAGGGGATACCTACTGATGGGTGTGATGCATAACCTTCTGTGGCTTTGCTGGTTTCCTCTGCAACTGTATTGGACCCGGGCAGGTCCTGCAGCGGCTTTTTAGATTATTTGGATTTTATGGTCCAATGTCCCTGGGTGCATGTTGGGGTTTTTAATTAATACTTATTAAATTGTACCTATCTGAGATAAAGTGTGTACTCTATATCACAGAACACATGTCTGTTTTACTAGTTAGGCCTATTTAAAGCCCCTGGGGACCTGCTATCCCCTTGGTTTGTGTTTGTATTTTATGCCTTAATAAGTAGTACTGCAAAATTGGAGAAATGACCTACAGTATATGTCCGGAACAAAACACCTATGTTGGGTTACTCATGCCATACAAGATGAAGGCCAGACACCATGCATTTAAGGTGTGTGTGCAGAAAGCCCACCAAAGTCAAGGCCACTAGTTCACTATGTCTAGAGAACTATGGTACTAGGGTTCACCAGCATCCCTTCAAGGAGCCTCACTACCCATAACTCAACAATTCCAGAAAAAGCTGGGAAGATTTCTAAATAGATTCCAGTACAATTGAGTGTCTTGCACGCTCACAAAGATTGTGCTCTAATTTATAAAGAAATCTACCCGTGTATACCTTCCTTCCGAAAACAAGGTTATTGGACATGACCGTAAGTCATGGTCGATGTCTATTGCTTTGGATGGGTCCCCATCTAAAGCATCGGCTGAGCTGGATGACGCAGCTATGTTGCGCCTCCAGCTCCTTCGATATCGTGCTCAGCGCGATGGCTGGAGCTTCCTCAAACAGCTCAAATATTGAGCCGTGTATGCCCACTTTTACAAGTACACTGCCTTATACCAATGTTTTTCTCTAGGTACACTGGAAATTACCCTATGTCACAATAGTGAATTTGATGGGCTCAAGGCCACAGTGGGCATATATTTTGATCTGGACCAAGGTTGGGGGCCCAAAATGACATCTTATGTAGTTTGAAGAATGTATGTATTCATTTATATGTACAATTATTTTTCAAAGCTCAGGACACACTACGGTGCTTGTTAATACTCTGTAACTGATCTAATAGCTAGTCTCACCCTATATAGTCTTTATAGTCCTAAGCCCTTCTTTTCTTGCAAGGTAAAGCAAAGAAGTCAGTAATATTGAAGGATGCATTGGGAAGTGTTTCATAACATGAATGACCACAGATGTCCTTGACGAAACTATACGCATGGGGATTTTTTTTTTATAATTTCTTAACTTTGTTTTCTTTCTCTCTAGTCTGTTGTGCCTGATAAATAGATATATGAGAGAGGTACACTATGAAAAAACGTCTTTTATTTGCCAAGTGAAATTGCTTGGTTGTAAATGTGTCAACTGGGTATCAGCATATTACTGTTATTATTTCATTTTTCTTTTATTTGAATTCTAATGCCTCAATTCCAGTTCTGCAAAGTGCTGCAAAACTACAGAGTGCCACTGAAATGTATTTGCTTTTAAATTACCAGCACTCAGTTCTTTTTTTTGGAACAGCACAAGATATTGTTTTCTTATGTAACCATGAAATGTCCTTCAGCTGTATTACAAAACAGATGATTGGATTTGCTGAGGACTTCTAATACACCTATCAGTCTACAAAAGTGATGCACTCAAGTGAAAGTCATTGCACTCAAGTGCACAGGGCAGTACAATTTTTTTTATTTTTTAGTTAATCACAGTTGTGCATCATCCCATAATAACATGTCTTTCTGATGTGATGGTATAGCAACCAAGGTCAACCCAACAGTGAACAGGGTCCAAGGATGCTTTGCTCATACTCCTAAATCCACCTAGTGCTATCAAGCCTACTATACAAAAGCATCATGAAAGAACATTTTATGGTGTTGGGTGCATCTTTCTATTTATCTTTATTCCTATTCAGAGCCATCACAATTCTGATTATTATGGCCATGTGTCCAGACGGGGCGGCCAATTTTTTTATTTGAAAAATGTTGGACCTTTGAAAAATATAAATCATGCATATGTACTCAGTACTTGCTTTGGGCCCCTTCATCAAGGACATCAATTCCTGCCTCAAAGCAGCAACATGGCATCCATGCCATCAGCCTGTGTCACTGCTGAGGTGGTATAAAAGACCAGGATGCTTCAATGTCTAATCTTTCTCTTACCAATGTCCCATAGATCCTCTATGGAGTTCAGGTCAGGCCAGTTGGCTGGCCAATCAAGGATAGTAATCCGTCTGTGGAAGGAAGCATGAAGTGCTCCAAAATCTCCTGGTAGACGGCTGCGTTGACTCTGGACTTAATGGAGCACAGTAGACCAACACCAGAAGAGGACATGGCTCCCCAAATCAAGATATGGGTCTCTCCTCCCGACAATTATTTTTCAGTTCAGGCTGGGTTGGGAGTGAAGCAGCTGCAGGTGGCCCAGCAGTAAGACCTGTGCAATCACCCCCTTTCCCCCTGTGTCAGTTAGGGAGGAAGATTTGATAGCCGTGTCAAAGGGGGGGGGGGTGGTGGTGTTTGTGAGTGAGTGAGTACCAAGCACCTCTTCCAGAGATCGTGATTGGTATTCACCCACAGCCATCCACTACCACCCCCCCCCCTCCGACTCTGCTAACACCCCCTGGGGGACTGTGGGTGAGTACCAAACACCATGTCCTGGTACTTACCTGGAGATGGTGTAAGGAACTAAAGATTTATAAACACACACACACACTAATATACATATATATTTATTTATTTATGTGTATATCTTTAGATCCTTTCACCAAACAAAGCTAATACAGCAAGACACTGAGCAGCTTTGTAAAGCCTGTATCTTGAGGTGCCCAGAGCAGCTTTATCAAAAAAAGCCTGAAGAATAGAATAAATGGATTTCTGCTGAATGGGTCAACAAGACTCACTAAGTCCATTAAGCTTTTTTGAGCCGGAAGGGTCGCCAGCACGTTGCTGATTAATGAGCAGCTCTGTCCAATAGCAGAAAACAAATGAATCTGATAATAGCAAACATAGAGCCTTCAACAGGTAGCAAAAAGATTATAGGCACGCTATACAAAATGCTGTACTTGCAGGGATATACTGTCAAGGACAGGGCAATGTAATACCACAAGTCAAGGGTAATTGAGCTGCCTATATGGAAGTCTTATCAGCAAGTCTTCTATCATCTTGATAAGTTTCTGTAATCTCACCAGGACCATCTATTACTGTTCTTTATTAATCTCTTGGTAAAGCACCAACCATTTTCAGTAAGTTCTATTGTATGCTACTATGTATTATATATACTATACATTTATCTTCATGACTGGAAAGAAATCCAATTTAAGGATTGCATTTTGCATAGATTACACTGTGTGGTAGTATCATAGATCGATATTATTGACACACAATATTCAAATTTCATTTGATCTAATTTTAATTTCAAACAAAGTTGATATGTATATAGCTAGCATAAATCTCTGAGCGTTTCTCAATGTACAATTACAATGTAATCAACCTGGATTCACCGCCCCCCCCCCAGCACCGCTTCTATGACATTGAGGTCAATGGTGCCGCCTCACCCTGCCGCCTCTTCTGCAACATTGGGTTCACCAATACTCAGATTCGCCGTGGGCTTGTCGGGGATGGGCAAGTATCCCCAAACTCTCCCAGAGCTACGTTCGAGCTAAACGCTCAGAAGCTTAAGCTATGTTACGGAGTTCTTACTCACCTAACACAGAAATTATGAAGTGGTTCCATGTACTTGCTGAATTATAGCAATTGGAGGGTTTAAGAACACCTCTGCTTGAGTATGCCACAAACTACAAGATGAACAGAAGCAGAACTACTACATAGTTGTACTACTACTTCTTAATAGATGTCCAAAGACCAATGATGCAGAATAAATTCACGTAAAAAAATGCATGCAACAGGGCATTTCAAAAAGGCTTTGTCATCGTACAATGGAGCACACGCCTAATACATTCGTATTCCAATAATTCGTATTACATTCGTAATGGCAACGATCGTTATACGCATGAGCTCCATAGTAAGATCGAAATCGACCGTAAACAATCGATTACACTGTGTGGTAGTGTGTTCGATCGATGTTCGGCTAATGGTAGACGTTCGAATCACACAAGGCGATCAAATTAGCGATCGATCGAGCAAAAGTTGACCCACGTATGTGTTCGGCTTTAGTTTAGTGGTCTAGGTAGGAAATATTTAAAAGCAAACAGTTCACAAAATAATGGGATGTACAGGGGTATATATTGTGTATATCCACAAGCACTGGAGTTGGATAAAATCTTAGTTTCAGCTTTATTATATCCAAAAGTTTTCAATCGAACAAATGCGTACACAAAGATGCATCAAATCACCCTCAGGGGGTCACCACCAACTCTCTGACGCGTTTCATCCCCCAATCTGGGACTTATTCTCTTATCTCTATGAATAAGTCCCAGATGGGGGATGAAACGCGTCAGAGAGTTGATGGTGACCCCCTGAGGGTGATTTGATGCATCTTTGTGTACGCATTTGTTCGATTGAAAACTTTTGGATATAATAAAGCTGAAACTAAGATTTTATCTGG
This sequence comes from Ptychadena robeensis, assembly GCA_036250615.1. NCBI lineage: Eukaryota > Metazoa > Chordata > Amphibia > Anura > Ptychadenidae > Ptychadena > Ptychadena robeensis. Next base: position 52,410,371 of record CM070032.1, read on the forward strand.
TGTGCGGAACTCCAGTGCTTGTGGATATACGTTTGAAGGAGACCCAGAAGACTGGGTCATTACAGGGAGCTCCTGCACCTGCAAAACTTAGCTGGATTACAAAATTATGAACTCGGCTAGAAAGGGAATTGGTGTACGATCTACTTTACAGAAACACGGTGAGTGCGGACCCATACAAACCTATGTATATATTTGTGGTATATATTGTGAACTGTTTGAGGGACCGAGCACAAAGTCAGCTATACATCGAAAAAAGGGTAAGGGCCACAATCAAACAGGAGAGATGACAGGTAAGGAAAGTAACACATATTAAGTATCAGGTATAGGGGGAGCGGAGGTACAAGTGTCCACCTTTCCCAAACCGTAGCAAATTTTTTTGCGTTTGCCCCTCAAATTTAGATATCACTTGTTGCCCATGTGGCACAAAGTTTGTCCACTGGTTTAGTGTGTACTATGACCTTTGAGAGTTAAGTTGTGAAGGGGTAATACATATGCCGGGGTTATCGGTAGTCAAACATGGCTTTTAGTATAAAAGTACAACTTATAAATATATATTCAAAAAAATTATACATACTTTTTAATCTCATATATGCAGTAAACCAAAACTTTATTCTCGCCATTGTCACTGTCAGTCTCTCCCCACAACTGGCAACAAAAGTCATACCATAAACATCTGGCTTTAGAATATTACTATTCTATAAAGTGGTGAGGAAAGTTCTTATTTAAGGGTTAAATTTGCGCCAATATATTTTTGTTTATCAGAAGTGAATTAAACTGCTTAAACATGAATGCGAGTAAACCATCTTAGCAGTTCTAGCTGGGATTAGCGCCTGGAAAGGTCTAGTAATGATAAGTATTTCCGTGCATGTCGGCCCACCCACACCTCTCCATTCATAGAGCTGAGCCTGGTAGGCAGAGCCCATCCAGATTAACTTGACAGTATGAACAAACTCTTAACATACAGAATAAATAGAACAGACGTTCCAATTCCCATCCTAGCATTTAGCTGATGTTGTAAATTCAGGCAGGAAAAAATACTTTTGTACTTGAATAAGAAGAAAAGAAATCCCACTTGGGAACTGAGCGTTTTATGCATCTTATGAGAAGCTTTCATCAACTGTGCCGGCTGATGTTTTATTTACAAACAGAGTGAGTCAAACAGCTCTACAACTCCGGGATGTAGTTCTACCCGTTCAGATAAGGATTGTGAAACATTAATGTGTCACCATGCATGTCTAATCTTACAAACTGTCACCTACTACATAGAGATCCGTCCTTCCCTTGTGATTTGTGCACCCATCACTTACCTACTAGATTATTTGTTCTGTCTTGCCTATGACATTAGTACCGGTATAAAAATATGTGACATGAGGAAGATCACAGACCTGTGACACAATGTCCTATATTCAAGAATGGTCTAAGGCAGAAGAAGTGCAATATAACTGTTAAATTACATTTCTTTACATTTCTTGGTACTCATATGTACAAGTGATTTTCTTCAAGTATGTAAGTATTCTCAGCTGATGCTCCCCTGACCGTATTTAAAAAAAACACCAGTCTGGAGATTTGCCAGATGTATAAATCTGCTAAACAATGAAAGAAATGAAAGTTTAAAAGTTGTAAGGCCCTTTTAATAAAAAAGAGTAATCACAGTTTGCTATATTTCTCAGTGATACCCAACCTCCCAGGCTGCACTTGACAATGGATTCCTAAAATGCAGTCTGTAGTAATAAATTGTGTCTTAAGCTTAAGATTGAAAATAAGTATTTGTCTGCTCCACTACCTGATGCTCTAGGTCAGTGATGGCGAACCTTTGAGGCCCAGTGCCCAAACCCACTTTTTTATCTTAAAGTCACAATAGGGCAATTTAAGTGAATACTGAAGTTTATGTTTAAACAATGGGAGGCGCAGATTTTTGGCTAGTAACATGGTTACACGTAGCATGTTTTTATGGACAAAAACCCTAACACAGCTGCACGGCAGTGTAAAATGGCACTAAAATGTGAAAGATTTTCCAGAAATGAGGAGAAAGCAAGGAGCTCGGAAACCCCCCAGGACTTGAGAGGAACTTGCAGCCTCCTCACCACCATGGCAGTATCTTTATTAACAGCCAGTTTCGAGACTGTGGCTGTACTTTTTATGATGCTGTTGTGGTGGAGTTGGCTAGTCGTGATCATGTACACAGATCACAATTAAGAAACACAAGTGTCCATCAATAAAGTATTTTGATTAAAGTTCTCTGTAACATTAACAGTCAACAAGACAATAAAACATCTCAGCTAATATCCCACATTTCCTGGTAAATTAGCACTATGGAACAAGATGGCACTGCCGTCTGTTTGTTTTTCATTTCCAGGTCTGAAATACATTGTTACCATAGCTAAAAAAACACCTCATCTCCCCTCTCCTCCTGTCCCCACCAATCAGAGTCTGCAGACACGCTGATACAAAGTGTGTCTACACATGTCAACCGAGAGGGCTCTGTGTACCGTCTTGGGCACATGTGCCATAGGTTTGCCATCATGGCTCTAGGTTGTGGGTCCATAGAGATAAATAAAATTTTGCTTACAAAGTCTTGCAGGTGCCACACAATGTATAATGGTGTTAAACTTTCCTCTGTCTTTATTTATCTGGTAATATATTTTGTAGATAGGACACCAATACCACAATTAGAAATCTTTTCTCTAATGTCTCCCTGTGCTGTGCACACATTGATTAGCACCATCCAATACGCAGCTCCCTAGACCACCAGCCAGTGAGGACACTACATCAGTTATACAAAACCTACTGTCTTTATATAATCCAACAAAGAATAGACTTTCAATGTCTGACTGGTATGTTGATTGAATAGTTTACAATAGATTGATGATAGATTTGTTAAAACCATCAAGTGTACAGTAAGCATAATGGAAAACTGTAACGTGTAAGCCCATTATAAGGGTGACCCATAAATCGGGAGATCCAACCCTTCTTTGCTTTGTTCAAAAACACTTTTAATGTGTTTACATAACACAACACAAGATATATAAAGTTATATTGGTTTTCACTATGGTTTTGTTTATATAAACAAAATGTTCTAGGTTTGTAATATTCATATCTGTTTAAGTCTTTTCATAGTACTTGTACTTAATGTACAGTTGAGCCACTGAAAAGCTTTTTATTGTACTCCTTTCAAGATGTAAGGCTTCGAACAGTCATTCTAATTGTCACCCAATTCTACTGAAATCTATGGCATGCAGTCACTTCCTTGTATCCGATGTGCTAGCGGCAGCTGCTACTTGCATAGGATCATGTCATAGGATATGTTTTAACATCACTGTGCCAAGATTGTGTGGCATCGCCGCCATAAATATACATTCTTTTTCACTGACAATGCCCTAAACACATCATAGCTATACAACAAGTTATCTGCAAGAAAGTGAAATATTTTTAAGACATCCATGAGGGAGTACATGATGCCCCACGTGACAAGATGGCATATCAATCAATAACGGGTTTCTCTCCTTCAGGCTTCACATTCCGTTCAGAGCACTGGCACTCTCGCCACTGAATAATTAAAAGCATAATTTGCCCATTCCATTTCAATAAATCCACGAACCATTCACAACCTTTACTCTTTCTATTACACTTCTTACCTTCCAAGGCTCCTTTCCAAAAACATTTACATAAAAGTCAATAAAATGCCCTAGAAGTACAAAGTGCAACTTGACATTTGTTGTTAGAAAAAAAACAATTCAATCTTTTCATTTAGCCAAGGCCTCCTGGTCCTAAAAGATCCTGACTTGCTGCTACCCTACACAAAATTAAAAAATGACAGCAGCAAATGTCATCATGCTACAAGCAATAGGGAGCTTTTTATGTGTCAATCAATAGAGAGTTTGATGAGGCCTGCAGCTTAATGATGCCGTGACATATGATGGATTTCTCCAGCGTGGAATGCGTTAATTTCCCGACCATTAAAGTCAGGATTGAACCGTTATCTTTTACTGCAGACAAGCCAGATGACATGAATAATCAGGACAGGCGGGATAAAAAACAATTATAATGATGTGATTTAGTCAGTCTGAACTTTAATCTAGCAAATTCCACAGCTTCCAAGGAGCAGACACAGAATCTACACTCTAATTTCAGCTCCTTGTCTGGATCTCTTAGAGGAACATGGAGGAGATATGGGAAGAAGATCTCAATCAGTTCTGAAACACATGAAAAGCTAAACTGGAGTAAATTTCCAGCGGGCGTTCAATCATGCAAATCATGATACTGCACGTAATAATGGATTTCTGTGAACTTGTCTTCACAGCTGAATTACTTCAAGCTTCATAAAAATATATGCATAAATATGAATAATATAGGTTTGGAAATGAGTTCATATATATTAATTCAGTTTTAATTGTAAAAAAAACACTGTTAAAAAAAAATTAAAAACCTCAAAAACTACTCTCCACATAAACTAATAATTGTAAGAAGTACCCTGTTTCCCCAAAAATAAGGCATCACCCGATAATAAGGCACCCCTGAAGATACGGTACTGTAACTTAGGACCGGGGGATCAGAGGGGGCAATCAAAATGAAAAGGATCAGAAGGGGTTACTAAAATGGTAACCCCCCCTCCCTGAGTCTCCTGTGCCATTTTGACTCCCCACTCTGATCCTCCCTGTGTCAATTAAAGTGATCCCCTCACCCTGATACCCCAGTGCCGTATTCTTCTTCATGGAAAAAAAAATACATCCCCTGGAAATAAGACGTAGGGCATCTTTGGGAGCAAAAATTAATATATGACACTTTCTTATTTTCGGGGAAACACTGTAAACTCGACTCCAGACAAGCTTTAATGACTACATGGTTTTTGTTCCATTTTACTGCATTATTTAAATTTTTATTAAAAACATCATATGACTAGATCTCTAATGTAGTTAGTTTAGTCCTGAAAACAGAAATGGATGTAAACAGCACATGGAGAAAAATATAATGTAAACTACTTTTCCACTAGCTTGTGGAATGAGCTGCAAGGAGTGCTCACGGTCCACTGACTGAACAAACACGTTTGATATTGGATTTGACCCCTCATCCCACAGTCAGTTGGTGCCGTACAGCCAAATAAGTATTTTTCCCACCTGGGTCACCAATGCAAAAAGTGAAATTTACATTTCATTTTGAAAAAAATTACTTTTGGTCTGTTATGCCCAGGAAAATGGGGACCAGAAACTGTGTGGGGTCCCCCCAAAAGCATACAATACCCCTTGCTGGCATAGGGTCTGGTATGCTCTAGAAAATGGGGACCAAAAACAGTATGGGGTCCACCCTCCCAGAGCATACCATACCCCCTGCTGGCATAGGGTCTGCTAAGCTCAAGAAAAGGGGGCCACAAACAACAATGGATCCCCCCTTCAAAGCATGCTAGACCCCTTTTGGTAAGCTTGGAAGGAAAGGAGGGGGGCACCTCCTATCCCACCAGGCACTATGCCATACCTCAGGGGGGAGGAGACCCCTCATTCACCTCCTGGGCATTTGGCCCGCGTTTACTCAGGAGAAACGTACATGTCTGCCGGATTCTCCCGGCGAATCTGTGCACCAGTGACGCTAAGGAGGCAACTGCAGAATCTCTGGTGACCTCCGGACAGGCGAAAATTGTGGCAGAGAACAATATTTCTTTTTAAATGTGCCACATGCGTAACACCCAGAAGGCTAAGGTAAGGGGGGCTCTTCCCCACAACATGGGCTGGCTGTTGTGGGGGCGTGGTAGGGGGCTGTGTGTCGGTCACCTACTGTCTCTGCTACCATGTCTCTCTTGCAGCAACTTTCAGGAGTCATCGACTTGTACGAAGCAGGGTGCCTCCTACTTGTATTCCTTCCTCCCCTTCCATATAATGGAATAAGGGCTAAAACAGCTATTTTGTATTTGGTTCAGATTATAAATGATCATGGAGATTATTCTGTAAATGATCAAAACAGCGCTCCCATAAACCATGATTATTCAACATATGGTTTTTCCTTTTGCTGTTCAACAATATGGACTATATGGAAAGCCAACAATATTCATGAAGGCAATACAAGATTTATTTATTTGCTGTTCGAAGACATGACAAGTATTTCAACAAATACATAGTGGCTGGAGGATTTTAAGAAAAATCACATATGTGCACAACTAACGTGCCAAGATTTAAAAATATTCTTGAAAGAAGACTGTATAATAACAGAATATGTGATTTAGAATGCAGTCTGAAGGCTTAGTATCTCAGCCAGGAAAAAGGACAGCAGTGTAGCGCCCTATTAGGGGTGACTGCCTACCATCTGCCCACATAAAAATATTTTCAGTAGAGCTGTCCTGGAATCACCAGTGTAAACATAGCCCAATTGCCTAGGCATGGTAAATAAAGGTGGGGGGGGGG
>CM070032.1:52416769-52438874 GCA_036250615.1 Ptychadena robeensis
ACTGTATGACCAATCTTACAAAGCATTTGCATGACAATGTGAACCTGTTTTGTCATACAATGCTAAGGGTTCCCATATGTTCGATGAGTATAGCGTGGTTACCACGTTGCATTCGAGGGTTCGTCGATTTGTACCACTTTGGGCAATCGATTCCGTGCCGAATACTTTGGATGGAGACCCTGGACCCCATGTAAAGTAACAGCAAACTAAGGGAAATCCAACATGGATTTACCAACATGTTGGTTCCCTGTTTGACCAAGCTTTCTAAAGATTCCCGAACAACACGGTGGTTGATTGCTTGGAAATTTATAGAAAAACGACCTGTGTATCTGGACCCTAAGACTTTTGAGAGATTTCCAACTATTTCATCTTTTGTCAAGATAATGTTCAGAACAGCAAGTAATAATATATTAATGTTTATGGTCAATCATCCTTCCAATTGGTCACTTGATGGGTCACTTGCTTAAGTTTTCCTTCCTTTTAATAGAACCTCCTGGTTTGTATTTTCAAATATATTCTCCATGGCAATGAGGCCCTCACAGGTACATCAAGGGTCTTCTCTCTACTGGAGTTATCGAAGACAGTGGCCTGCTCTCTGCAGAAGTTAAAATGCTGGCACAAGATCCGACAGATATTGATTTCAAAGTCCCCAGCTAGTTTTCGGTTCCTTTTGCCTGACTCTACCTCACTACAGGGAACAGTGGTGAAACAGAGCTGGTGGATTGAACCGCCAAGCAAAATGAAGACTAGAAAAGGACTCCCAAGTGTTGGCTTTTGCAGACCATAAATTGGCAATTGACCTTCTCTAATGGAGAGATCAGCGACCTGGGCTACAGAGGCGAGTATAAATGTGTTCCAGCTGTGTAATATAAAGCAATATTTTAACAGGATTGCTTTCAGTAACCTGAAATACATACTACCCAAAGACAGACCTAGGATCTAGTAATATAATTTTTCCTAAAAATCTGTACCTTACGTAGAATGTTAAAGGTCAACAAATATAATTAAAAAGACATGTTTCAAAGTAAACCCTCATGCCAACATCTTTGATGGCAGGATGAAGAGCAGAATCATATGTCAGAAAGAATCGAGTCAGTGTAAATGCGAAGCTGTAACAGTATATTTCCGACTGACCTCCACTAATGGTCTAGGCTTGCGTTCCACGGAGAACCTGAAGTGACAGAGTTCACAGTAGCTAGTGTTGGATGATGAAAGCCAGTGCTCCAGGCAGCTGCGGTGTATTGTCCCTAATGTTCCAGTACATTCACATGGAGAAAGAAGATCTTCTTGGTTACTTCCTTCATGGCATATTCTGCACATTGGCCGGTCATTGAAAGTGCTGAAAAAAGGAAAGAATAGTAGTATTAGGTAAAAAAAAATTAAATATATTTATATCATTGTTTATAAGTCACAGGTAATCAAAGAGTAATAACTTTCTGTTTCAATTTAGCTAAAAAGTATAAAACTTGTCAGAGAAATTCAACTGATTTTGACAAATAAAAAAGGGCTACATCAAAATGAAGATCACAGGGATGTACCAATTTCCTACTTTATAACTAGACTTTCCTTAGCAATTGAACGGAAGCCTTGACATTTCTAATGAAAGGTTAATGTGCTCATAGAAATTCTTCTCTGTGGCCCCAACACATTGGAAAGATTGATATTCTATTGTCCGTCTATCAACCAACAGCTGAATCAAAAGGTAACACGGCTAACAATGTAAATCCATATTCTTATAGATTCTACAATACAGATGAAAAGATGTCGTCCAATTTAGGTCCACATCATTCAACCACTAGCAAAATCTATAAACATGTCTAAAAACCTCATACAAGCTTAGATTTTCACCTGATTTTTTGGCCCATTTACCGTTGTGCACGCTCACGTCGGCCGATCGGACGAAAAAAGGGGGCATGGCAGGGAATCTTACGCTTAAAATTTTATTTCACTCAAAGCCATTACGGACATGTGCCTAATGCTTAGACCGATGTAGTTACTTTGGATGGGGACCAGGTTTACCGTCCAAAGAAATTGCCGGCACACAAAGCGTGCCCGGCCATTTCTCGGCAGGATCGGCCACGTGTGATGACATCATCACGATTGGTAGATCTGCTGCGAGATTGAAACTAAATTTAAACTTGTTTTGGGGGCTCTAGAAAGAGTAGGAAACCAGAAATTACTTGGTCATACACCTTTAGATCTCTCTGTCAGATATCCTTAAGATCTAACAACAACTATGTAGTGCTGGGTCCTCTGCGATTGAACACAGGTAGATTTAATGGTTTAGAAAGTCCCTCATATTACATGGTTTTGGTTAAGCAAAATGAGATCTAAAGGAAATCTGACAGAGAAATCTAAAGGTGTATGGGGACCCTTCAAATCATAGCAATTGGCCATGAAATATCTTTACCTCTGTCACTACTACTGGAGAATAGAGATACAATGTTCTCCTAAACCTGGGCAATAAATGGCACTATGAGAGTTGTCAAATATCAGTTCCCCTAAAAAAAATCTACAATTAGAATTTCTAATCAAAACTTGGAAATATTTATGCTTTAACTTTGAGATAGAAATTAGGTGACAATTAAATTCTCTGGGTATTGTATGCCTCTTTGGATACTTTTACAACTGTAGAAGCAGGGGTGTTTCTCCTGCTATGCAAAGTATGGGTGTGCATAGGGCACGGGGACCAAACCAAACCCCCCTCCCCCCACGCAACAACTTTTCTGCTAGCACTGGGACGGCCCCGATCGACAGGGGGCCCCAGGCAACAATTTTGCATAGGGCACCCCAAATGCTAGAAATGGCCCTGTGTAGAGGTTTTGATTTCCCATCACTTTCTGCCTCATCAAAGGTCACCAAAACAAAAACACACTTGACTCTATACAAAACTAAACAAAACAGTATGGCATTAAATTTTAAGTTAAAGAAAATGTAAATCCCAAGAGTAGACATCACAAGGCACCCTAAACCTCTACCGGGTATTAAACATTGTTTGAGAACTGTTGTTTACAGAGAAATATACTCTGTGCTATGAATTCTCCGCAAAGTTAAATATATGGAGCATGCAACTTGTAGGTCTACTGTTTAATGGAAAAAAAGACTCCATTGTGGTCCTGAATGACTTTTAGACTTTACACCATAATTTTTTCATTGGAAAGCACCCAGTTACCGCATATGTTTGGATAGTTTTGTTAAAATGTTCTTGTGTTAACCAAGCCAAAATCAACTGGCATTGTTAAATACATCCCACACAAAAAGTTTTACCTTCCGACAATATTCTTTTTTTTTGACATATTCCAAATTTTAAAGTTTATTGAAAATTGTTTCAGTACAAATAGAATATGCATTACAAAATGGAAACAAAAAAAGGCACATTTGGTAATATAACAAAGACAGTTGTAATGCAGTAATTGAAATTGTTCCAGTTTAGAGGTGATACTTAGAGGCTAATTATGAGTCGCATCATTTTATTTGGGTCTATATGTCATTCCCTAGCAAATAATGTATGACCAGAGCAAAAGGGAAACTGGATCGCCTCAAAACATCAACTGACAATGTGATAAACTGCAACTGCTATTAATGGGAAACAATGGATCAGGTCCTTCATCATGGGTTCTTAACACCAATGTATAAATCCAGTTTTATTCAGGGGCCGCATTTAAACCCATCTCGTCTGAATATCGCCTGTCTTCTCAACCAATAGAAGATGACAACAGGGCACTTCTACGTGCACTTCCAACCAGAGCAGACTTAAATGCTTTGCCCACAAGAGCTGACTTTCATGCGCTAGCAGGCAGAATTAAATCCATCTACAAAAATGACATTAACACCGTTCAACAACAACTCACCACGGTAGACACCACCGTGCGCAGCAAATACAAGCCACCACGAAGAACCTGCAGGAACGAGTTGCATCTCTGGAACAATTTCATATTCACTCAACCAAACACTCAATTTCACTAATGCTCCAACATGATGATCAGAAAAACCGTGGTAGGCAAAACAATATTTGCATCCGGGGCTTGCACGAGTCCACAGGCGCTAATGACCATAAGGCTTCAGCCACCTAGATCATCAATGAATACTTGGATAACCTGACAATATTCTTAACTTAAATCATAGCTAGATTTTCATTTGCCCAAAAAATAAATTATATGGCCTTAAAAACTTTATATGAGGGGTATAAGGGTATAGGGTTTAGGTACAGAGTTTTTTTTATATTTGGGGTTTTATTTTGAGAAAATTTATTTTTATTCATTTTAAGCACAGAGAAATGTATACAACCAACTTCAAAAACCAAGAGTAAGGAGGAAAAAATAAAGAAAACACACGGATACAATTACCAATCAACAACAGTATAAGAGTAAGCACAGAGTAATAAAGACTTAGCCCTATACCAAAGCTGGAGAGGAGGGTAGGCCTCCAGAAGAGTGGAGCCATTAGCCCAATTAAGCGCATGCAAAACAAACTCATAGAGAGCAAAATACGAAAAGGGCGGCATAAGAAGAGAAAAATAATATATGGGGATTTAACCAGTAGTGCACTGGACCCCAAAAAAAAAAATTAACCAATGAAGTTCTGTTTTATGTAGAATGGTCATTGAAAGGAGGGGTCTTAGCTTAGCTCCCTGACCACCAGGGCATTTGTTAACTCAGCACCATCTCTAGTGACACCCTCAATAAACGGGTAATAAAAACTACAGATAAAACACACACACCACTTCAAGACTTTAGACTGGAGTTCTTTTTTGTCTGTAATAGAGAACAGCACATTAGTAAAGTCAGTGTAAGAGATACGGTCTGGGATAAGCGTACGATGATATCCCAGCGCACAGCGACCTTATTCATTCAGGCTCTGAATTTTTTAGCTTGCATAGTAATGCGTTTCCATTAATGGTGTTTTTCCACTTTAGTAGTCACGGTCGGTTGAAGGCATGTCATCTAGAAATTGGGCCAACTGAGATACTTTTCTGCATAAAAAAAAAATCTTCTTACCGAATTGCCACACTGGTGTCAGCAAAGCCTCTAATGTCATTTGACATCTGTGCAAAAGAGCTTAAAAGACCTCAGTTTCTCAGAGAACAGGAATCGGCAATGAACAAGTTGAAGCAAGATTAAGAAAAACATTCTCAAAGGTTTAGTGGAATAAAAAATTCTACTTCAACATCGAAATAAAGAGGCAGAGTGGAATTCCTATACAAATATATGTATTTCAGAGCAGCAATAGAAGTATAGTTAACTTTTCTTTGGTATAATAAACTGCTCTCTGTGACACTGCTGAAGCGTATTAGTTATAATTCTCAGTAAACATAAATGTTCAGTGACAGGACTCTTGATCCATCAATTGAACAGGAATCTTTGCAGTAAGGAGTGCTTTCTACCCCATTTCAACGAAAATAAGGCATCCCCCCAAATAAGGCACCCCCCAAGATACGATACTTTTACTCTGGACAGGGGGGATCAGAGGGGGCAATCAAAATGTAATCCCCCCTCTGATGCCCCCTGTGTCATTTTAAGTGATCTCCACCCTAATACCCCAGTGCCGTATTCTTCTTCATGGAAAAATAAGACGTAGGGCATCTTTGGGAGCAAACATTTATATAAGATGCTGTTTTATTTTCGGGGAAATCCAGTAGCAAACACCAACCAATATGAACACTTCCTGTCCTTTTCTATAGCGATACCATTCTCATTGGACGATGCTGGAGCTGTGATAAGACTGGGGGAGACTGCACAGGTGGCAACATCACTGATATTCTTCTTAAAGTGAATCTTCTGGTTAACAAAATTGGAAATACAGTTTATATCAGATACTTAATGAGTGGGACAACCACCCTTTAGTTATATCCAGACCTGGGATCCAGGTCCTATCCACCCAGTGACAGGTATATTGTGTATATTGTACCCCCTCAATAGGTCAATCAAATAGTCCAGACTTTGATCACCATCTCCTGTCTCTCTTTTTCCCAATCTCTCGCCACCCTTGCCATACGAGGGTGAAAGTGTTTTAGCTTGTGTATGATTGTAAAAGATAAAAACCTCCCCTGAGGAAGCCCATGCGAGCAAAATGTGTTGGATGAACCGTACAAGACATGATCGTCATATAAATCACCAACTGTAAATACATTCATCTTTTGCAATTTGGCTGGGTGATCTCCTGGGAGATTACTGCCCAGTGTCTATAAGAACTTTTAAAAAATTCTTTTGTATTGTAATTTTTTTTCTTGTTTATTGAATTTGGTCCAAACATGTATTAACCTCCCTAGCGGTTTGCCCGAACTCAGTGCCGGGATCGGGCAAAACCGCCGTCTCTCTGAGTCCTTCCGGCCCTGTGTCTTCGGCGTCATCTGTGACATTGGCGCCATAGACCTCCATGTTAATGGAGGGGGCGCCGCTCTCCTCTCCACACACCGCCGGCGTCTATTTGACGTCGAAGGTGTGTAGAGGGCTGGGCAGAGAGCCGGGTAAAACAAGCTTTTCGTGCCATAAAAAATGCCCAGAGGGTTAATAAAGACATTTTAATAATACTTAGCTCACAATTGATGGAATATATATAGTTACACTTTTGTGCCTAAAATACCCCATCAGTGTGGTCTGGCCCATAGCCATTATCAGGATAATGAAACATTTTATTTTACCAGTGGTATTAATATGGAAAAAACAAATAAAGCAGGATTGTACATATATTTACATACAAAGACATATATTTTTGGGTTTGGTTTTAGATATGTTTTAGGCTTTCTTCTTTACATTTTGCTTTTGCGATTCCTTAATTTAGAAATAAAAAAAACAAGGTAACAGCTGGCCTCATCTAAGAATCTAATTGTTCAGATTTCACCTATATAACAGTACAGCCTAAATGCCCCCCATACACCTTACACTCTTACCATACAATTTCTGTACAATCAACTTTTCTTCTACCAAAACTATGTACTATGAGGACATTTCTAAACCTTCCAATCACTATGTATTCTATCAGGGAGGACACTATGCAACATGGTTGGTGGTAGATCTAAGGTAAATTGTATGGAGTGATGTAAAGATGTATGGGAGGCTTTAATCTAAGAGACTACCGTAGGTGTCTAAGGTCTGTACAGGTGTAGGAATCAAACTTTTAACATTCTGATTTTGGTCTCTTCTGGCTGGAACTGATCTCCAATGATAGTTTTCTTTGAAAATGTTTAGCTTTTGTACACAGCTATACTTCTGAAAAGTTGTGCTCCTTTATTTACTTGTTTAAAACCCCAAGCACATGTGAGATTATATTTAAAGTGTAATGCTGTTAGGTTGATCTCTGTACAACCATCCTGCTGCTTGTTGTCTGACATGGGGTAATGCTCGCTCATCCTCCCCATCCCCTCTATAGAACAGGATGAGCGCTGTCTACAGCTGGGAACTATCATTCTTGACCAAACTTAACCAAAATTAAAGGCATGTACTGAGCTTAAGCCTGACACTTCAGCTTTTGAGTCATGGGGCAGTGATCACCAGAACCCATGACAGTTACTGCCCTAGTAAAATAATGGCCAGACACGTAATCCCCATACACAAGTTCACAACTATGGTATGCAGTAAATCTCTTTTAAGAGAGACAAGGCTCTTTGTAATTTTTTTGGGATCTACCACACCACATGGAAAGACCACCAGTTGCCAAAGCCATTGGCAGCAGGCAAGAATCAGATGGAAGGTGACCTGAAATCTAAACTCCCAAGATTGAGAATCATGGAAATAAAATTCCATGAGTCTGCTAATAAACATTGCTGCTGTAGAACATATATGCAATACAAAGAAATGCGGGGAAGATAAAGAAATCTCAATGGATGGGTTTTAAGTAGACTACTGTAGTACTAATAGCCTCGTATGCCTCCATACTTTGTGCTTATGACAAAAAATAACAAAAGCAGGGATTGACTATAAAAGAGTAAACAATATTTTGTCTCATACACTTGATCTATTTTGGTGGGTTCAAAAGCCTCTGGCAATTGTAAACTCTGCTGCAACAAAAGATGGAACTGTAATTGGATAATAAGACATTCTACCTTCTAGGTTATGAGAGCCGTACCATAGGGCTCCCCTGGCAAACTGTGCAGATAATCCAGACTAAAGAAGGTGAAGAGATTACCTTGTGCTTTAAGAAGGCTGCACTGCTGGCTTTATAGAATATTGCCAAAAAAGTTCTACCAGATAATCCTATAAATTTTACAATTGGGTGGGGTTTCCAGGGGGATCCCAGGAACCATCTTAGCTCAAGAGGAACAGAGCTTGACTATCCACACTCTATAATTATATATGGCTCTACAGATATCCTCTTATTATAATACAAAGTGGTACAGTGAATGATAAAGTAAGTGAAGTCATTTCATTAAACAGAAAACCAATATGCCTGATAATAGCAGTTTCATTAATATGCACCACTGTGGCAATAGGAACAGGATTAGATAAAACTGAAGGCTGCAATAAGAAGGAGAGAAAATGGAGTTATGGGAAAGCGTAAGATGTTCATTACTGTACCACGGAAGCATTTTTGATGACAGTGTAGTTGACAAGCTTAATATCTTGAGCTCTGGGCTTTATTTAAGATGAAAGTGTTAAGTATTAGAATTAAAAGGAGGCAAGGACAGAAAAGGGAAAAATGACTAGACGAGGAAGGAGAACCATGGATGGAGAAAAGAAGAATAAACAAGGGTGGGGGCTGAATAAGTAGGGCAGATGGGCTTGAAGGTTTTTTCTCTACATCACTGACATTTACATGGTTGGCTAACAAACATTAACTTGATATTGAGCAATCCATCTTCCTGTAGGTTACACCAGTCAGCTCCAAGAAAAAAATGGACGCCTGTAAAAATATGCAGGTCATATAATTAGCTGAACTCCGGGAAATTCTTTAATTAACCATTGACCTCAACTCTACTGCAAGGGTAAAGTCTTCTTAAATGCCTAAGGAGTAAGAGTAAAGCTAGCCACACACGGTTCAATTTTGGTTCAATCGATGCTCGATTAGATCGAGGAATTCAATCGTCTAATCGATCTTAATCGCATCGACATACACCCCACATTGAGTTTGCGATTGTGGAGAGATTTCGATTCATAAACATTACTAAAATCATCGATTTTGGTATGGAAACGATTGAAGTTCAGATTGAAGTGGTCTATGTTATTATATAGAATCTAATCGATCCCGGAGAAACACCACAAACATCGACGATTATAAAACGATTTTGGCACAATCGACGATGATTTTCCAACATGTCCGATCAAAATTCGAGCCACCAGCCCCATGATCCAATCTATAGCTGCTTCCAGGTCCCTTCCCAATGCAGAATGATACAGGTTCCTGCTGTGGGGTTATACTTATTGATGGACAGCATATGACACCCTATCCATCCATCCCTATCCATCTTTTTTGGCTTGTTTTTCAGTTCCAGAACAAGTGAAGAAATCTGGAATTTAGCCTGTGGAACTGAATGTGAACTACCAAAAAAAACCCTTGGATCAAAATAATGGATATCAGTAGGAGGACACTGATTTGTGGTCCAAAATTAGCAGCCAAAGGTGACAACATTGCTTAAACATTCAGGAAGCCAGGAGGGCAATACAAGCGGGATCATCAAATTAACATAAAGGAAATGAAAAGCCACATATAAGGATTGGTAATCAGCAATAGGTTATATTCTGTTTCTTGGTTTAGATACGGTTCAATATAGAAAAAACATCATGGAGTAATAATTGTGAGGTAAAAAAAAAGAAAAGTCAACAAAAGATTAGAAACCATAACTGGTTATCATAAGTCAATAACAGGTACTAGTTGCAGAATCTGATGCAGCCAGTAAATCTAGGTATGTGGGTAAATAAAATAAAGGCATTCCCTCAGAATCAGGATCATTGGGAGCCATGTTTCATTAGCTAAGCATACATGGCCAAGTACAATGCCAATAACTAAGTTCTGATGGATCTCGTCTTCAATTGCTGTGTAACTTGCAGCAGTACATCTCTCTTCTGACTTGGGCAGATGGTGGTATTCTAAAAATGAATGTACACTAAAATCAACAGATTTCATATACTAAAAAGAGTATTGTAGCGTAGCTGCACAGATCATTTCAGGTGCTGTCCCCTTTAATCCCATGACCCATGAGGCTCTGGGGCATGAGGGGTATAAAACTGACACACATGAAGAGGAGGATCAGTCCAGAGGAGTGGGGCCTGATGAGATAGCAACAACTGGGCTATCCAGCAGTCTCTAGGCTCACCGCCCTCCCCTGTTTATACCGGCATGCGGGCAGCCAGTAGAACTAGTAGCACGCACTCTCCAGCCAAGACCCAGTTGCTTATCCAGTGTTCCCGTCTGGTGCCAGCCAGGATAGCCTATTCAAGTGGGGTGACGTGGTCCATGTCTCCCAGGAGCTGACAATTGGCATTTTCAGAACCCTACAGTCTCTATCATCCGCCACGACGTGGAGGTATTTGTGTTCCTCTTTGTTGAAGAGAACCTGTCCCCAGTCAGGGACAGGGAGAATCCCTAAAGCCAGTATTGGACTCAATTCCTTCTTTTATGTCGTTAAGTTTCTATTTATTTTTATTCAATCAACTCATGGCTTTGTTCATCCAGCTTTGTGTTTGGTGAGATTCTATTTCTTCTACTAAAAAGACCTGATTTTCAATACAATACTAAATGTCCTTTGATTATAAAAGAAAGGACTGCTGTGTGACAAAAAAGAGAAAGTCCAGATTAAACAAACACATTTCACTTAATATTGCTGGCTATGTCCCTCTTTCTTTAGGTTTCAGCACATTTAAATATATTATAATATATTAATATATTGCTCTGTGATGGAAATAGAACATTAGAAGAATGATAGAGCAATGCCTGTTGGGGTATGACCATTTTAACTCCTGGTGCGGACGATGAGAATCCTGGACTGTGTCTTCACAGGTACCCATACATATGCCCAGTCAATTGCTAAACCATTTCTCTTTCATCCACCATTGGCAAACTAAAAAGATACTGGTAGTCCAGGCAGAAGCTGACTGATCCGAACATGGAGGACAATAGATAAGGTCATCCATCTATTGCATATCAACACTGCAATAGGCTTACATCTGCCATCCTGAACCATAACAGTAATCACATCAAATTTTTTGTGCTAAAGAACTGTATACAAAACAACTACTTTTTTCAGCATCTCCGAGTTTATAACCTCCCGCATTGTTCAATCTATTTCCATGTACTGGAACAATGTCTCTATGACATTTACATGCTTGTGTGATGTTTGTTGAAATGATCTTTGGAATTCTCCATTGGTAAGATGTGAATGATAATGCATGAACGTTAGGACACATGACTGAATAAAGACTGTAAATGGAAGATCACTAGCGATCAGTAATTTGGACATTTTTAGGGAATGGAGTTTGCATGTACTATATTTTAAGCTGTAAACATATCAATTAACAGGAAAGGCCTAAATCTGGTGGAATTTGCATTATATGGCTACCTAGGAACTTAAAAAGATGGTGACACAGAATTCCCTACCAGCTTTTATCAGTGGTACTAAAGAATTTACCCAAAGAGGTCTGCAATTAATGACAGGTTCCCTTTAGGTACACACCGCTGGCACACAAAGCACAGTAATCTGGCACCTCCTGTTACAGTCTATATGGTATAAACAAACAA
Organism: Ptychadena robeensis; assembly: GCA_036250615.1. NCBI lineage: Eukaryota > Metazoa > Chordata > Amphibia > Anura > Ptychadenidae > Ptychadena > Ptychadena robeensis. The sequence continues at coordinate 52,428,440 of CM070032.1, forward strand.
CATCGTAATCTTAGGAGACCCGGTATGTCTAGCTGTAATTACAAAGTGTGGAGGACGATGAGCGATGAAAGACTTGGATTCCTTCCCATGACAAATACAACAAAATCCCCACACATCTCTCTTAATATTTTGCAGGTGGTGATAGTGCTATCATGGGCGCTGATGACAAGCTTCACCTACCTAATGTAGTGTAGAAAAGGCTAGCCATGTCTAATAACGATGCAGACACCATCTGCAACATATTAGGATTTGTTTTAATTTCCCATTAAAGAAACCACAATGTCATTCTCATAAATGAGCTCTCGTATTAGAAGCTGAAACTTCCGCTGTTTCTCATTTCTAACAAAAACAATGTACAAAAGAGATAAGCGATCCTGTTTACAAGTTTCTGTACAGCGTCTTTATGATCCTAAAGCTGTGCCCAGAATGCCTGTATGTGTAAGTATTTCAGCTGTGTGTGCATACTGCATTGCAAAGTTAGAGCATCATCTGCTAAGATTTTTGCCTCCCCTGGTCCCTCCCTGCCACTCGCATTATCTAATAACATTTTATTTCCAAAATGTTGGGGTAGTGTGTATAATATCAAAACAAAGACATCATATCTAATGTTAAAACTAAGAAATTGTTTTGCTGTTCAAATTTATAATTTTTTTTTTACTTAAAGCAATGCATTTAACAAAAATTTGGGGCAGGCATGTTTCCCAACTGTGATGAATGACCTGCACTTTTATTACTGCTCTATAAGGGCTTATTTCTACTAGAGCTATCGGCTGTGGATGGACACGTTTTAAATAGATTTGCCGGTTCCACAGCCGATCGCTCCCATTGAAAATCATTAGCCCACTGAAGCAATCGTCTGTGGATGGGCACGATCAGGGGTAGACGTAAATTAGGGGGTGTTTTTAATTTTTGACTGCGTCCCCATTCATTCTCTATGGGCGCAATCAGGGGCGATGGGGTGTGGCTGCAAATCGTGCCGGACAATCGTGGCCAAAGACGCTCCCAATCGCCCCGATTTCAGCTGTGAAAAATCTACCTGCGGTTAAAAATGTGGCCGAACGCTCTAGTGGAAGCAAGCCCTAAGGTAGGAACAGAGGAAACCAACTGCTGTGGTTTTGAACGTTAAATGTTTTAACAAATCAGCAATTCAACAGTTTGGGGTTTGTGTTGTCATATGACAAATGTTTTGAAAGGGCAGCAATAGATGGGAGGCCAGTTTAGCATCAATATATTATATAGTGAATTTGTAAAATAATGTACCTATTCAAACTTGCATACAAATTTAACATATAAACAAACCTGCAGTCCCTATCTCGTACATAATCTGGGGAATGCCTGTACTTGTTGCTCCATCTCCCTAAAAAAAAGTCACAGTAACCTGCCCTAGTATTCTTCTAATCCCTTATCCAAGGTAAAGGCAGTGAATTAAGCTCTTGAGAAAAGCTATACAAATAATAAAATGCCATAGCGGGTGGATACGATTCTGAAACAAGGGGTCTTTGGCACTATGCGCATGCTGCAGCAGCACAGAGTGGTAGCGTTAAAGTGGGGGAAACAGGATTGCATTGGAAACCTGCTGTACCTTTCACACTTCACTGCTTTGCTTTATGCAATAACACAAACAAAAATCAGCAGAGATGGGAGACCTGGTGCAATGGCTAGTGTGAACTAGCCAAAGGATAGGCTAGCCTTTAATGGGTCACATCGATTGCCGGTAAATACCGTGTTGCAACCACAGCATGTATTGTGTGCATTTGTCCGCATGTGCCATTTCATATGATACCTATATGTAATACGGAGGCTGAAAGAGTTGACATCTACAAAAGAACAGTGATGGACAATATGACTCCGTATGAAGTGGCTCGATAATGCCAAATGTCCTACCAAGAAATTAAGGACGCAGTCAAAGTCTGCAGTGAAATCAAAGTAAGCAATATCAGGACAGCATAGGAAGGAACCTGTACAACTGACTGAAGAAAAGGTTGGAGTACAGCTTTAAATTTCAGTTAAGCACAGAGCACAGAAAGTATAATTGGTGGGCCAGTCCTTGAAACTAAAAAACGTCCATTAAACGATCAGTGCACTTTTATTAGCAACCCTCTCCAAATGCTTTAATTCTGCAGTGTAGAGTTAAAGCCGTCATAGCTTTTCTTGAGATACAACAGCTCTAAAATTCTTGCCTACCTATCATACACTAGGCAGCCGTAAAATATTGAACTGCAAGTGGCCATGTAATGCTATAAATGAGGAATTGCTTGTTACATGGAGAGAGAATCTCAGGAGCACAGTAAGCATACTCTGTGCCAGCCAGCTTTCTACACACTTATAAACACTTGTAACTAGCTGTACCTGCCGGCATCATCCTCATCCAGTATTATGTATACAATGTGGGCCACTCGCTATGGGAAAAATAGGTCAGAATCATACTTGTGTGCATATCGCATAACACAAAACAAAATAAAAATGGAAAAATGTTTACTATAAATATTTTCTAGAATCATGAATGTTGAATGACATCTCTTCTCAAAAAAATCTACCTGTCTGGCGGTCATGCTGAACCCCTGATCCACCCCTGGTGGAGTAGTAAGGTTAGGTGGATGAGTTGCGAGAGTCTTATAATTGGCAAGTTAAAAGGTGGAGGATTGGTCTAATTCACCGGCACCGTTTAGTAGAGTTTGGCCTATGGAAAAACTTCTCACACTGTCTCCACTCCGTATTCTGGTCATACTCAGGTAGACTGTGGGTTTCCAAGGTGTCTGGTAGCTTGGAGCATTCCTTAGTGTAAACAATGTCCCCCAAAAAAGACTTCAGCAGAGGTGCCCATATTAAGAAATGTTTTATTGCTATATATTGTGCAATGGGACGAGACAATGTCTAGAGGTGCCAGAACCTCACTATGGGGTTAATGCAGTGGTCTGGTAATGTGATCATGACAGATTATTTAACCTCCCTAGTGTTCTGCCCATACCACGTTGTTTCTAATGGCATGGCACATGTGATCGTGGCAGTGTACACTGCTTGAAATTCCCTCCCTCCAACCTTGTACATTAATGACGCTGATGACGTGGGCTGGGAGGTCTAAGGTGTGCCCCCCTGCAACCCCTGGAAATACTGTGGCTGGAGAGGAAAAAGCAGGCTTCAGGCAAGTACAGCTCACCCCGGAGTTTGTTTTTGAAACAAACTTTGGACAAGCTAGGCTCATCAAGAAAACTAGGGAGTTGAAGTGTGATTGGGCACATTGGTTAATATTTATACAGTGTTCTTTTTCTCCCATTTGTAATCAGGTCTCTAGAAATTCTGTACAATTTAAGAACCCATTGTAGCCCATGATTTAATTTGAAAATTTCCCACACACATAAAATTAGACCGTTGTCACTGTATTGATCCTGAAGAAGTGACCTGCATGTCTCGAAACGTGTAGCTCTCTGTAAAACTTGCAGGCATACGTGAATGAAGTATTTCTAAATAAGGGTGCCTCTCCTAAAGCCTTCTTTTTGGATAAATGTTGACATGACCAATGCAGATTGATTTATAACTTCCCTGATCCTCATATTTGTTCTGGACCAGTGACTCAAAAAGTTAATTTCGCATATAAACCAGTATTAGGAAATCAGCAATAGCAGCTACCATACATCTTTTAGGAAGGGTTTACTTTACAGTTTACCAGTTTGCACAACAATGTGTATTGCAACATAATACACTTACTGCCTATATGAACTGTTAAAATTAGCTAAATTTATTCCAGATGCATTGAATACGAAGGATATGAAAAATCTTACAATTTACTTTAAAACTGTTGATAGGAGTACTTTAGTTCTGACTTAAACTCCCCCCCCCCCCAAACACCTTTAGATCACTCCATATAATTTCCTTTAGATCTACCAACAACCATGTAGTGCCGGGTCCTTCCTGATAGAATACATAGTGATTGGAAGGTATATATCACTGCTATGTAGTGCCGGGTCCTCCCTGATAGAATACATAGTGATCGGAAGGTTTAGAAAGCTCCTCATATTAAATGGTTTTGGTAAAACATACGTTGATTGTACATGCGTTTTGATGATTTGATGATCTTCGTTACATTTTCAAAAAAAAAAATAACACACTAGGTTCCTAAAACTGAAATGAACATTCTTTTAGGCTCACTGTGGGGCTGGGGAGGGAGCAGACCTGTCTAATTTTGTTTTTGAAAATAAGTGGCGTTTTCCCAGAAAACAACGCTCCATGAATGTGTAAAATGTACAGTTATGACAATTTGAAGTCTTTATCAAAATGCTTTGTGGCCGGGTAACAAAGGGGGAGAATAACTAGGAAACAGGGACAGAGTGGTGTCACCCTATGAATCATGTTATATGTTTCTTTGTGATTATAGCAACACAACTATTCATAAAGACTGTCCTCAATCTAGGAGAGCTTGTAATTACATATAGTTATAACTCTGGGTTATTGGCCATGCGTTCAGCTGTTCTTCATGGGGGATCATCGCAGTTACAGTCTTTCTGTAAATCCTTGGCTGCTGATGGACTACAGATACCAGCATGCAAATAGTTTCCTGTTCGTGTCACATGGCATTCTGCTGACATAGATGTCAAAGTCCCAAATTGTTGTGCCGAGAAACTACAACTGCGAGCATTACATTCCAACAGCTGGTGAAGAACTACACTACCCAGCATACCCTGCTGCCTTTTCTGCCTTACACGAACACACATTCTGCCTTATACACACACAAAATAATTCAATACAGTCTACTTATTATCTGAAGCTTCTGTCAAGTCCTCTTGGTTTGGCAGTGCTAGGGAAGGGTATGGGAACTGTGTACATTCCGCAAAAGTAGAAAGAGAACTGACAGCTCACAGAGCCAATCGGCTGCAGTTCACTTCTCCCCTCTCTCTGTCTCTGCTGACTGACTCCAGCCCAGTAGCTGCGGACAATCTCCCCTGAACTGAGTACCATCTATAGTTTACAGGAGATTCTCTGTAATTTTCACGGTGGTCTGTTGATTTGAGCTCCCCTATTGAGATGTGCTCCCTCTGTAAGCACACAATGACTAGCAGGAGGAACACAAAACTTCAGTTTCCCTGTCAAGATGTGCTCCCCCTGCTAGCACACAATGTGCACACATTCAAAGCCCTAACTTGGAGCCTCATTAGTTAACAAACCCAATGGGCTAGAGACCCCAAATTTTGCATGGTTGTAGCCAAAGACCATCCCTACAATCCTACCCAATTGGGGGGTCTAGAACCCCTGGTTCCAGAGAACTGGGCATGGAGGAAACGCCTTGACTTAAATGTGCCAAGATTGGGGCAAATCCCCATGGGAATCCTTTGGTGTAACAGCTTAAAGTCAGGAAAGCCCCAAGATGTGCAAGGTCAGCCCCTGCCCGTGGGCCTAGTCCCCATTAAAGCAAGGTATAGTAAATAGTAAAGTATGCAAGGTTAACCTGGCATCATTTGCTCCTTTGGGGGCTATAAATGCTAAATTTGGCATGCATGTATCCCTCATACTAGTACATGTGCTAGATACCCACCAAGTTTGGTGGTCCTAGTGTCCCCAGGATCTGGAGTTACAAGGGGCCCACAGTCAGGTTCCCAAAAGTGCAGACTTTTTGTGCTGGATGTAGCCCAGGTCTTGGGCTACACGCCCTCCTGGTTGGAGAACCAAGGGCCCAAATTCGGGTACCGTGAGGCCCCCAAATATCAAACTCAGTATGTCTGTAGGGCGGGTTTTCAACTCAAAAAGTTTCGGGTTATACAGACCCAAGGGGACATGAGAACTGCGCAGCAGAAAATTCAATCTGGTGAGGCTCCATGTCCAAATGGGCTTGGGACTAACTTTTTTCATAATAAAAAAGGTTGAACCCCTTTACTACACTTATTCAAAAAGTTTAATGTTTTTGATCAACAGGTTTTGGAGCATATTGTGCCCGACTTTGGGAGCACTTCCAGCCCAGTTCCTAAAGTGCCAGGACCTGGTTCCAAGGTGGTTCTGGAGGGAAGGGAATGCCATTTTCAACTTTCCCATTCATCTCTATGGAAAAAATTAACCCACTTTGAGGCCAGAGTTCTCCAGAACCAAACAAGTTAGAGACCCCCAATTTGGTAGGACTGTAGTTATAGTCTTTGGCTACAACCATGCCAAACTGGTGGTGGAGTCTCTAGCCCCTCGGGTTTGATAACCAATAAGGCTCAAATTTGGGGCTTTAAAAGTGCCATTTTTAACTTCTCCATTCATCTCCATGGGAAGAATTTACTCACATTGGGGTCGTGGCTCTCCGGAAACCAGGGGGCTAGAGACCCCCAATTTGGTAGTATTGTAGATATGGTCTTTGGATATCATCCAAAATTTGGGCTGCTTAGTCCATCGGATTCTAAATCTGTAGTCATTCTACAGGGGGTACAGAGCTTGAGGGCACCTTGTGGTCAGAGGGGCCCTATGCACCAGCATACTCCACATATTAGAAGAAACAGCCCTGCACAATGGAAGTAAGGTATCTTGTTTGCAGGAGATAAGTATTTTTGCGAATTTCTTTTTTTTTTTACATTTTGTACCTCATTTCACTACTTTTGTTGCGATACTCTTGGAATTTCTATATTCAGAAAAGCTATTAAGCAGAGCTTAACATTTGCACTGCTGGTTTCCTAATGACAAAATGCACAGCATGATATAGCTTCACCTAGTGAGAGGTCTGGCAGGAGTGTAATCTGTACACATAATCTAGATCACCAGCCCTCCTCTTACAAGAGCAACCTTCCCCAAGTGAAAAGCACCAAACGTTGTATACATTGATGAGACCCTAAAGAGGCCAGACCATACTAACCAGCATTCTGCTCACATATTGCATACTGCATGTCATCTCATCAAATGTATTATAACATGGGTAATCCTGTAAAGCAATGTGAATATACTAATTTACTTAAAAGAAAGGGACTTTTATCTAAAACACCTATTGTCTGAATGAATCCCCATCATTTAGTAGAGTTAATGCGTTATTTGTCATAGAACCTAATTGTAATACTAAATCCGTGTAATTACCATATTTAGAACCTAATGCATCTAATAAGAACCTACTATGATATGACAAAATATTTCTTCATTTTAGAAAGTTTTTTTTATATACTGGTAATAAATATAGTGTTAACACTTAGGACTATAGGTTTTATGTCAATTCTTTGTTAAATCTGTGTACACATTGTTCTTCTTCGGATGCATATATATTCCCAAAGTAATTCCTACAATTTGCATGATAATACCTAAGGATATCTGCAGATCATTGCAAAACATGCACTTATTCTTGGCAGATATTTCACGATATTATCCAGACCATCGAATAATAAAAATATATGATTATCCTGTTTTTTTCCTCTTTAACCAGCACCATTCTGTCTCCTTTCTTGAAAAGCAGACAGTTAGACATTTCTTATTCCATATTAATAAAACTGCAGTCATCTGCCTTCACCTTTTACTCCAGACGATGGTGTTCAAACTTTGGTACTCTTAAGGCTGGAATACACGGCTCTATATTTGAGCCGACAGACAGATCTCGGCAGTAGCGTGATGACACCATCACGCTACTGCCTGGCTTCCCCGATATCGGGAGCCAGCTGTCAGCCCGTCTATACTTTGACTGGGGAACCGCGGCTCCCTATTAAAAGAGTAGGATATCAAACAAGGTTTACCAACATGTTGATAACCTGTTCAGCCGAGCAAGATCAATAGAAAATGGCATACACAGGTAGATTTTTTCACAGATTTCTGCACAGCTCAGTGCTGTGAACGCGCGTGACGCTCGGCTGTGCAGAAATCTGGGAAAAATCGACCCTTGTATTCCTACCTTTAGGGTATTACTCTTAAGCTGGTCATACACCTTTAGATCTCTCTGTCAGATATCCTTTAGATCTACGAACAACTATGTCGTATAGGGTCCTCTGCGATTGAACACAGGTAGACCAGATTGTTTAGAAAGTCCTTTATATTACATGGTTTTGGTAAAACAAAAGGAGATCTACAGGAAATCTGACAGTGAAATCTAAAGGTGGGTTTACACATGTAGATTCTTTCTTCAATTAACTGCCAATTCGATTTTTTGTTTGATGTCGTTGATGAACATCTGTCAACAATTTTTTGTTCAAGGTGGAACAAAATGTATCCATTGAACAAATTGGCCATTCTAGATTTTTGTTCAATCAACCAAACAAACAAAATTTCGTTGATCGAAAAAATCTACACGTGTAAACCCGCCTTGTATGGGGACCCTTATAGTAATTGTGACTTCAGCATGCCATGCAATCGGAAAGCAGCCATTGAAAAGGTATAGGCATGTTGCTGACTGTAAGGTAAATAAAAGAGTATAGTAATGCTAGACTATGAGAAATACTAGTGACCAATACTACAATACAGCAGTACAGCACACTATTCAGAGTAGCTAACTTAAAAAGAAGGCGATTTTCAATCTAAAGGATATATTATACCCATTTATAATACAAAGCTTGATTAAATCAAATTACTACACAAAGCAAAAAGAAAAAGATACAAAAGTATACACATGTATAATAAGTTTTTGTATGGTGATCAGGATACTACAAAGACAGCTACTGTCTTCCCTTTGCTATTTCTATAATTACACATCGCTAGTGGTGGGCTTGCTGCGATGTATTGTTTACACCGGCAGTGCTGGGCTTGGTGCAGCATAGCCACCCCAAGACACAAGTGTGACCCTTTATGTCACTTACCTCTGCGTGGTTAGCGTTCGTACTACTGTAGACAGCAGCTGACCGTCTTTTGCTGAAACTTGCATGACATACTGTGGCTGTCCATTCACGAGACTGCTACAATCTTCAACGGTCTTTCCGGAGGGTGCTGAGCTAGTGCAGTCTGGTAAGACCTCAGGCAGGTGACTGCAGCGGCTTGTTGTCATAGTGACAGACAGCAATTATAGTGCTAATAGCTTCCGTATACGTACTGGGTTTCCATCTGCAAAGAAAGAGGAAAAAAGATCACAAAACGGTTCAGTTGTTTTTGGCACGTGGAAGGCACGCATTCGATTAACGCGCAAACAAGGTGCGCACAGAACAACAACAACATTAGGCCCGACTAAAACCCAAACATGTGTTGTCTAAGAGACAAGACTGTCATTAAAAAGAAAAAGCACACAGCTTGCTGGAAACACATCAACGATAAAACATGACCATTGTCTCTTGACTAATGAGAAAGATGTTCCGGCGTCACAGGCGGGATTCGCGGCACAGATGTTCAGGAGAGGAAAGGAATAAAAGTGACGCTTTAAAAACAATCTCCCACTAAAGAATATGTGACAGGAAAACAGGCTTAACGCTTACTGCTCCGCAGACAGGGCAGTCTCGGCGCTCTGGCTATAATCACCCACGTTTTCCCAGCCCGATGATCAGGTAGCAGCTGAATAATACAGCCAGTGTCATAGAGGCACCCGGCCTTCATTTTTATTCTCCTCACATACAGGTGACTGGAAGCTCCTACTTACGGCCACGGAAAATCAGTTTTCCATACGCCAGGGGCTGTGAGGAAGGCTGACCATCAAAGGAACTAAATTAATGTAAAGAGTCTTAATGAATCTGCCTCACTTAACGTCAATTTGTGTTCTCTCTTTACATCAACTACCTCTGTCTGTCACACGCAGGAGGGAAGAAACTCAATCATCTGCCAATGAATGTTTAAACTTTGTTTAGAGTATTGATAGGGTTTAGCAGCACATATGCTACCACCTGCCCTGGGGTAAAAAAATCAGGGCACAAAATATTATTAATCCAAGTTGTAGGAAAGCTGGTAATGATTTCCATCATATAACATTCATATTGCTTACTAGGTGCTATATTGCTTACATTTACCAATAAAACTACAGAAGTAATAGTAACCGTAACTTTCAAGCACATGTTTAGTAAGTTTAATGAGAACGCTTACATATACAGGCAGTCCCCGGGTTACATAACAGATAGGGACTGTAGGATTGTACTTAAAATGAACTTGTATGCAAGTCAGAACAGGTACATTATTTTAAAAAATGCAAGTAGAACAGACATTTGTCTGAACATATTTATATCACTATATAAAATAATGTATTACTTATTAAATGAGTATTACTTACTTATTAAAGTGCCTATTGTTAGCTGCACGCCCCTGGTGCTGTTTTGAAGCTGTGGGGTGCCAAGTCATCAAAGCAGCACCACGGGGTGCCAACTGAGACACCTCCATTGAAGATCAACTGAGGTGTCTCCAAGATGCGAAAACAGCACCCGAAGCTGTTCGGGCAGTCAATATCCATGTCTTTCCCCTGCTGCATTAAATAGGTTACCCTAAGCCATGATCAAATTGCCTGCAAGCAGCGGGGGATCTGCCCGGTAAAGTGCAGAAGCACACATCCAGCACAGGAAATCTGCAGTGGACACATGCCCTAATGCTGGCC
>CM070032.1:52451604-52467781 GCA_036250615.1 Ptychadena robeensis
ATGGAACAAACCGACTAGGTCCTGAGCAAAGTGAGAGGGATGACTGGCCAGCCCTAGGAGGGCTGATGGAGTCAGGCCCAGAAGAAGCGTCCCTGGTTGGGGTATGGTGGTCAACCCTGGCCGCGCCGTCGCCAGGCCTACACCTTTGGCTGAGAGCCGTCCCACTAGGAAACGAAGAGTCCTCCGGCGCGCTCCAGAAGCGAGCAGTTTGCCTCCCGGGTCCATGGTGAGAGGGTGGGGTCAGCAGCGATCGCTGGAGGGTGGCCCGCCGGTGATGGAGAGCGTTCGGCGGCGTGGGGCCCGGCTCTGCGGCCTGCAAGGCTCGTGGGGGAGGTGTGGCCGGCCGCGTGCCTATGGGGACCGTGTGTGGCCGCTGCTGGTGAGATGTAAGGGGCCAGTGAGAGGGGGGTCCATCTGGCCTTCCGTAGGCAAGGGGTTTCCGGTGGCGGAGAGGGATGGTGCCGGCGTGGGGCCTGGCTGCGGCGGAGGCAGAACGTGGCGGGGGGGTAGGCGAGCGGTCCTAGCACGGGGCCTGGAGGCCTCGCCCCCCCCCGGGGCTCAACCGGGAGGTTGTGGGCGGCGGTTAGCTCGTTGTGGTCTAGGGGATGGGGGGGGCTGAGACAGCTGGCGGCGGACCCAGTCCGCCCCATGCTGCTGCGCCTGATACCCTTACCTGCTCCAACAGCGCTTCCAAAGCCGGATCCATGTCCCCACGACGTCCTGCTCCAGCGATGTTCTTCTTCCGAAGAGGCCGACAGTTCCGGTTCAGCCTTTTCATCTCTCCAATGTTCCGCCCATCTTCGCGTCACTTCCGGTGACGCCGTCTTCCTCAGCAACTCCTCCCAGTCAGGCACCCGTGCGCCAGTGCCTGGCTGCGAGTGTTATTCCCCTACGCCTATTTATTTTAAAGCCTTCTCTCCACTAGCTTCAATGGCGCTGCAAACTCCCAAACTTTTTTTTAATGTAGAGTTGACGGGATGGAAAAAGTACCAGTACAGTCCTATGACAAAATTAAACACAGATGTGTCAGAACATGTCACACGCCATCAAAAATGCGTTAAGGAAGGGATTCAAGAATTTTAAACTGATGCATGAGGATACAACAGGTAACGCAGGTCAATGTGGTAAACCAAGTTGAAGAAGCACAATGAGAAGTGACAGTGAGCTTCAGTGTGTACTGTTCCATGGAGTATAGCTTCTATAATGCATCTAAATAATCTATTTCTGTAGCCCCCCCCCCCCTCTATTTATTGTTATTCTGGTGCAGAGTATCAATGCTGAGAACAAATCTATCCACACAGGAACCCAGCCACTGAAAGGAGAACTAGTCAGTACAACAATAAACTGGATGGGAATGAAGAAGTACAGCAACACAACAATTTGTCCTCTCTGGTAGAAATAAGTAGCAAGGACTCCAAGTACTATCCCACAATATACAAACTATGACAACAACCACAGTTACAGCAATAGTAAATGTACAGACTTCTTAGTAATAAGACCGATGTGATGACACTTGTGAAACGCGGCCTAACTGGCAATCACATCATTTGGTTTCCTGCCTTTGTAGAGAAGTATTACTGTGACAAAGCAGGAAACCAGCGACGCTCACTCTTTCCCTCTTGTTGTGGGCATTGCGTTGCCTTGTTTATTTCATAATCCTTGGACATGAGTAAACCACATGCTGGAATTGGCAGCAGTATTAAGACAAGTATGAGAACAATCAACGACATGAGAGTGAATGAGCAATGATCAAAGGCCCTCATGTGTTTAATATCCCACCATTGTCTCTGGGACAAGGAGTTATTATCATATATTTAATCTGCTCAGCAACGCACAGCACATTTCCTACCGTTATTTACAAGGCAATTTATTTATTGTTTTTGGCTACAAATCTGTGTAGCTTATTTACATTTGTTATAGGACTCAGGAAGAGGACAATGACAAACATTTCAGATGCATCATATAAAATTTTTTAGATGGTTTTCATATGTTGTACTGTGGAAGTATTTCATAAATGTTGCATTAATGAGGCAACTTGTCTGATGGTCCATTCAGTTGGTCAGTTTGCAGTTTTAGGTTCACCACCAAGTTTTTAGATGCTCTAAAGCTATGGACAACACGGGGATGGCTTTTGCACGATCGATATTAGATTGTGTGATTTAAATATCGATCACCAGTCTAACATCACTCGATCGTACCACCACACAATGTGATCAATTGCGATCGTGCTATGGTACACATGTTCAATAGTTCGATTGCATACAAACCGATTGCAATACACACAATACAATACATCGATTGCAACACCTACGAAGATCGTCAGATTCTTCTACGATCCACTAAAATTTACTAACATATTTGATCAGTTTTCGATTTTACGGTTGGTATCAAACACGTTTGGTCAATCGTACCACTCATGTGTGGGAAACTTTTTCAGTATGATCAACTTAAAAATCATTTTAAGTTAATCAAAATAAATATTGAACCGTTAAACTGCAACCATGTCAGCAATTGCACAGTGCTTAGATGGGTGTTTATTAATGACACCCCCATGTTATGCCTATGAGTGACAGCCTGGCAAATCCAAAATGTCACAAAATGTCCCTGACCACCCATAGGAATGGGACCTTCGTATAGGTTGCCGTTACTAGCCAACAAGGGCATCAACATACAAAAAGCAAAAGTGATTCAAAGCAGTGCCTCGAAAAAGCAATTCATGGTAAAAACAGGTATGCCTATACTCTTTTTTTTTTCTATCTTGGGTGAAAATGTACCTCCTCTGGCATAAGACCAGCAGAAAAACTGTGGACTTGGAACTTGAAATAGGTTTTCTATGGGTGTATAGATGCGTGTTCTACGAAATTCCAGGAGAACATTACCTACACAACTACATGGTTCTAACTGCAAGTTTGGTGGTAGATGAATAATCTTGTGTGCCTGTTTTTAAGGGGTTGTGGGAGTCCCTTAATTTCAGTGAAGGGACATAATAATATTACTACATCATGTCTGATCTGTGAGCAAAATAAAAATTCCCCAACATACAGTTTTTCTTTTAATCAAAGAAGGCTTATAGGTTAACTTTACCTCTATACAGACCCCCTTAGCCAAAATAAACATCTAGAAGACAAAACCTGTTATGTAGAAAATATCCGCCATGAAGCTGAAGGGTAAGATGATGGCACTCTTCAAGAAAAATAACAAACACAAAGTTTTTGAAAAGCATCGGTGTGAAGTCTTACATGATAGCAAGCTTTAAAGGCAAACCCAGCATCAGAGTTTGGGAATAACAAATGTGTAGCGAAGAAGCCAACGACACATTTACAGCTTGATTTTTAGTCTTTCTATGGCCTGTGGACAATATAGAAACACAAGGGAACCCCATGATAACATTATGTTCCTGGCCCTGAGGAAGGATTAACATTAAAACGATGCACAGCAGGATGCAAGAAAACACTCAGGGAAGAACATCAGGCATTTCCCTTTCAACTGGGTATGTGGAAACATTTAAACACTCAAGGCAAAACCCACTAGTAGATGTAGTTATACGAGGATGCTTCAAATTGTTAAAAGCCAGATTAGAATTTTTAACAAGCGTCAATTTATTATAGAAGGAAAAAAAATGACATAACTAGAAAAATCCTAGCAGACATTTGAGATGGAAAGCAGAAGATTTTATGACTGCTGCTCGGGAAGCAATATCATGCTGGCTAATTCAATTACAATGTAACAGTTTTAAGTCTAACCATAAGACATTTCATTCTGCCGAACTGTAAATACGCGAAGCTATTCTGATTTATTGGAAATAAAAGACTGTAAAACGTGCCATCGACTGTACAAAGTGAAACTAGGTAGAAAAACAGGAATATGTTCTATTCAATTTGTGAAAGTGAGTTTGTGCAGATACATGAGTAGATAATAATAAGGACGCATTAAATGTGGAGTTGAACTACTAAAGTATATACCCCCTAACTGACCAACAGATCAGTCTTGTTTTCGAGACTCAGAATTCAAGAAGACAGATAATACATCAAAGGTTGGTGTTGGTGGCTTAAGATTCACGTCACAGAGTCTTCTAGCACAATTATAGTGTTGCACTCTTAAGATTGTGAATGAATGAATGCCTGCGTTTTAAGGTCCATATGCACAACCACCTGCGGCCACTTGGCCCGCGCCAGCTCCTCTGCAAGAAGATAAGCCGGGGAGGCGCAGATGGGAGATTGGGTCCCACCTACTTAATTGAAACCGTATACTCATTGCATTGGGAATTTAAAAATCTTAGCTAGTAGACAACACCACCTTTAAACCCCTATGGTCTTTAACACATTTTTTGTACGCTCATACTAAAATGCAACAGTATTCTCTCATTGCATTGGCCTCTCCTTATAGAAGTCTTAATTTTACAATACCCCTTATACAAGGCCTTAAGGCCCCCATACACGTGTCGGATTCGCACCGGATTCCGGCACGATCGATTCCAGGCGCGTGCACGAGAAACGATCGTGCCAGAATCGCATGCAGCCCACCTTGTCCGATCGATCAGGTCCGATCGTTCAGGGGCTCAGAATCGGATCCGACGGAGAACCAACATGTTGGTCTTTCTCATCCGATTCTGCCCGGATCAGGGGGAGTTGCCATTTGTGAGGTGGAATCGGAGGTGGAATCGCACACGGAATCGTGCCGGAATCCGCTCGGACAAGGTGGTATGCTGCGATGGATACTCTTAATTGGCCAATTGATCACACCTGCGATTCCCGGCAGAATCGCCGGAATCGATCGGATGATGAATCGATTGGACATGGAATCCGACACGTGTATGGCTAGCTTATGGGATCTATCCATCTAAACTGATGTATTGTGATACAATGACATAAAATCATTTCCGAATACTGATTTGTATGGATCCGTTCATCTACGTTTTTTAAGTCATATTGCTGGAGCAATATGCCATATTGATGTTTTTTTATAAATGCAATGGGATCTTATAATTTACCCAAATATTAAGATTGAGGTTTTGCGTTAGTCTAAAATTATAAAGCACCTATACTCTACCCACACTGTGCAAACTATAACTTTACTCAATTCTAAGGAGCCTTTACTTCTGCTGTGACAATCTGGAGCCTGGAGCAATCCCAGGACCTTTCTGTGTTAGCCATACACGGGTCGATTTGTCATTCATTCCCGATCCGATCATTCCTAACGATCGTGGAATGGGAGATTGATTGTTTTGAAATCAATGGAACACCACCTTGGGAATCCGTTTTGTGGTCAATTTGGACAAGAGTCGATCTCCAAAATGGCTGATTCCACAAAATTCATCTATCAGAAAGGCTGCTGAATAGGGAGCTATGGGTCCACCAAACTACTTTGATTGCCGAATGATCAACCAAACAAACCCGACATGTCAGTTCAATGTCCGATGCGATTTCTAGTCGTTTCGGATTTTGTTTGGTCGATCGTTCAGAGTGGGCAAAACTCGATTGATTGCCGTGAACACATGCGGTCAGAAATCGAGTAAAAAATCTGCCCCTGTATGGAAGCCTTTAGAGAAGCACAAATGACTAATGACTAAATGCAAAGCAGGAATTGGTCCCTAAGCATCTGGTCAACAGGCCCATGTGCTGGGAGAAGTTCCATATGGAAAGATACATTGTTGGAAACCAACACTGCCATCAAATTAAGGTAGTACAGTATATGAGATAAGTAAATACATGTTTGTTAGGAAAGTATCAGACTCACGTTTATATAGAATATGGAATAAATGTGTGGCACTGAAGTGGTAATGTCTGAAGTTTAATCAACATTCCACTACTTATAACATTATAATCTTCTAAGGACAGTGTAAGATGAACAGTGACCATAATCACATAGGTGTAAGAATCCCTTCAAAAGCAAAAGTGCATCACCTCACTTCACTGGTGATCGGCAAGTGAGAAAACTATTTTATACATAAAAGTGATAACTTGTTCTGCAATAATGCATCATCACTCCTAATTTACTTATAACCGGGGGGAGGAGGCATGAGGAGGGTGTTCTAGCAGAAAAGTTGTTTAGTGGGGGGTGGGAGGGTTAAGTGGTGCTATCGGAAAAGTTGTTGACCTGAGGGGGGGTGGGGTGCCATGAGAAAAGTTGAGAAGGGGGTGCCATCAGAAAAGATGCTGAGCAGCGGGGGAGGCAAGTCAGATAAGTAGGGTCCCTGGGGCACCCACATTCTTTACATAACTGGAGAAAGTGCCCTCATTTATAATATTTAAAGGATTACTGTACTTGTTTCTTTCTAATTAAACCGTTTATTGTATTCTAGAGACAACTCCACAGCATTGGAATGGATTATATCTTCAGATAACCAGAAACCAATAATGGGTATTACAAATTGAATTTAGTGTATGCCAAACCACTATACTGTACATCTACCTGCATAAGTGACATTGTCTCTTAACATTCATTCCTCGCCAGAGCAAGAAGCCTAAATCTAACTGTGAAAAGTAAAAAACAAGATCTTACTATTGGAACACCCTATAAGCGGAGTACTCAAAAGCTGAATTCACTATATTTTTGCTCTGGCACAGGAGAAAGTGCTGAGGATGCTTAAATGTATTTATTTATGCTGCAATGTGTATCTCCAGTCATGGCTACAGATCAAAACAATTGCTAACAAACTGAAGGGGCAGCTCGAGCCAGTGCATATCTAAATAAAGCACCCGAGTGCTCCAAACTCGGCCCGCATGAGGAAAAAAAAGAAGCTCATTTGACAGCCAAGTGCGAGATGTAAATAACCAATGCACAATGTTTACCTGGAGACTTGGCAAACGTACGCAGGGTCATTTAATTTTCAAGAGTACTGTTGAAATAAGATTTGTTCTTTCTCTTATTTTTTTCTATTTTGTTAGACAGTTTAGGCATACTGTATATTTATTGCAGTGACAAAAGCATTTGAGAAGTCGAATAAATGAAAACATTTACAAGTACATTTTTGGACTGGTCTCTATCACACATATTAAGTATAAACATCTTTAAATGTCCATAAGCAGTCAGAGGTATTGGAGTTGGTTTTGAAGGTGTGGGCTTTTTAAGGTAACATTTTTTTCTCTCAATGTCTTGGAGGAAATGAATATGAAAAGTGGAGTACAACTGACTATTCACTTACCTCGAACAAGAAATGTCCTGGTCCCCATGAAGATCTTCCATGAAGACCATCTTGGACACTAAAGGGGGAAGTTGACCTCGGCTGTGGGATATTGGCTGAATCTAATCACATCCAGCAGGTTGAAGCCTGCATCCTATATTGTGCATACTACAACTCTAAATGCTGGCTTTTAACACAACATACTATGGTGACAATGCTTCATGGGTGACAACATAAATGTGTGATCCCCCAACACAAGAGAATGACCCTCGTCAGACTTTTCGCCTGTTCGCGAACGGACCTGGCCAAAGCTTGCCCATTACTTAGTGTATGTGATCCGTCGGGCCCCCCGCGCTCAATGCAGGGGTCCCGACGGATCACACAGCGATCACATAACATACCCTTGCTGTAAAATTATCCAGAGGAAGCCCGATATGGCTGAAACGCATTCACACAATATTCAACTTTCATATGAAAACTGTAATGCACTGAATGATTTTATTGGTCTTAACTTTTGTAAAAACACGCTTTATAAAATATATTAAATATAATTGGATATCTCTGATGCAATGTTTCTATATAGGGTGTCATTTCAAGTCCCACAACTGGGGTAGGGTTCAACTATGGATGGGAACTGCACAATAGGTAGAATATAAAATAGGCTTCCTTTAACCTCCCCAGCATTATGTGTTTTTTGTGCCATTTTTTGTGGCACAAAAAGCCGCCATACAGGCAATCGCGGCAGAGTACACTGTACTCCACCATAATTCCCTGTCCTCCCCTAGCTTCTCTACACTGGGCTGGGAAAAGTGGCGCCACCTCCATGGAGGTCTATGGCGCCGTCCTTCCCCTGATGATGCCGAAGGCTCATGCCCGGGAGGCATCCTTCTGCAGCACTGCAGGTTCACAGAGCACCTGTGATTATGCCCTATCCTGGAATGGCACAATTTGATGCAAAATCTAACTGTGACCGTACTGAGTTTGGGCATAACGCCAAGGAGGTTGAGCCTCAAACAGTAATTGGCATCATCACCATCAGCACCTGAAATCCAAATCTGGTGGCAGGTAAGTGATTTATAGTCTCCATTTATTTCTTTATTTTTGTCAAGCAAATTTCCTTAAGGTTCATTATACAATGAAGCTCCATTACAAGCCTGCAGTCAAGTAAAAAGTAAGAGCAAGAACACAGAAAGAACTTTGATGGTTTCTTTACCTTGCAGTAATGAACAATGTTAATTGCTGATTGGCTGGTTGATAAACAAGCCCTAAAAGGTTTACTTTCATCTTAAAATAAATCAGCTTTAACAAAAAAAGGCCTACACTCCTCCTAGGCAAACTAGAAATCAGATATCCTGAAAATAGATATATTGTGCAGCCCTGCTAGTTGGCATGCAAGATGAAATGTGAGCCAAGCTAGATATAGCTTGATTTTCAATTTAAATGGCAGTTAATGCTGGAAGTCTTAATACCAGGAGCCATGCATGTCACCAAAGATCTAGTTAAATAAAACCGATGGGATCTTATGGGGAGAATAGTCTGTACAATTACATTGTAAGGCATATATAAGAAATACAATGGCTTAATGTAATGTGTTGACATTCGTTTTCTATACAATAAGGATATATTGTGTTATTATGTGTTCATTACATATTCAGGTTGTGCTTCTTTGTTGTGCATTTATATCATTACATGTCGGGGATGGCCAGTCCAATAGAAATAATATCTAGTCTGTATTAGTCTGAAAGAATACTTCTGTTAACCAGACATCATGTGACCTAGTCTGCCGAAACATTACATTACAGAGTGCTTAAGAGGAGCAGTTTAATATCCACTGCAGGAAAAGGGAACTTTTTCAATTTAAACTAACAATGTGATTTTGTAATCCTGATACATGTCCTACTGATTCATGCCGAGTATGCATTTCAGTGACAGGTCTACTTTAGCAGCACCTGTTGTCGTGAAGAGCAATATGCTGTAATATGCTCTTGAACTGAAAAGATTCTGCTTCTTTTACTGGCAATTATTTCCTCTGAGCCGATTTATGATTGCACAACACACAAGGTCGTAAATAGTGAAAATGAGATTGTCAACACTGCCATTTGCTGATACTACATACTTTGCATATTAGGGTCATTCATCTCAAGAAAACAATTTATATAGTCAATAAACGGAAGTGAACAGAGACTCCTATCAACTTTTTATTTTTTTTGGGCAAAAGAGGAAATGATCTGCTCTAAATAAACCTGTTTATGGTATCCTTTTTGGTGTATAAAGACATCACTCATAATGTCCTAAACCTTAACCGATTCACTACTGAGTAATACAGCTTATATTAAAATGTCAACATTTGATACTCAATACAATTATTATTATATATTTTGCCATCAGCCGTTTTTATTTTTTGGCAAATTTACAATGTTAGCTAAATTTTGGTTTGAAAAATACCAAGAAAATAAGAAATACAAGTAAAAAATTTTTTTTTTTTACTTTTGTGTTGTGCAAGTTCTAGGTCCTAGGTGCCCAACTTACAGCCCATTGGGCATTCCTTAGTGGCCCCCTCAGTCCTCCACTTGCAGCCCCCAGAAACCTAACTAATGCATAGGATCTCGCCTTTCCACCGATCCTCGGTCCTCATCTGGGTTCTTCTTAGAGCGAGAAGAGTGGAGAGGCGAGTGACTCACTCAGGTTCCAGCTGAGCATGCGGATTGGCATAAGTGACAGTTTTGTTATTTAAAAATGAAACATAAGATCTTCTAGCTATGCGTGCTGTAATTCCCTCACTATAAAATGCTTATACAAGTCAGTAAAGATTGTAATGTTCGGCCCTAAAGGGATGCCGTGGCCCTCCAATTGCAGCCCTCCATATGAACTCAGTTGCCCACCAGTGTTCTAGGTTCAACAATTTTATGTTCCCCGACAAACCGTTCCAGCCAGCACCAGCATTTCTCCGCTTTTATTGTTAGATACATTACTACTGACATCTAGGACTTTTGCTGCTGTCTGCTGACCAACAATATTAGATCATCACTAGTTCTTCCTTTTATTGACATAATATGCATCCTTTGCTCAGGGACTACCAAGGTACAGAACATTCTTCTGATTGACCACTAAAGGCTGCCACACACAGGTCGATGGCCATGAGATAGATGAGTCTTCGAGCTTAGGGCAATGGTGTCATTGCACTGAGCCCGATATCGAAGGAGCTGGAGGAGCAGTACTGCTGTGTCATCTAGCTCAGGCGATGCGGTCCCCATGCAAAGCAATGAACATTGACCGTGATTTACGGTCATGTCTGATAACCCTGTCTTCAATTGGGATTGATTGATCCTGCTCGAAGACAGCGTGGCCGTATTAGATATGCACCAGATAGATGTCCGTGAGCGCACATGGTGCTCAAAGCGACAATCGATCTAGCGCATACCTATGCGTGTATGGGCACTTTAAGTTAAGGGACATGGTTTCCAATGCAAGGGGAGGTTTTCCAATGACTACCAGAAGAGGACGATCATTCAGAGCACGATGATAGATGAGCTTCTCTCAAATAAACACTGGACCCAATATAATTTGGTCATGTGTAGTAGGTGGGTGGTAAAAAAAAAAAGACCAAAATATGGTGTCAGATACTCTACATGTACCACGTTCCTTTTTTTTTTAAACATTGTTACTATATAAACAGTTTATCAATAATGACAGTTCTATAAATATTTTACAGGGGTTTTCCTGAGACTTGATGACTATTCAAGAGTCCACCTACAGTGAAAAGTTTAGGAAATGCTGGTTTGGAGACTTCATTAAGTCCTCCACTTCCAATACAGCACAGAATCATCATCCCTGAAGATCCAAGAGCCGTGGTTAGATTTTTTAAATTTGAAACCCTACTCAGAACTTAAAACAAACACATACAATTCAAATGAACTTTATGGAAGCAGGTTAGTAGTGAAAATGTTGCTTTGATATTCAGAATAAATATTTCAGGGGACATCTTCTCCATAAAACTAGGGGAAATTCTGGTCTGTTGTATAGAGATATGCCATGGGTTAGAAAATCTTTACATGTTATAATAAATAGATGTCTAAACTTGCCTTGCACTTTCTCATAGAAGTTGTTTGAGTATATGCCCACTGGCCATATATTACAGGTGGGTCCCACCAGTCTTCTGGAGCTTGTGCAGAGCACATGTAGAAAACATTTGTTTCCCTTCCTTTATAGAATAAATTCTCTTTGTGGATATTTAGTATCCCTTAGGCTACTCCTACTCAGTTTAATATGGTTAAAAAAGCAATGTTAAAAACGAACATCGTTTGAAAGAACAATGCTGTATATAGGACTCTTAAGCTGGGTATACGGTGTTTACCCAAAATAAGTCTTATTTTCGGGGGTTTATTATTTTTTCATGAAGAAGTAAACAGCACTGGAGTCACTGGATTAGGGTGGGGGGGAATAAAAAAAGACACAGGGGGATCAGAGGGGGGAATCAGAATGGCACAGGAGACTCAGAGGGGGGATTACCATTTTAGTAACCCCTTCTGATCCTCCTGTGTCATTTTGATTGCCCCCTCTGTCCAGAGTTAAAATACCATATCTTGGGGGGGTGCCTTATTTTCTGGGGGTTGCTTTATATTTCAGCGTGAGGCAAAAATGTAAGGGTCACTTATTTTCGGGGGATGTACTATTATCGGGGAAACAAGGTACGTGATACAACTTCCATGTTCGATCAAAATAAAACATGAATGTTTTTAAACCATCCTTTTAACCACGTAACCACATAATGCAACAAACTGATTGATTATTTTTCCAAAGCCCTATGTGCATGTTCCATAGCACCATCAGATACAAATACATTGAAATACCAATACCAAAATACCCAATAGATACACAATCAACTGACATTTACCAGCATGTCTGATAACAGCGCAATTGAGATTTTATGTTCGATTTCCATTACTTTTGATCGATCAATTCAGGTAAAACGATTGACTTCAAACAAGTTGATTTTAAGTTGATTGGCAAAGTCATGTCTTTTCCAAGAGGGAGCAAACCAAATCTGGAACCATCTGGAAATCAGAAAACATTACTTCATTTACAGCTATGCCTATCTTTTCACAACTGTCTATCAAAAGGTAAATTTGACAACACACGTTAGTTACAGTGTTTGGTTCATCAACTCTTCCACAATAACAAACAGCCGAGCTCCCCAGTGTGTCTTTACACCTGCTCGAGAAAGGGGGAGCTTTGAGAGGATGAGGTATTCTCATCTAGCGAAGCATTTGTCATGTTTAAAACATCCACACAGATACTAATCAAAAATGCATGCTAATTAGTCGCTCGTCCTAATGTGTTTGCAAAGCTGCACTTTATTTAGGTGCTAGGAATAGTTTCTTGTTCATGCTCTATAGCACAACGTACTTATGATATTAAACTTTGCATCATTTGTTTAGAGCCATTTAAAAATCTTCCTTGAGACGGATGTGGAACTCATCAGATCTCATTGTTTCACCATTTGGATAAATATCTGAATCAGAATGCTGGACAAAGGCAAGAGAATCTGATCTTCACAAATCACCTGATGTGTCTGGCTTGCTGGAGAATGTTCCTCTTAAGGCTATGTCCCCACAGAGTCAAAACCGACGCACGTCAAAGGGAGGGATGTTGGAGCATTACATTACAATCAATTAGCATGTTTCCACATGCCCTGACGTAATGTGTTGTGCATCGTTGCTCTAAAATCCGCAAAGCTTGCTTCGTCGACATTAATGCAATGGGGCCTACTGCAAGCATGGGGGTGATGACGCACACACAGAATCACTTTCGGTCCTTTGCAATCATCACTTTTGGGACCACAAAGGAGCACAAGATTGGGCAAAAAGGTCCCTCCGTCTGTAACGCATGCCTTACAGGATGTCCAAATTATATTTAGACGTAGGGACCTTAGAGGTCTCACGGATGACGTGGAAGCATAGCCTTAGAGTCAGCCATGTCCTATAAAAACATTCAACCTTCTAGTTCTTTTCTTTAACCTCCTGATCAATGCACACTTTTTTAAATTCTCAAAATAAAAACATTATTGAAGAACATTGGAAGGCACAATTGTTGACCGTTCTGTAGACCTTGTTACACAATCAGGATGAATATTAAGTAAAGTATGCAGCAATTTCGTAATATATAACTATTTGATTATATATTATGTCAATAATTTATTGGAGAAATGTAAAGCCCTGCACACGGATTGATTTTCGTTTCAATTCACGATCGTTCATAGCAATCGATCGTCAAACGATTGTACAGGAATTGAATGCCGAAACCCTTATTTGATCGATCCCAGTCAAAGAAATGTTGATCTAAAGCCGGGAACACACAGCTCAATATAGAAGCTGTTTGAGATTCCGGGCAACAGCTGCCCGACATTGAAGGAGCCGGAGGCGCAGCACTGCTGTCTCTCCAGCTCCAACTATGCTTTGCATGGAAACCCGCAGTCCCCTTGCAAAGCAATTGACATTGACTGTGCTAAGGCTCATGTCCTATGTCTCAGGGATGGCCGCAGTAGATATGGGCCAGATAGATGGCTATGAGCATGTACAGCGCTCGAATCGGCCATCGATCTGGCCCATATCTATGCGTGTATTCCCTGCTTAACAGGGAAAAAACGTGTTGGCAAATCCCTGTTTGATCTCCATTATTTTGGAGGAGAACCAGGGTCTCCATTCAAAACATCAACCAGGAGTTGATTACGCAGTGGTGCACATCGATTCACAGCACGATTCGCTAATGTGGGTATCAACCCGTGTGTGGGGGAGTCTGGCTCTCCACAGTGCTGCTTTCCCAGGCAGATTTTACAGCATACAATACAGTAATTATAGTACAAACACATAAAAAAGGTCACAGAGAAGGGTTACTAATGTTTTGCTGCTTTCCTCCAAAACCAAAGATCAGAAGCTTATTGTACGATTCCATAAACACATTTTCAAGTCCTTAAGACAAAAGCACATAGAGCAATGATAAACATGCGAAACCATTGCTCTATCCATTAACTTTAGAATTAAATCTTCCCATTCTCTGACAATTTGGGGCTTCTAAGTAATCTGCACATTGCACACTATATCAATATCAAACCATTTAAATTAGCAATCATATCCAGCCTCAATACAAACTATAAAAAAACTAATTATTGGAAAATACCAGCATGATTTCTTTGCATATGCATTTAAAAAATGGCTTACCTACAATAGTGATAGAGAAGTTCCAAAACCAGAAACAAGAGTTCATGTATTTTAACAGCAAATTAGATACAGAAATGTAACATTAAACCTTACCTGAAGACAGGAATTTGAGTGAAAATGTATTGACCCCTTTGGTATGTTTCCAGCGTCTTACAGAAAGCTTGAACGGCTGCACGGTGTATTTTTATTGCTGTATACTAAAATGTCACCAACACAGAGCCAGATGTAGAGTTATTATTTATTTATATTTCTCCATTGAGTTCTCACACACTACCACAGACTGGAAAGACATTGCTTCATGTAAAACCACCAGCAGACCTATAAGATGTTTTAGCCTTATAAGGAAGCTTTAAGAGTTTTATTATTCATGCCTCACACATGGCAGTACACAGAGCCTCATTTTATATAAAACAGAAGCACCAGATGTAAAATTCCCGTTCCTGAAATACTACACCACCATGGCAGTCTCTGCTTTAAATCAAGGAATGGGACTTTGCCCTAGGGGTGGGATCTGTGGATGGCTTCACATGAAGAAGAAAACTGAAAGTAATCTAGTATTGGAAGTTATTCTAGAGGACCGCTGATGAGACTGTTCTTACACCCTGGACTCTTGCCCAAAAACTACATCCTTCCAACCATTACAGATAATGCCAGTGTCTTAATCATAAATAGTTTCACAAAATTCACTAATCAACATTCATAAGTCAAGATTATTATTATTCTGAACAATTATTTATATAGCGCCAACATATTACGCAGCGCTGTACAATACATTGAGTGGAGATACAACACAATATAGTACACACAGGTACAGGTTATGACAGGAGGATAGAGGACCCTGCCCAGTCAGGCTTACAATCTAATAGGTGGGGGAACAGCGTATACAATAGGTGTGTATGTGTGGGGGGGGGGGGATTGACATGGTTGTGATGTTAGGGGTGAGAGGATGGGTAGGCAAAATCTCATCTGAATCTAAAGTCACTCTTAAGCCGGCCAAACGCGACTCGATTCCCCTGAGATGGGGTGTGGGTATGCAAGAAGTGCTGAAGATCCCACAATGTTCATTCGGGTAATCGATGCGCACTACCTGGGGGAATGGATCCCTCAGTCCTCAACCAAATTAATGGTGATCAAACAGGGAAATACCAAAATGTTGGATTGCAGTTCGATCGATATTTCCTTGGAGCGGCTGCGTTTGCTTTTTGAAAGATTGAACATGCGCAGCAACCGATCGTTCCGGAATTGTACGGAAAATCTAGCTGTGCATGGCCGGCTGTAAGGAACATTCCTAACAGCATCTAGCAGCAAAATGTTTCCAGCCCCGGTATGCCAGAAAAGCAATGCAATATTAGGTTCCATGGTCGCTTTTTGGGTGCCCACCTGATATGGATAACATGGGGGGGAGGTTCTAAACACACAGTGTGCAGGCACCCAAGTGAGCAGGCGCTTTCTGACTGTCAGCAGCCCGAGAACTCACAGTGTCTATGCTCCCTTAGGTAATACTAATTTCTGGACTTTCTGGGCATATGGTTAAAAAAGGGGACCTGTCATATTTGACAAGGCTGCTGCCAATTGTTAGTAGCATAGAAAGCACCTGTGTGAATGCTGTCTAAGGGTCTTAAGTTCACCACACACCTTTGCAAATATCTCCTGAGGAAGCGAATACTCGCGAAACGCGTCGAGATGCAAACAATTACGTAAAGTGTAACATGGTGGACGCAATTGTTGATTATGGACTTCATTAAATAGACTTTGGAACCTTTTATACTTTGCTTCTGTATTTGATGACCTTGAAAATCCCTTAACCCACCCCCACATGCAAGTGTTGGAGTGGGAA